>OX579633.1:17067517-17607680 GCA_951230915.1 Antitrichia curtipendula
GGTAGGGATTCAAAAATGCTCCTGCATAATGTAAATCGGTCTTCACCATATCACGTCATTCGTAGAACGCCTTCATCAACGGGATGCTTTTGTCCAAAGCCAAACAAAAAGGCTCTTTGTCTAAAGCGAGGACGTGCTTCTCTAGTTTCCTCATAATATGTAACACCTTGCCCATGCATGGTGTTTTTGCATCCAAATCACGAAGAGCATTGACAATTGGAGCTGTCACATCTTCAAAATTTTGACAACGATGCCAAAAATGCCCACTTAGAATGGTCTTCTTCACCCGTTCGGATTCTAAACGAGTTTTGGATTTTCGCGAGTGCTTTCTAGCATATTCCTCCCATTGCGGGTCCGTCACAGTTTGTTGCAATTGTGCTTTCACCTTTGCAACCATGTTGTAATTCGAGGCAAATCTTGTTTCCACCGCCAACAACATGTTGTACTGCGTCGAATATTTCCGAAGTATCGCAAGCGGCATGTGCCTCTTCTTGAAGAATTTGACTATCTTTCGGGAATCTTTCACGACGTCATCAATCCATTGTTTGTTTGCCCAATCTTTTTGCAACAAATTCAAGGCATGCACCACGTAACCTTGGAAAAAAATATGAGGATAGGTAGTAGATACCAAACTCCATGCTGCTGGATTTACAGCCGCATTATCTGTACTCACTTGCAGTACGTTTGCAGGGCCCACTTGTTCTATAAAACTCTCTAATATAGAAGCCAAATATGGAGCATCTTTCGTTTTCCTAGTTGTATCCACCGATCCTAGGAATTGCTCACCCGCAGATGACACAAGCATGGCATTTATCAATGGCCGATTCGAAACCGAGGTCCACCCATCAATAGACAATGTAGCTCCAAACTTCCTGATACTAGTTTCTGTCCGCTTATGGAGATTGACCTCTAAGTCTACCTTTGCTTGGTCAAGCAATTTATGACGTAGATCATGGTATGATGGTGGGCTATAAGGTTGGTGAAACTCCGCCGTTTTCTTCACTGCTTCTTTAAAGGCTGAATTTCGGGCTATAGCAAATGGTATGTTTGCCGCATAAAAGAAATTGGCCCACATTGCATTCAAAATGTATTTATTTGCTTCGTTGAATCCCTCTACTAGCCTACTCTGTCTTTGAGGCCTATTGCTTGATGTCCGCTGAGTTCCACGTCCACCTGATGCTTGTGTACTTGGATTTCCTTGGAAAGAACCACCAACATATTCCTCTGGTGCCGTGCATGAGTCTTCTTCGGTAGAGTTCACAGTGTCTCTCGCATTTGACATAGCACAAACAACCATAGGCATAGGTGTGTCGTTGCCATCCACATTGTGTGGAGTACTTTTTTGTAGAATCACTCCATTGCAACGAACAAATAGACCTCGAACTTCAGATGTCATTTGAGTACAAAGGCTGATTCCTTTGTCACGACTCCCCGATGTGCCTGCATATCCCAAATGACTAAATATACGGACCGGTTTCTTGACAAATACCAATTTGCAAGCCTTGCATTGTACTTTTCCAATTGATAGGGTTTCGTACCAAGAAGACCAATCCTTGGTCATGGTGGCTGTTTTAGGCTCTGTGTATTGAAACCCTAAATTCAAAACGTAATGATAACAATTGGGTAAAATCGTTCAAATGTTTATGCACAAAGCCTTGGAAAACAAGGCCCCTCTTTCCACTGAACTATGCATTACCAAGCAAGGGACACAAAAAATTGCAACGTCTAGCCCTTGGAAATCTTAACGTTCAGTTTCTTAGGAGTGTTTGCAAATGTCAATTTCAGAACTCTTATAGTCTTCATCTGTATGTGACCGTTGAATATGGGAAAAAAAAATCCTCCCACAACGGTCACGCGGACGGCGGACGACCAACTGGGCCGTCGGAACAGCAGACGGCGGACGGCGGACGCGAATCTGGTCCGTCGGAACAGCGGACGGGCGGACGGCGGACGCGAATCTGGTCCGTTCAAAGTGCGGACCAGCGGACGGTGGACGGGAATTTGGTCCGTCCGAATAGCGGATGGGCGGACAGCGGACGGGAATCTGGTCAGTCCGAACAGAGGACGGTGGACGGAAGTTGTCGGATCAGTGGACGGACGGACGAAAATCTGGGCCATCGGATCAACGGATGGGCGGTCGTCGGACGGGAATCTGGACCGTCGATTCAGCGGACAGACCGACCTAAAACCTGTCGGGCGGACAGGCGGTTCTTACAATTTTGGTAAGATGTTTGAAGTGTGCAGACAGGCGGACAAGTGGATTACTTAAACCGAAATATATGTGCAAATGAAAATGGGTGATTTGTAGGCACGGGGTTATAGAAGATAACATAACAATAACTTGAAATGATTTTGTACAAATGTACAATAGGTATGATCTTCTGCAATAGGTACGCAAAAGAAACATATTTGACAAATAAAGAAGGCAAAATTTACCATTATGAAAAAAAAAATCCAAACATATTTGTATTGCATAAATATTTGTACATTAATTAAAAGCAACTCATGACATACCATGAGTGTTGTGCATTACTAATATTGAATCCTCATGAGATTCAAATAAGTACAAAACAAATTTCATTGGTTAACCCCCTAATACAAACACTATTTTGTATCATCGCTACCGTTTGCGGAAATATGAGAGGCACCTTCTTGTTCCTTAAGTCTTCGACTTGCTCTACGAGTTTGAGGACCACCTGACCCGGAGGCTGTGCCCCCTCCTGATCGGACTTCCATGTCCACGGCGATGAATTGTCGTTTGGTTTCTGGAGAGTAGTCATCTTCGTCTTCCATCTTCCATTTATTTTTCCTTGTGGGAGACAAATCTACTTCTTGTGCCTTTAACGCTCTCAAAGTCGAATAAATCTTTTCTATCATAGCATTTACCGCTTTGTCATCATCTCGAGGGGTCAACAAGATCGCTTGCCCTGTGCCATGTAGAAAAGTCCTTCACGTCGTTATAATGTTGGTGATCCTCTTATCAAATGCACTTGCCACCTCCACGAGTGCATGTTCTGTGCTTGATAGCCCATCTACATTAAAAGCAGCACGAACTTGCGCAGCTTCTTCCAATTTTGATAAGAAGAGGGCCTTCCCTATTAAGCTGTGATTGTATGCTCCGTACTGCTCATTGAACTTTTGGGATGGTTGCACTTCTATGCAGACGCCATCTTCTCCTTTCCGCACTTCTTTTTCAGGAAATCGGAAGAACTTTTGATGTGAGATGCTCTAGTGTCCCCCTATGCTACGACAAAACAATTCTCGAGCCTCCAAGTCTTCAATACCCCTGGCCCGCAACTCCACCTCTCTATTGCGCGTCATCCAGTCAAAGTCATCCAATTTGTCATTGTAGTTCTCACAAACATCATGCATGAGTTTTTGCGCATTCCAAATTAGAGGTCGCCCCCAATGAATGTAATTTTGGAATAGAAATGACTTTTGGTCAAGTGGAAGGGTCAATCGATTGTATTCGTGGCTAGGGGGCATACTCTCTTCGTACCCAACCATTTCGTAAAACCTAGGGCTCAAAGGAGACCGACACTCGGGACAAACCGAACGAACAAGGGATGATTTCACCATGCACGTGATATGGTAAGTGTGGCGACATTGGCCCATGATTAAGGCGCCCTCGGGACCAAAATGATTTAGACAAAGGTTGCATTTACCCTCCAATAGTTTCGTATTTGAACTTTCACCATGCACTACGATCTTGTCCGCCTCTTTGATGTGTGTTGAATGCGTGTTGTAAGGGGCCCAACCTTCTTCTACTTCCAAGGTCCAATTCATGGACTTTGACGCAATCTTCTGCGCGTCATTCAATCGCTCAAACATTGCCGACATGTCCCCCCAATATGTGACGTCAATTGAACCCCAATGATGTACCTCAAACATCCTTCTAATAGATAGGAGGTCAGAGGAAATGGCATCGCATTGCTCCTTCGACTTCATGGCTAATTTGAGAAGCCCCTTCATTGCTCGGGTTACTACAGACGGTTTGTCTTGTAGTTTTTGAACCCACGTCAACCAACGAGTGTCGGAACTGCTCTTTGGCAAGCATTTATCTAGCTCCACTACTTGCATCATTTTCTGATATTGTGCCTCCAAATAGACGTTTTGTTGAGTTACCGACTCTAGTTCATGCTTCACCTCTTCAAATTTGCGGCCTTCCGTTTGCATGGACGCGTCTTGGAATGTGGCCATGTGGGAGGAGGATTATCCATGGCGGTTTCGGATATTACTTCCTTTTGGTTGTTTTTCTCAATTGCTTCTATACGCACGGCTCCGCCGGTCTTTGGAAGAACACATCCTCCATCCTTGAAATTCTTTTGCTTGAGCACTACAATTTTGTACTCCAATTTCTCGATAAATTCCCTTTGAGCAACTAGAGTGTCATATCGGGAATCCTGTGCGTTCGCAAATCTTTCATAATTAGCACACACTCCTTTGAATGCATCCTTCATTTGCTTGGGGTCTTCTTTCAATTTCTCGTGCTCTATCTTCAAGGCCTTGTATTTATCATTCTCTTCAGTCAAGATGAGCACCTTGCGATTATTTTTGACCCGCTCCTCCAATAATGGTTTCATAGACGTGACAAAATCCCAAAACGACAAGGCACCAGACACCAACTCGGGCCCGGATTTGGTGAATTCCTGAGCAACTTCCATAAGTTTGGGGGCAATGCTAGCTACAAATTTAGCTGTAATCGACAATCTTTTTGAGGTGATCACAAAATTGGTCCATTGATCACTGTATTCAGCGAAGGGATTACTCGGTCCGGCCTCGTTTGCGGTTTCAATTAAGCCCGCCTTGTTTGCGGGGTTACTAGGACCGGCCTCATTTGTCTCGATTACTTGGTTTGGTTGAAGAGAGATGCCTTGTTGATGTGCCCTAAACAAATAAGAAGCTTCCAACAAGCTTTCCAATTCACTTGCCATTGGCAAATGACAAAGATCCTCCAATTGTGCCGTATTTTGAGTTGACAAATGCGGATAGCTTTTATCCAATGGGTTGTCATCAATGGACACATTTTGCGCCATGCCATCGAGTTGCTTTCCATTTTTTGGCAACATCTGCCCTTCAACTCTTAAGCTCAATACGGGGCCCAACATGGGGCTTGATACGGGGTCCAATACGGTGCCCAATACGGGGCTTGATACGGGGCCCAATAGGGTGCCCAGCACGGGGCTCGATACGAGGCCCAATACGGGACTCAATACGGGGCTCGGTGTGGTTAGCAAGTCTTGATTGCAAGGTACTTGTGTCATAAAATTCGTAGCATCGCTCGCTATGATATTATCAATTGATGCAATGGCCCTTGCCATTTGTTCGGGACGAACCTCTTCCCGACGTTTTTGTGGTGCAGACGGGGTCACCGGTTCCCCCTTCACGGGCCGCATGCTTGAAGCACCACTTTGTTCACCCATGGTTGTAAAATTGGGTGTGCATATCAAATCCGCCCGAGGAGTTAAAAACACCTCTCTGTTAATATCTTCCACCGCGGCATTTGTCATTGTAGCTGGGATCTTCGTAGAATCTAAATGTACTCCAATATTTTCCCCCTCCATGATCTCTTTTTTATATTGCATTATACCATCTTTTTGCCGCTTCTGTGATTTTGGTGCCTCACTTGGACTTGCCTTTGGATCATTCAAATCGGGAATATCTTTTTGCCTTTCTCTAAGCAAAAGTCGAGCCGCAGTTGTTGTTGAAAATGTGCTCCAATCCACCTTCCAAGCCAATACAAACTCAGCATACACTATAGAGGCTACACTGAAGTTTATGTATCCCTTACTCATTGATTTGTCCCCCAAAAGGGCCCGCCAAACCTCAAGGGATTAATGGACAAGATGGTCCAAAGAATGCTCGGACAACCCATTGATCGGACAGTCAGACTATCCGAGTCGAATCCCCCGTTCGTGCGTTGGTCCCTTCCGTTTGCTTCTCGGACTGTTTGACCGCCATGTGATTCATGTCCACCCTCGGACTGTCTAACCACCCTTCAGACCATCCCATCCATCCTTCGGATTGTCCGATTGCCCATTGGACCATCCCGTCCGACCGTCCGATTAGGTGTTCGTCTATTTTGAAGTTCATGTTTTCTTCCCATTTAGTGAAGCATAGGATTCTTAAAATCGCCAGGTCACCTCCAAAGAGTGTGCCTTCATGACAACAAAGATCCAATGTGAGTCCTTAAAAGACATTGGACTCCTCATAGACCTTTTTCAAAATTCATTTTTCAATTTGCACATCATATTTTCAAGTTCAATCTTGAAATTAAACATCTCAATGATATTTTGAAATTACCATCTTGAAAGATCAAAATGGAATGCTATCTATAGTTCTAAAAAATTTTGGTCCTACTTTTTATATGATAGATCATAGATTTAACTATTCAAAAACTTATTTGGATTTTAATCATATATTACTATATATTGTATGACATCTCAATTTTAAAATAATTGTTTTTATGAAGAAATTTGTTGAAATAAGCCAAACCCGAACATGAAATGTTCATTCTAAATTAAAGACATTTGAATTAAAAGATGTTAATGTCATTAAATCTAGCGGAAGGTGATATTTTTTGTATTTTATATTTCTAAAATTTCTAGGTTCTAATTGAAGTTAGCAATCTGAATAGGATTTATGAATGATTAATTTTCAAGAACTAGTTATTGACTTATTGTTTAACTCGTTAAACTTGTTACCCATATTCTTATTGAATATTATGAAGAAAAAATATCCTTAAACTCCAATGAATGTAAAAATATATACTTCATGCACATGAGTGGACATACCCTTTTGTGTTTCTATTCATTGTATATTTATAATCCACCTATGTAATAAATCTTTATTCATTGTAAATATTTTTTAGATGCAATGAATGAAAACAAAATTTACGTTCACATGCTCTCCGTCCTTTTTTGTCTTTATTCTTTGTAATGCAACTATGATGTAAATGGATGTTGATGGATTTGATGTGGCTATACAAATTAGTGTGCCTTTTGTGGAAAAATGTTAGTTTTTAAAAAGAAAAGCACCAGCTTAATGTCATGAAACTAGAAACAATCGCTATGTACTTATATAATACTATTGCATCAAAGTCACAATCTTTTAATATATTTGTATGCAAGGTTGTAGTATAGGGTTTAGGGTTTAGGGTTCATGTCATTCCTATAAATATTGCCCAAATTAGAAGTGTATTTTAAAAATGGATGTATGATTATATTTTGATGCAATATTAAAAAATCATTTTGGTCATGATAGATCGATACCTAATTACCTACTTATAAGAAATTGCCCCATTCAATCTCAAATAATGTTGTCAAAAATCGTTCGGAGTTATATGTTGCGGAGTGCGGACCATGAAATTAGAAAATACATATAGTACTGTCTTATGTTTCTAAAATTCAAAATTCTTTATTCAAAATTGATAACAAAGAATATTAATTATCTATTAGAATATTTTTTCCATTTGGATTAACAATTCTTCAATTCTTCCAAAAGTTATTCGCGTATTATTTTTCCTATAATAGTGAACCATATTCTACTTGACAATTTAAAAAAAATGAATGTGTAGTTTTTTTGAGTCCCTAAAGTCCCGTTGTCCCCTCGAGAGACAAAATGGATTTCAGACAGGCTCCTTCGGCCTCAATATTTTTTGTGATTTTCTGAGTTTTTTTTGTGAAGATAGAGAACCACATTAGCTTTCCAAAAATGTAACTTTTATTTCAATCGGTGCCCGGGAGCAAAAGTTATGGCACAAAAACCCCAAATTTTAGTTTGGCGGGCAGAAAAAAACCCTCAAAAAAACTTTAAATTAAAAATTGTAAAAATTTGATTCATATAGATTTTATATTTATTTACATGGCAAGCTTTGATTCATTCCATTTGAATTTCTTATGCAAAAGTTATGGTCAATCTTATTTTTTGGGCAATTAGAGCATCTTTTAGAAAAAATTAACTTGTAGGATTCATTTCTGAATTGAATTCTAACAATTTTAAGAAAAAAAAGTTTCACAAGGTCAAGATTTTTTGCTAGAACAATCTCACTGTTGAGATTAGTATATTTCAATTCTATCTTAGAGCTATTAATGATTTAATTTTTCCTTCAATCTTGAATCCACTTCTACTTAACAACTTTTTAATGAGTGAAAACTAAGTGTTTCTTTTTAAATATTTTTTTTTCTAGATTTTCAACTTAATTCTTCATCATTTAAAATTAGAAATTCAAAATCATTAGAGCAGAAATTTTTAGTTAGAAAGGTTCAAAGCCAAAAAATGTAATTAAGCAAGGTGCAAAAAAACTAGATTCCTTTACTTTAAATGCAAATATCTTGCAATCTACACGGTCAAAATTTCTGAAATTCTTCCACACAATCTTACACTAGTCTAGTACAAGATCCTACGATTAAATATGAAAAAACATTAAATTAAATTTTTTTTTTGCTCTTTGCTCTAGAAATGGCAATTTTGACTTTTGAGTGGTTTTTGATGGAAAAATGGCGTTGGGACTGTAGGGGTTAAATGTTTCACATTTATTCATAACTCAATTGCCTAAATTTTGGCTAAAATGCACAAGGTGTAAGATGTACATGAATATTCCTAAAAAGGTTGAATGACCAAACATCCCATTTTAGAAAAGCTAGAGAAGTAAACATTTTAATTTTGAAAGTCGATGCACATTGGTGAATTCTTTGAGGTAGAAATTCATTCGACAATTGTAGGACAATGGTGTTGATAAAATTACATAAAAAGTCTTCAGTTGAATTTATTTAACAAAAAATATTCACATAAAAAATTAAAAATTGACTTAAAAGTTTTATTTGCGAACTTGTGCGTGCTATGAATTACAAGAAACACCTAAATCCAATCAAGAATCTTTAGGCTAAGTCCTTAATTGAAGATGGTCCATATATTTCTTGAGGAACTTAATTTGCATTCGTTTTCATGTTTTAAATTAGTTATGATTTCTTACATTTGTGACTTTAGGGTATACAATTTAGGAATTAAGTTTTAGGATATAGGATTTAGGGTATAAGATTGAAGACCATTGCATTAAAAAATCGCTTGAGTTATGTTTAATGATTCAAGTTCTTTAAGTAAGAAAGTGGATCTCGATGAGAATTTTGTCTTTCTCGTTTGTCTAATTATTCGCTGGTCGAGGCCGTCCGATCAGGCAAACGATCCTCCCGTCCACCTCATTGGACGGCCTCGAAAAATCTCCCACTTTCATCTCCACTCTATAGGGGTTGTCTGATCAGGTGGATTGCCCACGCGCCTGCTGATCGGACGGGTCCGTCCGTTGTGGCGGTCGAGCAAGGCGTCCGCCTTGGATAAGAAGGTCAGATGACCCGTCCGATCCTCACTTTTACCTTCCTCCTTGTGCCATGCAAGAGAGAACAGAGAGCTTGGTGGTTTATCCTCCATTGGTTTCTTTCTAAGGGAAGGTAAGAGTGTGATTTGTAGGGGATACTTGTTGCCTTTTTTTCTAGCTTTCATATATAATCATTTGGCAAATCGTATTTTGCCTTGTGGATTACAAATTACAACTTCTAATCGTGATTTCATCACGATGTCAAGACCAAAAAAGGCTGCGAAGGACAAACGGGTGGTGACTAACATTGAGTTGAGTAGAGACGTTTCCTCTCTTGCTTGCAAAGCACTTCTCACTGAGTACATTGTCAAATTTTATAAGTCAAAAACCACTGCGTTGTTGCATAACAAATATGCGAGGTATCAAGAGGAGTGCCTAGATAAATTTAAGGGAGATATGGCGCAAAAGTTCACAGATGCTTTAAATGTACCTTAGTAAATTCATGAAATGGAGAAGAAGGGCTTTCATTAATTTCTGAGGAACAGAGTCCATGATGCATTGTGGAATGCAAAGGTGATTTTAGAGAAGTACGGGAAGGAAAACCGCGTAGGTGATGGCGCTTTTGAATAGGTCATTTTGAGGACAGACTTGTTTGTTTACCAGTGCACTATTTTTGCAAAGATACAAAATAGGCGAGGTTCAGTGAGTTGGTGGAATAGTGATGAGGGACTTGTGGAGTTGCAATATGGGCGACGACATCTCTTAGCGCTTCTGGAAAGAGCAAGGGTGATTCCGCAAAATGATAAAATCCTAAAGGGTGGATACGCAACAATTCAGAGGGTCAGAATTGAAGGATGTTATGAGATACCACATTTTGGGAGTTCGTAGCAAAGGTATCTCATCAACAACGCTTACGACCTCAGCTCGCGAGGTTGGAATACCAAAACGAGTCAATGGCAATGAGAATTCCACATGATGGAGTTATACGGTTTTCTGCTGTTCATGCAACACACAACAAAGGGTACTCGTACTGGTGGAATGGCAAAACATTGGGACAAATGTTAAAAATGGATAAGGAATATCCAGATAACATTGCCATTTGGTTGGCTTATTCTCAACCAACCCCGGAAGAGGTGACCAAAGCTTTTTTTCTTGGTCATTGGAGGAAGAAGCGCACAGAGCTTGCATGGGCACTGGTGCACCTCATGAATGCAGTGCATAGCATTGGACATTTGCACAATAATCTTTCTGTTGACAACATTATTTTTCACTTTCCCGATGCTGAGTCACGTGTTTAGATTGGAGTTTGCGATTGGGGCATGACTACTTTACGTAATGAACCAATGAAGTCCTTATACACATTCACCTCTCAAAGTGAGCGGACTCAGACTTTGAAGAAGAGGTGGTGGGTGGACCCTTCTATTGCATACTTGCATAGAAGAGATGCGGATGTGTCAACGATACGAGATTTATCATGTAAATCGGAAGAATATGCGGTTGGTCGAATAGCTCAAGCCATCAACAATGGTTGCATGTTGGTGGCCTATGAGAGCTTGCATCAAAAAAATGAAGGACATACAAGATTTAGCCATGAGAATTTGGCAAAGGTGTTTTACTTTTACTTGGTGCGCCTTTGTGATTTGGTGATTGATTTTCGAGGTAGCTTGTCCGAAATCATCCACCGGTTTACCAGTAATTACAACTGGCCTATTCCGAATGAACACTTCCGCCACTCATATTAATGTCTATGATATAAGCAGACTATATAGAACTATAGAAGTATTAGGTAAATGTAAAGGCGAGTACATAAATTTGCATGATTGTATGCAAACTATCTAGTATATATATGCACCATCAATGTATGCCAATATATGTTATATATCTGCACTCTTATAATTCATATAAAGTTTTGAAATGTTTGTGTGTTTTGAAACTTCTAATGTCCAATGTCTACCATCTATTTATGCATTCTTCATATGTTTTGCTTGGAATCCTTGGATGAGAAGTGCAATGCAACAATTATTATTGATGGATGTTAGCTTGGTATGGTTGGATACATAATTGTATAATCAATGTTGTACGTATGTAATGATAATAGACATCTATCGTATGCAAATATTTTTATATTAAAAAACAATACGGTTGATATTTGAACAATACCGCTAAGATGATACCAAGTACCAACCCTCAAATACATTTTAATACAATATATTTTTATCAAAGTATATTAGTACGTAAATGCTATTCGTCGAGATGCCGATATTTTTGTACTATGGTTGTCACATTTCATAATCTCATGGCAAAAGATTCCAAGGCCCACTCAATTGTGTGACACCGACTAAAATATTTCTATCTACTTTATTTGGAATCTGAATGGATTTCATCTCTACGACTTGGTGGTGTGGAACCGGATCCATAAATGCCAAGATATTATCCTCCGTCCCAATTGTATCCATAGTCGTTTGGCGCAGCTCCTTGATTGGGATTTCCACAGTAAAGACCTCCAAAAGTTGAAAGAGGACCTATATCACAGTGTTGAGACCTTCCTTGCCTTGGTTTGACATGATGAGAGCCTATGTAGCGCTCATATGAACCACCCATAGTAGATCCGGGATAGTATTGGGAGCCTCATTGACTAGATCCAAAATCATTTATGGTTCCATAGCTTCTTTCTAGGTTGTAATAAGTGCCTCAGGGACCGTTAGCATATTGTAAGATCCTTTGACCATCTTCTGAACTAGATGCAGTACAATCATGTTGATAGGACCTGTCACGCCCTTGCTGTTGACCCCGATCCTCCATGCTTCTACACATAACTTCTTGCATTTGTTGATTGAACTCGATGTCTTCCCGAGCTTCTTGACGTTCATGCCTCACTCCAAATGTCACGGGTGTTGGATTGTCTTTTACATCATCGTCATCCAACCATTCATCCTCAGCATCCGGCAATACAACCAGCAGAAATTCAAACTGCCTTCAATTAGACCATATTTGTATACAATTGCTCGGTTGAGTCCAACCTGTATAAATACAACGTCAGTGCAATTCATATTGTCAACATTTTTCTCGTAAATTGTGCACTAATCTACATCTTTGTGGAGTACAATCTCTATCCAAACGATGGCCATATTGGAATAATTTATGACATTTGGTTTGGAGTCACGTAGCTCACCCAACCGTGTTATTTCTTCGTATTAGTGAAGAAAGTGTTTGCTCTCACACGTGGAAATTTGTCCTTCCCAGCACTGAATTTGCACGTCTACTCGTTCTTGTAACCACATTTTGGAGAGGTGCATCATTTTGATGTACTTTTTGCACATTGTGCAGTCCCAAACCTTCTTGGGCTCTTCTTCCCATCCATGTTCAATGCCATATTTAACTACTTTTGGACTTTTAAGGGAATTTTGGACTTTGTCGATCATGAGATCCCTCGATGTCATAGATATCTAAAATCTAAACCTGTTGTACATTTTTCAAACCACCTAGTTCAAAATCTATATCATTTCTAGATTCATAAAATCTATAGAAGTCAAAATCTACAATTGTCGTAGATGTCCCATTACCAATTTTGGACTTTGCAAAGTCCAAAAGTAGTTAAATATGGCATTTCAACTACACACATTGGATTTGTCCAATCTTCCCAGTTCATGTTCTGAGATCTGCCCTTCTTACTAGACTTTGATCTTTTATCGCAAGGCATGGTAACCTTGATTAAAATGAAATGATTTGATGACGAAGTTCACATGAATGTTTAGAACAACTGAACAAAATGTTTGACACTCACAATGAAACGGGGTGAAGTTGTTAACGAGGCCTTCAAAACCAAGTAATTAATGACCAAAATAATTTGGTGCAATTTAGTATCCAAGCACAATCGTTCACACACCAAAACGGAAGGGGCGCGTAGAGTCACACAAAGGCACCGGATCACCCACTCCGCAAAGAAAACGATTGTGAAAAATAAACCATCCGCCACACTATTTACGGAGTCCGAAGGCAGACCAAGCAATGCGGACGCGTACGTATGAATTGGATGCCCCAAAATTGGATGGACAGATTGTGCGGACAGAAATTGGTGTCCGCTGGATTGAACGGCCACCATCGAAGGCGGTCACACCAACGGACGGAGGTAGCGGATGGGAGTGCGGACGGTCAATCGGACCGTCGGATGGGCAAGCGGACGCCCGATCGAACCCTCAGGCCCCATGTCCGCCCGACAGTCCAGAGCCCAACGGCCCGTCTGCGTGACGCCCTGTCCGACTGTCCACTGGACGGTTGATCCTGAAAACCATGTATGTCAAAAGATGTCTGGGGGTCAGCACCCACATTCAAAGATCAGCGCCTACGTCCGGGGGACGTCTGGACGTCCGGACCAAGGTTGTTCTGCGCGACCTGGCGACATCGCGACAGACAGACGTCACGCGACATCCAGTAGACCCTCCGCGACGTCACATAAAGTCAAATTTACCTTTGACTTTTCAAAAAATTACCCCCCTTTTACCTAAGCTACGTGGATGCCATGTGGCGTCCGCGTGGCACATTTTAGGGGCGCATGCGGGTGTGACATGGACGGGCGACTTCGGGTACACAGCGACCGCGGGTAGGGGCGACTTCGTGTTAGGGCGACCTCAGGTAGGGTGACCTCGTGTATGGGCGACTTTGTGTAAGGGCGAGCGCGGATAGGAGAACGCAAGTGTAGGTGACCACGGGTAGGAGAACACGCATAGAGGCGACCTCGGGTAGGAGACGGAGAATGCGGGTAAGGGAGACCGCGGCTAAGGCGACTTCTCGGACCCGCGGTCGCCTCCTTTGGACCCGAAGTCGCCCTCTTCGACCTGAAGTCGCCCCTCCTGGACCCGCGATCGCCCATGCTGGACTCGAAGTTGCCCCCTCCTGGACCCGTGGTCTCCCAAGCTGGACCCAAAGTCGCCCAGAAGACATGCTCAAAGAAACGTACCCGTGCTCGCCCACCTATATATCCATGCGCCCGTACGGTCTTCTTCACCTTCATTCTTCACTTTGGCTCTCTGTCTTGTATCCTTTATTGGCTGCATGCGTGATCCCTGTGTTGAATGTTTACTTCTTACTTTTCATTCATCCCAGCTTGTGTTATCGCAAGTTCTCGACGTACAGAGATTCCATGGCTACCGGAGGCAATAGTGAGGGGTCACTTCTTCTCCCTCAGACAACGTGCACTCCTGGTTGCCTCAGCAAGGCTGCCAAAGATAGGACTCGGAAGCGCAAGGGCACCATTCATAAGAAGCGGTTACATGTATTGAATAGTAAAAATCACATTGCTTTTAAAGGATGGAACGAGGAGCCAGAGCCATGGACAATGCAGACCTGCGAAGACTACATCGAATGGTGTCACATCAGCAAGATGTTTTCGGCGTGGTGCCATTATCACAACCGTCACACTAACAAGGCAAATCTGAAGCATTGTGAAAATGCAGACTTCACTCAAAGGTGTATAGAATTGTGGCAGGCTATTTATAAAATCCCCAACGTAGACAGGAATGAAGTACCTCTCTTCATCGCTAGAGGAGCATATGCTGAGGTGGCCCTACAAAAGGAGGTCGATTGGAGCACAGTCAAGGAAACTACATACGTGGCACGTCCAACAAGCGGATCAATACCAAGAGGTGTTATGGCTTTTCCAGACGGGGGACTTGGGCCTATTCGAAGTGCTCCTAGAAACAGAATAGCTACTGAAGTTCACAGTGATGATTCCAAAGAAGATCCTGATTCTGACGGTACGCGGAAGCCAAAGATAGGACAAGACAAAGAAGACACTGTGGACCCCGCCGAAGTTCAGATTGAAAATGACAAGGACCGTTCAGCGTCACAAGGTCAAAGAGTGAAAAACCTCCCGAAGGTGCGACGTTCAACCACGCGAATTGGGCCAGGATCAACTTCAGCAACAAGTCCGCATCCACCGTTGCCAGCACAAGATGCCAACAACGTCTTCAAATTTGGTCCAAGCGATGACATGCCCATGGGAGCAGTTGTCCGTGCTTCCATCCCTCAATCTAGAGTGACTCAAACTGACAACGCTATGACTCTAGCTAAGGCTCTCAACCTCCTAAAGACCAAGGACATTAACATTGCTTTGCTGCAAAGCAATGTCAGGAAGTTGCAATCTCAGTGTGCACACAAAAATCGTCTCCTCTCTCAACAATCTATAGAACTGCAATGCCTCAGAGACAAAGTACAAGACACTTTTACTTTGTCGAACATGGATGACGCCTTTCTTGAGCCGGATTCACATCATTTGGACAAGGTTGTAGGCGACCTCACCGATGATTTGCTTCACCATTCTCCTGTTGCCAAGCGTGCCAAACATTCTTCAATGACTCCAAATGCGCTTCTTACGGCAATTCTGGAAGATACTACCACAAATGATCTCCAGGAGACCCAAGATTCACTCTCGTTTCCTGTGATTCCTCATTCCGTACAGTCGCAGTCGAGATTGGACCTCGAAAAAGAAAATAGAATGCTTTGAGATCGGTTGTCATAGTTGGGGGCCACATACTATCATTGGAAGGTCGCGTGCATCCTCTCAGTGGACAGAGCACAACAAGTTGCAAAGGAATTGGAGAAAATTTCACGAAACTTCGTTGCACAAGAGCCTAAACGAGAGTGCGGTCTCACGTCATGGGCATTGATGGAGGACATGTTCCCTACTAACATGGACTTGGCGGAAAGGACCGACACTGATTGGACATAAAATGGTTGGGACCACAAAAAACAAATGTCCAGCCATATCGAAGTGCAGGAAAAAAAGCTACTGTGGCCACATACTGCACCCTTTATTTTGGACCACACCAAATGTCCCATATGTCTAGAGCAGTTTAGTCCCAAAGGTGGCTGGGCACTTGGATCATGTACACATGTGTACCATCCTCAGTGTCTCATCACGCACTGTTTGATTAAACGTCGTTGTGTATTGTGTTCAGCACCATTCCATGATCGTTTGTACACCATGTTCAACTTGACGACTTACATGCCTCCTTCTTGGGAACACAGCAATGATACCACAGAAGACACCAGAATGTGGGGACGGACTTGCTCTGGAGCTGGAGACAAGGAAACCATGATTTGGAAAAGAGAGTTGCTAGTTCCCAATTGAATTGGGAAACAGATCCGGAAGAAATTGCCAGAGTTGGAGTCAAGTTGATGGGAAAAGGGCCACAAGGCAAAGGGAGGAGGGCATTCTTCTACCAGTGCCTTGGTGGATATTTCAATAAGACCTCCGGAACCTTCAATTGGGGTCCTCATCCACAACGACACCGTTGGAATTTTCAAGGACTGAGGGTGGCCAATCAAGATGCAACGGCCTCCATGGATGAATTGGACAGCATGTCTTACTTAGACTCTGTATACGGGCCTTATTACCAAACTCAAGCCCTCGACTATCTGTTGGAAGAAC
This sequence comes from Antitrichia curtipendula, assembly GCA_951230915.1. Classification (NCBI taxonomy): domain Eukaryota; kingdom Viridiplantae; phylum Streptophyta; class Bryopsida; order Hypnales; family Leucodontaceae; genus Antitrichia; species Antitrichia curtipendula. Next base: position 17,084,260 of record OX579633.1, read on the forward strand.
ACTCTCCAAAGACCACAAAGACCCTCGAAGCTCTAAAGAATTCCAATGTCCTGGAATCCATTTTGAAGGCGGACGGACCAGCTTCACGAACTCGTGCCAAGCGTAAGTTTGGTGTTGGGGAGTCATCCACCTACGAACGTGGCGAAGGAAGTGGTTCTCAAAATGACACAGATGTTATCATCTAAACATTTTTGTTCTTTGTTTACGTTAACATCTTTTTGCGTAATAGTATACGTGTTGTAAGGCCCCTAGCATATGGTCATACTATATCTCAGGGTTGCTAGCATGTGAGCCTGTGAGCGTGAGCCTGTGAGCGGGAATTTATTTCGGAGAAATTTTCCTGCCGGGCCCTATGACCGTGGACGTAGGTAATTAGAAATTCCCATAAATGTGAGTGAAAATATTGGAAGTTTATGTTACTTAGAAATCCTTTTCAATTTAGTTATGTCAATCACTAATTCATATCAATTGAATTGAAATCACGCATTCTAGAAGAATAAAAGGATAGAAATGACGCCCAAAATGTAGCAATAAAACACACAAATCCAGTCATAATGGAAATCAATACACAATAGTTCAACTCATAAGATATGTCAATCTCATGAGTCTAAGTCGCAGTGGACTCAGTCTCAGAATCCTCGTTCGTAGATGAATTTGATGTCTCTCTACCCTCAGAGTCTGATCCATCAATAAACTCTAAAACATTTCTAGCGTAAAAAGGTTTACGGGGCTTTGGAATTGAGCAACCCAAGTCCACAAATGACAATGCCATCTTCTCGGCATACACCGGAAGATGAAAAGACTTCTCTGGACTAATGAGAAGTCTACTTTTCTTCAACAAAGAAACTGTCGGCATCAATCCCTCACGACTGCAAACACAAATGACACAATGTTAGACTCCTAGAGAAAAAAGCACCATGCATTCACGAAATATTTATAAATGAAGAAACTTACTTACTGGCTCTATTCTTCCGAGCAAACTTCCGGGGCACCACCGTCATGGCGTCCGGATCTTGGGAGGTCTCAACCGGTGCTGGCGGTTCTGTCACTTCCGCTGTCACTACAATCGGAGTGCTCTTCTTCATGGGCAAAAGGAGGACGTTAAAAATATCTTTGTCCTCCTCCAAAGCCACAATGTGGCGGCCTGTGCCGCGACAAGCTGTAATGGATGCACCTGCGATGAAGAATGTAAATGAAATGATTCCAAATCATGTAAATGTTATGATTCGACGACATGATAAACAAATGAACTGCAACATCATTGAATTCAAAACTTACCAGTCGATGCCGTGTAGTCAACCACTAAATCTCCTTCAATGGTAGTCCCTTCTATCAAGAACTGAAAGAATCTCAGGTCCTTCTCGCGAGCCCCCTGCCATGGTATTTTCTCGTTCATCAACATGGTCTCCTCCGTCGTGTAGTTAATGAGCATGTCGTCCCTTGCGAGGTCTACTTTTGCCTTCTGCATGGACTTTGTGCGCATGTAGGAGAACTTCGATTTTCCATTTGCCCCGAGGTCCTTCACCAAAAGGGTGATTCCAAACTTCAGAGTCTGCTATCACGAAAACCAAAAACTTGTCAGAAATTAACAAGTTTCATCACTAATGCCAAATACTTATCAAACAAGCATTAATTCAAAAATCATACCGTAGTGCTTTCATCCAATGGGGAGGTCAAGTGCACACGGTTAATGCCCAACTACTCTTTCTTCACCACCAGCGTCGGGTATGTGACACATAAACCCTTAATGACGCCTTTTGAATCTGCGCAGTACAAGTGGAATACTACCATGCAGCCATGGTCTTGCAAATGGTCCTCTGCAAAAAGAAATGCCTGCTGAATGTCATCGTACTTGGGGTCTGAGTTCCATGTAGGCACTGCATTTGCTGGAAATGAAACGTCCGGCACGGGCAAATTCTCTTGGCAGTCGAAAAAAATAAGATCCACTAGTGGCGCACGGCTCACAATGCCGCCGTGAGTGCGTGCTTTTCCTGCTGACGACTACAAAACAAATTTCCTCTAATTAATGAATGAATAATCAATCAATAAAAGTACAAGTATACAGTGTTCAAGTTCATCATTGCAATACCAAATTACTAAAATTGAAAAGACTAATACCTTACCTTCTTAATGAACTCCATGACCTCACTGTAGCATGTCGCCGTTTCTGCATCCACGTTATCCATGACATCCACAATGGAGATGTTCAAGATCAACTCCTCGGAGTTGACTTCAGCATCATCACCAATGACAATGACATCCATCCCTTGCGTGACCAAGTCCGTCGTCACCTCAGACAGTACCGCCTTCCTCTTCAGTCGTCTACCAGATCCAGCTTGCATAGCTGAGCCCTGGTCCACCGTTGAAGTTGCAGGCACTTCGCCACCTCCATCCACCTTCTTCTTCCCTTTGCTCTTTCCCTTCCCCTCCAACTCTGCCTCCTTCTCTTTCTCCACCAACTTCGCCAAGCGGTCCGCCTCTTTCTTCTCCCTGTTTGCTATGATGTCTTCTAGAGTTGTCTCTTTCTTCTTGTCTGAAGTAATCCTCCTCGCAATGGCCCTCCTCCTCTTTTGGTCACTGAGGTCAGCGAACTCTGCAACCTCCAAGTCAATCACTCCAATTCCATCAAGTGACTTCCGAAGCTCTGCCTCCAGAGGATGAGTGAATGTCACGTAACAATCCAAATACCACCCTCCTCTTGTCAGATGAGCTGTCGTAAACGTCCGAAGCTGGCTTTGGGTGTACATGCACTCTTCGGAACTGCGGTCCAGCCATGTAGACAAGAACGGAGGAAGATCCTCCCGAGCGATTGCGGCCTTAACTAGAAGCTCATGCTTCAAGTAACTGCAAAAAACACAAACAGAGACAGAACATTAGGCATGCCGAACAAATAATCATTCTCATTCACATTTTAATACTGCTACATAAGCATGAGATGAAGAATACAGTTGGAACTCAACCTACCCTAAATCATAAAGGATTATAATATCCAGTCACCCCTCTATATATTTTTGACTTCATGTAATTAACAAATACGTATGTGGATACTATATTAGAGAATAGTCACATGTACCTAGAACATATTGCTAGTGTGACACTCGTATTGATCAAAGGAAAAGGAAAATGAAGACTTTGACATACATACCGGAAAATAACTCTTTGAATAGCAAGCTTTGATCCGTTATAACTCGAGAAGGAGTCGGACTTCTTGAACGCATTTGCTCCCTTCATCACGGGGCCAAACCCGTGATCCCAAATTTTCCTCCTCCATCCTTCACTGTACTCGGCGAGGGTCTCTGGCTCAAGCGGAGTTGCCATGTTGACCTGGAGGTTGTCTTTCTTGGCAATATTTTCGAAATACTTCAACGCACCATTTTCAACATGTGGCATCAATAAAAATAAGTTCCATTTGGGTGCCTTGGAGGTAAATGAGTATTGAAAATGGCAAACCGAATCAATTAAAAAATCAAACCACATATGCTAATAGTTTAATAAAAACTCATAAATGAACTTACCCCTGCCCACCAGACAAACTTGTTGAGGAATGGCAAGAGTTTCTCTTCTGAAACAGGCTTTGCTGGGAACCATCTTGCATCTCAAGAGGGCATGGAGGAATTCCACCACTTCAGAAGTTTCAACTTCTGTATTGCTGTTGTATTGCAAGTTGCAATCATCTGTAGTTTCTTGAGGGTCATTTTGGGGACCTCATTTGTGGTCCATTGCTTCTCAATCTGCAAAGTCGAAACGTCTGAAGTGAAAAACCGAAAATAAAATCCACTTACAAGAACTGCAAACACTGATGGTTTGCAATTACTCCTCACCTCCTCTAAAAATCCGGGACCATGAGCTGGGTTTGCAACCGCAATCAGCTTCCCCATTTTCACCTGCAACTTTGTGGCTCTCTCCTTCGCTCCCAATCTCATGGCATTGGCAACTCCCTCTACCGATTTCTCCTCAAACGGTGTGCCCTCGTTGTATTTTTGCACTGCAGCATCCGATGCCTGTGCAATCTCTTGCTGCAACTAAATGTTATCAACAACCATTTCAACAAACAAAGGCCACAATCGTAAAGAAGTTCAAGGTGGAAGTCCTCAATATTTGATTCCAGACAAACAGAGAAGCTCACCCGGAATAGAAATGTCGTAAACACTTCCACGGGCATAGAATACCACGTCTTCCTCCCCGCGGCCTGGGCAACACACCGTTGCCTCTCCGAAGGCCTTAACATCTCCTTAAATCGCTCCAAGGAGAGAAGACCGTACTTCTGCACGCGGTGAAGAGTGTGCACGAGATTGGACTTCACGTGAGAGTCCTCTGTTGATTTGAAAAGGAATGAACAAGTTTAGTGACGTGAATCATGTACGTAATAACACATACTCCTAAATAATAGATCAATAGAGGATATATATACAACATAAGAAGCAATAATGCTTACTTGTTCACATCATGCATCACCTGCATGACCAATTCGGTTCTCCCCTTCGTATCCAATATAATAGAGTCAACTGCAAAGTGAAATAGAAGATTCGCCGTATGTAGCCTGGAAATGTGATTCATCCAAGCTTAAAGGCGATGATTCCCATCGCAGACGAAGAACTTCAAGTTCTTCATGAACAGAAGCTCTGGAATTGACTCAAGATATTGCTTGAAATCCTGGTTCGCTTTCTTCCACCATGTATCCCATCCGTTCATCTCCTCCTCCGTGAAGTCTGAGCTCTCACCAGCCTCATTGGTTATGGACACGTAGAACACCGCTGCGCCTTCTCGGTACCCAAAGATGAACTCCTGTTCTAGTTTGACGAGGTCGGATGCAAGCGTTGGCCTCACCATTAGCATGGACACAAGTCTGCATAGTGGAATGCGCAGTCGGGAGAGTTTCTCTGGCTTCATCCTCAAACTCGCAATGGTGGACACCGAGTCCACCTTCTGCCATCGTCGGAGCTCATCCTCAAGCAATTCTTTGGCCTCCTCGTCATCATCCGCAACATCCATAGCCAAATCCTCACCATCTTCACCTCCAATCTCTGGCTGTGTCAAATCATCAGTAGGTAGTGTCACCGTATATCAATAGGTGACTCCTCCATCTGCGAAATAGTGGACGTCCACGAAAATCATAAAGTCAGACAATTCATAATGAAATGCATGGAATATGCTGTGCTAGTCCACGTATGAAATATGACAGATGTCAATGAAACACAGATCCAAAATCAAAACATACAAATGATATCAATAATAAATTATATGAACTCCACCTAAATGGAATCAACATCAACATCAACATCATTTGAGTCAGAACTCAGGTGAATAAAAACCACATCGTGCTTGCCCAAATTGTGACTGCAAGCACAGTTACAAAACTCCTGAAAAGGAGGACTAGAAACTGAGACTGAAGAGTGACATCTAGAGCTGTATTCCGTACTAGAGCTCTCAGGGGAGAACACGGGCTTCCTCTTCTGGGTCCTCTCTCCACTAACATGGCTTTCATGTGGCTGCTCCACATAGTCACAGGCACGGTCACACGCATCCAGGATGTCATCGAGGCTTACCAAGTCCATATTCTCATTTGCTATGGACTCCTCTGGCACCTCAATGCTAGCACCCATCGGAGTGAATGATAAGGATGGTCCCGCCATATCAACGGCCGTCACAGTCAAAGTCGCCGCATCGGATAAAGATCCCTGACCTCTGGGACCTTCATTAACCTCCATCTAAAGAACACACAATGTAAACTGAATAAATAAAACCAAGAAACTAGTAACATGAGAATGCTTATTAAGCGGACACAATAATGATTTAAGATAAATTCAAAATCATAATTAAAACTCTTAGAGATACAATTAGGATTATATTCACGACAAGTGCATATTAGATTAAACATAGATGGATATTTGAAAAGCATATCCCTTTCAGATTTGAAATGTCTACTTCGAGTGCTTTAACGACCAAGTTCCACGACCCCCGTCGGGTCTGACGGGGTCATGGGGGTAGCTCACGCTACCCCCAAAATCGGGACGATGAGAGATTCTTCATATAAATTCATCAACCAAAATTTCTAACTCTCTTATAGTAGGCTCATGATTACTTAACTATGGCCGTGCAACTTGGATGATGAAGTACTTCAACCATCACCAGGAAAGGAAGAATAAAAGTAACTCTACATTTTTGGAAGGCCTTCAAGCATACAATACCTGTCAGTGAACCAAAAAGAGGGGTAGCGTGAGCTACCCCCGTACCCCCCGTCGGACCCGACGAAGGTCTTGGGGGTAGCTCATGCTACCCCTCTTTTTGGTTCACTGACAAGTACTGCATGCTCTAATGGCCAAGTGAACAGTAAACGGATGGATTTCACAAGATGTAGCGGTGCGGATTAACTAAATAAGATGTGATGAATTTGTCAGCTGTGTTTCCCTCACAGAGATTAAATCTCTATGGTTAGCTATCCAATACAGGTGTTGCTCAAGCATGATCACTTTAATGTAATGTGATAGCAAATGCGTATTAAATCAATCTAGTGCGTGGGGATTGAGCAAGAAGGATGTCCCAATTGGATCAAAACACGTGAGAAGCCCCGTAGGATTCTACGAAACAGCCTCGCACAAGTCGTTCCGTCTCCGTGAACCAGAAAGAGGGGTAGCGTGAGCTACCCCGCAGACCCCCGTCGGATCCGAAGGGGGTCTGCAGGGTAGCTCACGCTACCCCTCTTTCTGGTTCACGGAGACGGAACGACTTGTGCGAGGCAGTTTCTTCCGCCAAATCTTTAAGAAATGAAGCGGGGCTGCCTGTCCGAAACCCGGTCAACGGAAGAAAGATCCAGAATAATGATCCAGAACCCGGACCCTAGAACCCGAACCCGGATCCAGAAAAAAGATGCAAAAATAAGATCCAGAAAAGTGTTCTTAAACCCTGAACCCGGTCAACGGAACAATGATCAAGAATCCGGTCAACGGAAAAATGAATTATAATCGTCTATATCTATGTGAGCTTTTATCACAACTGAGCTTCATCACGACTATGCATGATCACGGCTAACTGAGCTTCATCACGGCTAACTGAGCGTGATCACGACTATGTTTGAACACTTCTATCTCAGCTTATTCTCAACTGAGCTAGATCACAACTAAGCTTGATCTTGGCTAACTGAGATTATTCAAAACTAAGCGTAGTCACAACTGACCATGATAGTAACACACAATTGGTTTCGAGAAACCAGAATTCTGTCCCGCTGTGTCATGGAAGCAGAAACTGCCTAGGCAACTTGAAGCCCTCCCAAAAGAGAAAAATTCTGTCCTGCTGCGGTCTTGGTTACAGCGATCTCCATGACCATACTACATAATTGGTTTCAAGAAAACAAAATTCTGTCCCGCTATTGTCATGGAAGCAGAAACTGCCTTGACAGCCTCCAGCCATCCCGAGAGAGAAATTTTATGTCCCTCTGCTAACTTGGACACAGCCATTGCCTAGACACGACCCCTCAATTGATTTCGTGAAAACAAAATTCTGTCCCGCTGCTGTCATGGACACAGCCACTGCCTTGACAGCCTCTAGCCATTTCGAGAGAGAAAAATTCTGTCTCGCTTCTGTCATGGACACAAGAAGCAGACAACTGATAACGCCACCCGCCTAGACACAACCACTCAATTCGCTTTGCAAAAACAAAATTCTGTCCCGCTTGGTCAAGGAAGCCGATCACGGAAGCCGATCACGAAAGTAGATCACGGAAGCAGATCAAGGAAGCAGATCACGGTCTCAGATCACGGAAGAAGATCACGAAAGAAGATCACGGAAGCAGATCACGGAAGCAGGTCACGGAAGGAGTCCCGCTGTGGCGGTCACCCTCCCCGTACCGAAAACGGGGGTAGCGCAAGCTACCCCTGTTTTCGGTACGGGGAGGGTGACAGGCCGGAGCGGGACTAAAATTTTTTTTTGCGGAATCGATGAGCTTATTTCTTGGGAGAATACCCACAAACACACGGCGATGACCATGCTTTAAAGAGTAAATGGATTTCTGTTTGGACTTACCTGCTCCTGAGTGGCTATTGTAGGACGGCACCGCGATGGGGTGAGGATCTCCCCTGGCGGGTTGGTCGCGTCTCGAACTCGGCTTCGGAGTTTCCTCATCGTCGTGATTTTGTGGTTTTGCTGCACAGTCAGGGAGATCCGGTTACGTACTTGTGAAAGCAAGAAACCCTAAACTAAGCAAGGACAGGGTCTGGATTAATAGACCAATTAACCCTAAACCTAAACCGACAGAGCAAACCGACGCAGACCACGCAGACGGAGATGCGGACCAAGCGGAAAAACAGCCCTTTCGGCGGCGGATACCCTCACCGCGCTGGTCACCAATTCTCTCAATGACCGAAATCCTCGCCCACTGCCGAAATGGAAGTGAGACACAGCGTTTCGGTGGCGGATTCAATCACCGCACAAATCACCAGTTCTCTCAATGACCAAAACCCTCACCCAAAGCCGAAATGGAAGAGCGACACAGCCCTTTCGGTGGCGATTCACTCACCGCGCTGGTCACCAGTTCTCCCAATGACCGACACCTTCACACAATGACGAAATGAAATAGCGACACAGACCTTTCAATGGTGATTCACTCACCGCGCTGTCACCAGTTCTCTCAATGACCGAACCCGCGAACCAATGCCGAAATGAAAGAGAGATACAGCCCTTTCGGTGGTGGATTAACTCACCGCGCTGGACACCAGTTCTCCCAATGTCCGAAACCCTCGCCCAGTGCCGAAATGGAAGCTTTTCCGAAAGCAGATTCTATCACCGCGCAGGTCACCAGTTTTCTCAACGAACCTAACCCTCACCCCGTGCCAAAATGGAATAGAGACACAGCCCTTTTGGGAATTGATTCACTCACCGTGCTACTAACCAGTTCGCAAAATGACCTGAACCCTCACCCATTGCCGAAATGGAAGAGAGTGCAGCGGGAAGCATCGGTGGGTACTATTGATTCGTAAGTGTCTCCGCTCAGATTGGGGAAACCGTTGGGATCAGTAGATATCACCGCCTTCCTCATCAGCCAAATGAATGTCCGGTACTCACGAGAAGTCACGATAGAATTTCGAAGATCGCAGAGCTAAAAATGGCGGCTAAACAACCAGTAATCACTTTAGTACAGAATCTGGACTTCCTTGTGCATGTAGTAACATACATTCGCGTTTGATTTACGTCATTACTCGTTTCATTAAGTGATTTGTAAAATTGCAAGTGGATTGCCCTCTAGAATGATTTAGAAGATCAGCGAAATGACGAAAAATGATCTTTGTTAACTGAAACTGTCAACCGCCCTGTTCTGCTTTCTAATTTACATTGAAATGATATTTAGGCTTTCCATGCAAGAGAATAAACCATACTTGAAAATGCTAACCTGTACAACTCCCTCATCTTCTGAGTGATGCTGAATGCTTGTGATATCCTCCGATATTCCTTGCCCAATATCATGCATCTGAGTTCCAACGGCCTCCTCTGGGCCCGTATCACCTCCTCCATAGGAAAGGACTTTCTTCAAGTTCCCGTCTGAATGCTGACTAGCTTTAGACACTACTCTCTTGGGTCGTGTCATCCTAGATCTCCTAAGAGCTTTGGAAGACGAGAAATACAAAGATATACGCCTCATACGATGCTTGGGACGCTCTGAAGCATTACAAAGAGAGTTGTGGTGGCCTGAGTGCATGTGGTCAAACCTTATCTCTCCCAAACTCTTACTTGGCAAAGCAGACGGCACACCACTAGAATGGCACTATGAATGTGATCCCGGTAAGTGCAAATGACTCTTGTGCTCTTTGAAGGACTTCTGCACATAGGCACAGACGGTAAAGCCCGGAGTAGGCTCACTCTTGTAGCTCTCTTTTGAATTTGAAAAGAGTGACAGCTATCAATTTCAGTCATGAATAAGCCGTCAAATTTGAATAGAGTTCACCAACATCTTCATTAGCAAACTCTGAATTAGCTTTTCCTGACAATCGTAGTGTAATAATGAAGTGTCCGGAATATGGAGGCGGTGCGGAATTATTAACGCGCCCCTATATTCACTGTGCACTAATTTAATTGCCAAATGACGGCGTTAAATTTGTGATTGACACGCAGTGTGACAGCTTTCCTATATGTGATTAGTAATTATTCATCTATTTGCATCCATCGTGAGAGGTTCTTTCTATTTTGCCGGTAGGGGAATCCTTTAGGCTACTCTGATTAACAATAGTTCTTTGCTTATCATTGTCTATTAAGGGGAGACTTTGTTTACTTCCATTCTTCTCTTTGCACATACTCTGCACTATGGCTTGCATTCGAGTGGATGGCCATGAAGTTCCCCTTGTTTTCCCAGTGGATGACGGAGGACATGCTTGTGTCATGAGTCACCTACTTCACGTCCGTTTTAGATTTCTGGAAACTTCCATCTATGTTGAAGAAGAGAGAAAGTCAGATTCAGGTGAATTACAACAGTCTGTTCCTGTCGTGAGGTCAGCAGAAGGTGATTGTTGGTACCTTGCTTCTGGAAACTACAGAGCATATGGCCTTCCTCTATCTTTACTAGCTGCATCAACTGAGATTAGAAGTCGTCAGTCAAATTCGTCGACAGTGGATATGCCATATGTCACCCATTCTATTTCACCTGGTCCTCAGCCGGATTTAATTTCAAGATTTTCAGAAGGTGCGCTTCTACGTAAAGTTAAGGTTGAGAAACTTGATACTATCATAGAGTTGTCTAGTGAATCAGAAGGAGAGTCACCTGACTTAACGCTTCGGAAGCAAACATGCTCTATCCAAACTACATCGGAAGATGTTGAGTTTTCGAAGTCAGTGTTTGTCACCCCGTCAAATAGTCCAGCGCAGTCACTAGGGGCTCGCCCTCCATTTCATCCAAATGTAGTCGACCGTGTGAGCATAATGGAGTGCTTGAGGAGGCTTGCCAGTATGCATCGCTCTAGGAACGAATTGTCAACAATGGATCTAAACACTATAAAGCATCACCGAGTACAATTTCTGCCACCGATATTCAACGGGGATGTCATCTTCGAACTGCCTGCATGTCGCTCATGTCCGTCTTCGGCGGCGGCTAGGAACTTGGAAGGAATGGACAGGCGGTACGATGGACACCCGTGGTGCAAGGTATTGACCACGAACATTCACAACTCCGACAATCTGAGGTTCCGTAAGTCTTATTGCGCGGGTCATCTTGTCTGTGAGAATCTTGATTGTGATTATTTGAAGAGGTCTTCTAAACGCAATGAGACAGAGTGGAGCGGTTATACAACCTTCCCATTTGCAGTTAGGAGCGCTTCACCTAAAGATTGCACCTTCATGTCTGGACACCTGCACTGGTAGGATGTACTACTGCTATAGTGACAACCCAAAAATGAGTAGAGCCGCAGTTCACTTTGGAAATCATGCTCATCCTGTTGCAAAGGGTATGTACAGAGATTCCACAGAGGAAATATGTGGACTTATTGCAGAGCAAGTAACCAAGACGCCAAAGGCAACCAACTCTGCAATTGCTCTATCCGCAAGCAAAGAGTTCCTGACCAGCTATCTCTTTCACAACGGAGAGGGAGACAAGGAGATGTTGAAGGGTGAGGAGTTGGAGAAAGTCATGGACCGTTTCCAGTACTTGAGCAGTCCTAATATACGGAACGTCATATCTTCATTTCGATCAAACAACCGAGGAGGGGTCATCGACAACATAATGACGATGAAGAAAGAGTCGAAGTTTGAGTTCATACATGATAGCATCTTCCCTGGCCAAGGGAAGGAGAAGGTGTATATTTTCAAGATGCTCACTGAAGGACCGGGAAGTGGAGTGGACCTGGTGAGACGCATGCAATCCGGAGGGAATCTTGTGAATGCGTGGATGATGTTCGACCATGTGAAGCACGTGAAGGAATGGACCACGATGGCGTGCCACGTGTACGACCCGCAGTACAAGAAAGTGATGACCATATCAACGTGCGATATGCAGTCTGAAGATACCGAGATCCAAGTACAATTCTGGAGATGCTTGAACGCGGTCATGTCAAAACACGGAGTAGATCATCCAAATTTCAAGGGATTTATGGCGGATAGCGCCATGGCTAATTGGAATGCGGTCCGCATTGTCTACGGAAGTGGTTCTGCAGACAAGAAAATGGAAAATCGGGAGAGGACATGCTTATTGCATTGGAGTACTTCTCTTCTAAAACACACACAGAAGTACATCAAGGAAGCATTCCAGCAGCAGCACAATGCATTATGCAAACAATACAAAGATGCAAAGACTCTGGACGAGGCGGAGACACGTTACCTTGCTATTCGGTCGTGGTGGTTATCATCAGGAGTTGCCACAGAGGATGCGCTTCATCACTTAGACCACTGGCTTGCATTTTGGCATTTCAGGTCTCGCCAGTGGAGGGGGTTCATGCAAATGGTAAGTGCATGTTCAATTCAAATTTCCTACATTTCTTTTTGTCTACTTCTGTTCAAATACACAGAAATGTTTTGTGCAATTTGTTTTGATGGTCTACATGATTTGGTTCAATGAAAGGATTTGTGAGTTACCATGACTTATGCAAATTTGTGGGATTATTACATAAGGTATTCTATGACCGTATGACATATTCATTTTGTAGATGAATTATTAGGATTTGAATTTGGAAGAGATGGCGGACATGCCGTCATGCAATTTGTCAGAGACAGTTCACAACAAGTGGCTTCAAATGTCTGGAAATAGAGAAAACAATTTGTTTGACGCCACCTGTGATGATAGTATCCATGCGTGGATGCAAAAGACAAACTACCATGCTTACTTAAAAGGCCATGCAAGTGGATCGGGTCCATCAAAAGGGGAGTTGAAGTTGAGAGCTGCAAGACGAAGCGGAGACCCCCAAAAAATGGCAGAAGCACTGAACACATTACCTGGAGCCGAGGGAGTTGGAACCCGAATACCACATTTGGAAGGAGAAGAAATATTTGGAAGTACGAAGAGGAAGTTGGACGTCCCCATTGGAGATGAAGGAGACTCACATCGTCCGGACAAGGTCAATTTTTCGCAACCTCGTATTCAAACAAGGTCCACTGCGGTTTCAATAGAGTCTTCCGAGGACAAAGGAAAACAGCCTGAGGTACAGCCCTCACAACATGTTACGGTTGCATTTGAAAGTGACTACGACACATCAAAGTGGTGTAACGTTACGGAACGTTCAGAAACTAAACTTAATACATAAAATAGAGATATATAGGAGAAGAACTTTGAAATTTTTGCATAAGTGTAGAAGTTTAGACGCTAGAAACCTACATTAGAAAAGATCTCTTTCGTAGGAAAGTTAAAACTCTAATTAGGTTAAAACAGTGTTCCGGAACCAGTAGCCGGATAGTCGGAAGTTCCGGATTGTAGGGGTTCCGGCTAGGGAACTTACGGGAACTCCACCGGTTCGGGAACTTAGGGTTTCGTGCCGCTATATAAACCCTGCCGCCATTCTCATTCAGTCTCTTTTCTCTGCGGCATTTTTGCGAGTACGTTTAGTGAGAGAAAGAGTGGTGAGATAGGATCGAGGTAGGAAGCGGAAATAAGGTCGGTGCAACTCCGGAAGACCGACAGGATGACGGAAACCCGAGCCCGTAGACTGGCGGTGACCGCACGGACTGTCAGCCCGGCGATTCCGTTCGATACGGATCGCCATAGAGAGTTGCAGGAGGATTTAGAGACCATGGGCTGTGTCGGATTTTTACACCGCCCATGGGACTTGAAGAGTGAAGGAATGATTGAAGAACTCCTTTACGGAGTTCCCAATCAGTATGAGTTGACGGTGAGGGGCCGCCCGAGAGCTTGGACACAAGAGCTCTGGGCCGGAATGTACTTTGCACTGAACCGGGGGCATGGATGGGCCGGCCGGCCGGAGAAGTTCGCGGCGGAAAGATTCCGGAACTCCGCCGACCCAAAAGAGGGGTTTGCAGCGACGGATTGCGTGTATGCCCGGGATTAGCAACTCTTAGAGTTCCTGATCCCCATCCTGTATCCGGAAAAGCCTAGCCGGGTGACCACCACGGTGGCCAACACCATTTTTGGGGCTTTAGGAAACAGGGTTAACCCGCCCCCAAGACCCGTAAATTGGAGCGGACTTATTCACACGATTGTGGATAAGTTAGCGAATGGGATTTCAAGACGGAAGACTAGTCACATTAGCCCGTATTTGTTCCACTTGTACCACCGGATGGAAACCCTGAGCGAGCCGGAGCAGCTTATGTACAAGAAAGGGGAAAATCTCCTCAAGTACGGGCTGAGACCGGAACCGCAGCCGGAGGAGCCGGAATCCGAGGAGGAGGACGTTCCGGAGGAAACACAGACCACTCCGGAGAAGGCCGGAACCAGTAGGCGGAAGTCCACCGACCGGACAGCGCGAGGGAAACAAGTGGCGGAAGGTTCCGTCCAGCCGGAAAGCCCACACGAGGAGTTGGATCCAGTCGAGAACGCCATACATTGGCTGCGAACGACGAGGACGGTGAACGACCGGATGGCAGCAGTACTCCAAGACGTTTGCCATTCATTAGGAGTGAAGGACGAGAGAGAGATCTTGGCCGCCATCGCACGAAGACCGAATCCGGAAGACGTCAAGGTTCTGTACGATCAGATCCGGAGTCTTCAGGAGGAACGGGATCAGTTCCGGAGCCAGCACCAGTGGTCGGAACGGGAGATGCACATCGCAAACCGGAAGTCCACGGAAGCGATGGCTCTAGTACGGAAGCTGGGAGAACTGATCGACCTTCCGGCCAGCACCATCTCGAGGGCCCAACTCTGGAACTCACAAATGGTGGCCCAAGGCCACATTACCGGAACGAAGGTCGTACTCATCCTGACGGATTTCGAGGCCCGGATGGAGGGAGTGCTGAAGGAGATGCGACAGCTGATTGGAAGCCTCAACCCGAACCTGCTTGACCAAGCAATATTCGCTGATCTTCCGGGAGGAGAGTTCCAAGAAACTCATGGAGCCGGAACTTCAACGGGAAAGAGGAATCTGGAAATCCCAACTCACGTGGTCACTTATCCGGAGGCTAAAACGCCGAAAGAAGCAGGTACGCAGACCACCGTCCAGGAGGGGACAGCCGGAAGACAGGCGGCGGTAAACCTGTTTCCGCCTCTCCAGCTGACGGAGACGGAAGCCGAGGCCATAGCAGCAGCAAGTGTCCGGAATCCTGCCCGGACCGATCCGGACAGGTTTATGCATATGCAGAACACTCCACCACCAGCGAATCCGGGCAACACCGTCATTAATTTGACGGAGACAAAGATGACCCGGCAGCGACACACGAGGATCGAGAAGCCGCTGGAGATCGATGAGACGGAAGAGGAATCTGCGGAGTTTCACTCCCAATCGGATGGGA
Source organism: Antitrichia curtipendula (assembly GCA_951230915.1). Taxonomy (NCBI): domain Eukaryota; kingdom Viridiplantae; phylum Streptophyta; class Bryopsida; order Hypnales; family Leucodontaceae; genus Antitrichia; species Antitrichia curtipendula. The sequence continues at coordinate 17,099,626 of OX579633.1, forward strand.
CGGATTCTGATCCGCCTCAGATCCGGACTCGGTCGGCAACAAAGAGGACTCCAGCAAAGGTAACTGCCCGGAAGTCCACTCCAGCGAATCTTAGGGCCGGACCATCGACAAAGAAGCCCCGCAAATGACTAGTGCGGGTGGGTGTCTTTTTAGTTAGGATTTTGACTTATTAGTTATTTCCGGAAACGGGTAACCCAGACTGTGGGCCCCTAGTTCCGGACTTTTAGGCTGTCAAACGGCTTTCCGGTTTTGCCGAAACGGTTATTAGGACCGTTAGCCGGATTTTTAGTTGGCCGTTAGCCGGGTTTTGTGTGGGCCTTTTGGCCGCTTTTTGTTTGCTTTTAAGGGCAGGCCGGCTTGTTGGCCTGTCATTCCCTTTCTTGTCATTTAATCGAAGCTTACCGGAGATCAATTTGATCATCTCTTTGCGTATCGCATTGATGATTGAGTCGTACACTGGTTTGTGAGTGAGAATGTGTGAGAGGGAGTCCGGATTCTTGGGTTGACGGATACATATGCTGTGACGGAAGAGCTTTAGATGTGTGAATGAGGAGCTGTACATGGTGCCTTTAAATTGCTGGAACGGTGATCCGGTGGAAGCCTGTTACGGGTGAGGGTGCGAGTCCGGAAGTCCAGGGAGGATTCCGTGCGGAGATAAGCAACCGCCTGAGGAATTATCCCAGCCATCGGAAGGTCTGCCAACCTCCGGAGCACTCGAGAGTTAAGAAGTCAACACTACAATCCGGAAAGTCTGGATCTGTCGTTGTAGTAAGGTGGATCTAACCGGGCCTTGTGTGACCTACTTTTTGGATACGTCATCTGGAAAATTGTGAAGGTACGGATTCTCCCTTTTGCTATTACCGTATAATTCTTGGGTGTTTGTTTTGTTTGTTACGGATAGAGAGTGTGAACCAAGAGTGGCGAGTCCCTGCCCCTCGGAAAGATCAATAGTGGACCCCCTGAGGGTGAAACAGGGGTATCTAAAACCAGTTACTTGAGAGAGTTGGAACCGGAATCTGGAATAGGGCGGATCCGGATTGGAATCCGGAAAATACTAGTTTCCGGAAGATAGCAATAGAATGTACGGATTGCTTGGGGTGTTTTTGGAAGTGATCCGGATACCCAAAACTTGCAGCAACATACTAGAATTCCCTGGGACGATAACTCGTGTCATCTTACCACATTTTTGTGTTAAAGATACTTACGCGCTAACTACGCGTGCGACAAGTGGCACATTGCCAGAATCAGCCACAAATCTAACGCAAAATGTCAAGCGCAACAACGTGGATCAAATTTGAAGTGCACTGCCAAAATTGCTAGAGGACGGAAGGGAACCCCAGCTCCCACGTATCGTGGAAGAAAGGAAGATTACGGGAGTAAGCGGGTGGTAGTCGCGGACTTCTGGTTTTGTGGGGATGACATTGAACGATGTGTCAAAGGAAACAAGCGAAAGTAGGTTCTTGATTGGCCCGAGGTGCCCGAGGTATGGCCTGTCTTGACAGGTACAAATCTAAGTCGGGAGGAGACTTTGTTGTTGCAGCACGCTGGATTTGGTCTGCAGAAGTGACCTACATTGTCACCGCGTCGTCTCTTTAAAATGTCAAAGATATTCGAGAGTGTTCTATATGACCAGATGCCGCCAGATAATGCAGATGTATATCCAACGGTGAGGAACAACCGATCCATACGCCGACTTCCAAATGCACCAACTCCAGAACATCGCAACAAATGGGAGAGTGCTGGGAACGTGAAAGGACAAATACTAGAAGTGACCTTGCTTCCTTTCCCGGGCTTAGGTGCGATAGTGTCGCTTGAAACGGGGGCTGAGCATAAAAGATGTGTCTATCGAGTTACAGTGGATATGTTCCCCACCTGTACATGTCCGGACTTTGCGAATATGGTTGTGTCAGCTATTGGAGGTCGTCAGCAATATGTCAATTGCAAACACTTGTACTACCTGTACAGGTACTTCTGCAAAATGGACATCCACGATGACAAATTCATTCATGCACCGAGTTATAGCTTCAACGAATTGAAGCTTCTTCTACTTCGAGCAGAGATCATCACCGTTCTAGAGTAGAGATGTGCACATTTTTCTATATACTTAGATCGTATGGTATTAATTTACATTATATACGATTGAAATGATTTGAAGCATTCGGAATTTAAAAAATTTATATTTTCATGACGTATGGGAGTATGCCTTATTAGCCAAATGTTTTGAATGATGAAGGTACATAAAGCCTTGAAGTACATTTGCGACTTGTCATGCACATATATACTTTCATTACCATTTTGGTTTCCCATTTTTTCCCTGTTTCCTACTTTTTTAATCTTTAATTTTTTTATTTTTAATTTTTTTTCCATTTTTTTCCAATTTGTTTTGCCATTTTTTTTTCATTATTTTTTCATTTTCTTTTCCATTTTTTTCCCATTTTTTTTCCCTTCTTTTGGGGGGGGGGAAGGACACCTACACTGCATTTTATTTTTTTCGACTAGTAGTCATTCCTTCCCCTTCGAATACATTGAAGAGTGCTCTATGAGACTTCTATGTCACTGTGCGTATTCCAAATCTAGTGAGGCCCCAAATCAGCTATTGGGCAAGGTCTCTATGATAAGTCTCGTATTAAGTGTTCATCCACAACAGCTAAAGTGGAGGCCACGTAATACTCACCTTTCCTACTGTGATGATTAGCTCAATTTAGGTTTATTCTGTTCCATAAAAATTTAGTAATTCAGTATTCAGCACAATTGTAGTGCGTGAACTTAGTGGTGAACTGCAGAGTGAAGTTCAAGTTTTATACACATTCAAATTTTACTTTTGGCAGCGACAACCTTTTGAAATAAACTGCCTGCACGGTTATAGGTGCCGCGGTCATAGGTCCTGAATTTTACTATAAATAGTAAAATTTACACTTTTTAAAGTAAAAAAATTTGGAAAGATAAATTGGGACTCAAAAAATAAAATATTTTTTTGGGGGGGCTCTAGGCTCACAAGCTCCACGGTCGCAGCTCACAAGCTCGCCGCTCCACGCTCACACGCTAGCGTCGTTGTACTATATCTACACTAACAATGGCGAGCAGTGCTTAGTAGTTTTGTTTTTCTTCTTTGATTCCACTTCTGTGGCTTCGTTTTATAATTTATACTTATGTACTGCAATTTTATATTGCTTTGGTTTTCAGTATATACTACCTTGCCTTTCTTGTTTAAAAATGAGGCCATCCATACAAAATTTGGAAATCTTCATCAATATTTAATTCTAAACCGATGCAACGCAAACTATTTTCTGCTTCACTTATTCAAGTAAATTGTTCAAAAATTTGTGATTCATCATTCTGGCCAATTGCCAGTTCAATGTGCCTAAAATTGAAATTGTACACTTCTCTACCTTGTATTGATGGTGAAGTAATGTCGTCCAACATTTCTAGAAAAAAAAACGTACGTCTTGTAACTTCTGCAATTCAATGATTAAGTAGGAAAACGGGTTCACAATACATATAAAAAAATTGAACCACAGATCTCTTGCTAGAACAATCTCACCAATGAAATTATTATATTTCAATTCCATCTTAGAGCTTTTAACACATTAGTTCTTCATTCAATCTTGAACTTACTTCTTCTTAACAGCTTCTTAACAAGTGAAAATGAAGTGTGTTTTTGTTTTTAATTTACTAAACTCTGAATTCAATTCTTCAACATAAAAAAATAGTAGATTCAAAATCAGTATTGCCCAAATTCTAAGTTACTCCCTAAAGTCCCATTGTCCCCTTGTGGGACAAATGGGATTTTGGGCAAGAACGTACAGGCTGAATTTTTGTTTTGATTTTTTGAAACTTTTTTTGAAGAAAGAAAAATTGATTATCTTCGTGGGAATATAATTTTTATTTCAATTGGTGCCCGGGAGCAAAAATTATACCACAAAAAGCCCCAAACCAAACTCGTCGGGCAGCACCAAAAAAATCACAGGAAGTCAAAAAAAAATTTAATTTTTTTTTTTCCTAAAATATTAAATTTCTATATACGTGTGAAGCTTTGATTCATTCTATTTGGACAAGTATTGAATTAGTTATGGACAATCCTGTTTTTTTGGCAATCTAAGCATTTTTTTGGAAAAATAACTTTTAGGATTCATTACTGAATGCAATTTTTAGAATTTTGAAAAAACAAACATTAGATAAGATTGTTCTTTCTTGCTAGAACAATCTCACCGTTGGAATTATTGTGTTTCAATACAACCTTGGAGCTATTAATGATTTAGTTTTTTATTCAATCTTGGACCTACATCTATTTAACAATTTTTTAAAGAATGAAAATCGAGTGTTTATTTTTTGAAATTTTTTTCATAAGTTCTCAACACAATTCTTCAATACAAAAATTTTAAATTTGGAGTCCATAGAGTAAATTTTTGTTCCAAATGGCGACCAAAGTCAGCTGAAATTGGAAAAAAAGCATTCAAAAACACTACTTTCCAACTACAAAATGCTGATATCTTCCAATCCGTACGGTCAAATTTGATGAAATTTTTATCACATGATCTTAGACAAATGACGTACAAGATCCTACGGTTAAATTTTTTTTTCAATTTTTTTTTGTTTTCTTGGATGAATGCAGCAGAAATGACAGTTTTCAGTGATTTCTGGCCAGAAAATGGCCTTGGGACTTTAGGGGTTAAGATGATTCAAAGCCAAAAAATATATTCAAGCAAGGTATAAAAAAAATCGCTTACTTCACTTTAAATGTAAATATCTTACAATGAACATGGTAAAACATTTTTCAATTTCTTCTACACATTTATATACTAGTCTAGTAAAAGATCCTACGGTATGATTACTTAGATATGCCGGAACAAAAAATTAAAGTTGTCAACACCTTCGCCACCTTGCAATAGAAGTGGTACTTTTGAGTGGTCTTTTTGAAAATAAGGCCTTCGGACTTCAACGGTTAACTTAAGTTTTCTAGCAATACTAAGTTATACGGTTTGAATCCAAATAATAAAGAACTTAATTTAGAGCAACGTGTAGGAAAATGAAATTAATTTGTGCAATTTTTTTTTAATGCTCAAAATTATTTTTAAGTTGAAGTCCATACGAGCTTGAAATTTTTTTTAATACTTATATTAGCAAGATAGAATTAAAACTCACTAATTCCTAAGGTAGCAAGCCAAAAAATGATTGTCCAAAAACCAAGATCCTCCATATCTTTCACATCATTTAATATCAAAATAGAATTAATCAAAACTTTTCATGTAGCAAAGAATATAATGTATGAGAAAATCTATTTGAAACAAGAAAGAAAATTTAGGTCAATTATATCTATTACTCTATTAGTGTCTAGTCTCATTGGTTTTTAAACTCTTTGGCATAAGTCTTACTTCTTTAGGACTTATTCAAATTAAAAATATATATTCCTAAGAAGATGATATGTTCAGATATTCTTCAAGAAAGTTCCAAGATATATTTACAAAATTAAAGGCACATGTATTTGGAGTTTTGCACAGAATCCTTTTTATCCATCAAGAGACTAAACGTTCTTTTATGGGTTATCATTTTTTATTTTTTAATTTGGAAATTTTCAAATAAAAGAGCAAAAGACAAGTTAGACCAATTCATAAGCTTTTCCTTCCTTCAAGGTCCGCAAAAAAAAACTCCTTATTTTAACTTTCATCGGTGTCATTTGGAATTCCGCAGTTCAAATTTTCGGTAATCCGTACCAAGCTATTAATGTAAACAATCTAAAAATAATAATTAATTTTTTTTGGTAATTTTTTTATTCACTCTCCAATTTCACAGCAAATCTTTGAAAATCTGCTCTAACGTCTACAATATTTTTGGAGACATGAAACAAGCTTTCACAACTACATTATCGGGGGTGCGGTGCCATCATTCCTATAATATTCATGCCAAAATTTCAAATTATTGTATCAATGGAGCTTGAAAGAATTATCAGAAATACCAAACTAAACTCCATAGTCCTTCAAGGATTACAATTCATATATCTATAAAAGTTATCTTCATTTTGTTATCAAAATTCTTTTTTAACACAAACATTACAACTCAAGTTTCATAGATCCTTTGAAATTTAGAGCTCTACACTTCTCATAAAATGTCTTCACCCCCATATGGGGCAACATGCCAATTAAGAAGTTTTCATATACACGCCATAAAAAAGAAATATAAACACTTTTGAATGAGAAAATATTATATTTATTTATTTACTCAAGGTAACTGATAGTCTAACATCCCAAACAAGGGTGGGCAAAATGTAAAATTCCCACTCTGCTCCTATGAGTACCACTAAGTGCTAAAAAAAAAGTCGCTTTCAATGGGACCCGGCCCCATTGCGTCCACCTCTGCCTCTGTTTTTCCTATGGTACTCATCTGAAACTTCCGCCATGCCTTATGAAAACGAAATTCAGATTCCAAATGGCGTAGCGATTCTTGTACCGCCATTGCATTCATGGAGTGTAGCTTCACCAATGAACGAAGCCTTGCCACTTCTTCAGCACTGGTACTTGGCTCATGTTCAACAGCGGCGATGCAATATTCTTTTTCTTTTTTCTTTATTGCTACATTCAGGTCTCGCCTTTCATTCTCGTAAATCCAACGTTCACGTTCCAGGAGATCGCGCTTTGATTGCCATACCACATACTCGTCCATGTAGTGCACCCTTCCACTTTCACGTTGCCTGAAATAAAAATCGCGATTTTTTTTCAAATCCTTCAAGTACTTGTCATTTTCTTGGATGCTTTTCGTTACTCCCTCCAACTGCTTCTTCAAATCATCTACAACAACGGGACCCACTTGTACTGAGAGTTCATTCTCATTTAATTGACAGAGTTCGTTCATCTTCTCACGCAAAGCAGATCTTACACTTGCCGCCTTGACACTCAACAACTCTATGTCGTCTTCCGAATCGCTTCCATCAACGCTGCGGTTCTGCTCTAGAACAACATGTTCCACTTCCATAGGCCCTGCATCTTCCATGCCTTGCACATCAACGTGGGATTCTGTGATGGGCTCGTCAACCTTCATTTTTCCCTTCCTATCCATTTCCAAACCCAAAGCCTTGTTCATGACTTCCATGAGAAGGTCGTCATCGTCACTGTGGAAAGAATATCCATCGTATTCATGGGTGTGTTCATCTTCGCTAGAAGTCGCTGACCACACTACACTTTCATCAGAAATGAAAAACTTCTCAGCCTTTGCCGATGTCACCGATTCCTTCACATCCGACGCTACATCTGCCCAAGGAATACTTGATTCTCCTGGATGGGTCCCGATCGGAAGATCCTTAATGCTTGACCAATCCACCTCCTTCTTCAATACAACTTCAACATACACCATTCTTGCAAGAAAGAAAGAAAAATTGTCGTTTCGATACGTTTGTAGGCCTTTATAGAGTTCCTTCCACACCTCGCAGCATCTTTCTTGGAAGGCTTTGTTCTTGCAATATGCAAGATTTACCTTGTTTGACTTCAAGTGGAACTTGTGACGATACAACGGAAATAACTTGTCGATGTGGCACCAGTCCACATATTTCTGAACCGTCTTATAAGTCCAAGGCGCGGGTTCATCTCTCCAACCCTTGAAAGCCTTAATCTTCGGATCGATCAAGATGGCCTTGCGCTTCTTGTGGATTTTTCCTTTCTTTTTTCGATCCTTGCCTCGAAGCGCCTTGGACTCTTTCCCAGCTTCTGATCTTGGTACAGCAGGCGGTGAAGGTTGGGCCTCCTCTTCCATCGCAATACACAGGAATATTCCTTCCCCTGATGCCAAAATGATAAAAATACGCCCTCCAAAACTCCGACCCCTAGTTCACGAGCAAGCACTCAGACACTTCAAGGCGGATGAGAGACAATGCGCAAAGCCAGGAGTGGAGAACGCGGGTGATGGGCGACCTCTTATATACCCGATGTCGCCTGGGGGCGCATACGGAGGGCGACTGCGGGTCCGAAGGCAGGGGAGGGCGACTGCGGGTACCAGGCGACCTCGTGTCTAGGGCGATCGCATGTCCAGGCGACCTCGTATCCAGGGCGACTGCAGTGGCCCCTTGTTTAACCTTAAAGTCTCAACAACTTTTTTCCATCAAAATTTGTTCAAAACTGCCATTTCTATTGCATTCGCTTAAGGAAGTAGGAAAAATATATCTTTTTAGAATCCAAACGTAGGATCTTCTACTACACTTATTTCACATTATGTGGTAAAAATTTTGTGATTTTTGACCTTACGGATTGAAGATTTGAAGGTTATTAGCATTCAAGGTCAAAGAAATTTTTTTTTTCAAGAAAATGCTTTCATTGTCTAGAAAAAAAAAGAAGCTCCAGAACTTTCACATCAGTAATCTAAATGGAATGAATCAAAGATTCCCATTTAGACAAACATATAATGTATAAGAAAAAAAAAAAATTGATTTCAACTTTTTGTAGATTTTTGTGGGCTACTCGGTCTTGCCCGATTTAAGGTTATTATAGCATAACTTTTGCTTCCAGGCCCCGATTGAAGTAAAAATTATATTTCCATAGAGATAATAAGTTGCTCTATCTTATGAGACAATTTCAAAAAGTTTCACCAAAAATTGAGCTCATAGAAGCTTGCCCAAACTTTCAAGAGTCCCCCAAGGGGACTTCCGAAACTTTAGGGGTCATAGGATAAAGTCCGATTATTTATAAAAGACATTACGAGAAGGCATCTTTTGGATGAAAATCTTTTGAGCCTCAAATTTAGTTTCTGTTTCCTAAACTCTATGGCACAATAGTTTGGAAGCAAACGTGGCCAAGTACATCTGAACCAACAATTCTATGAAGTTTGAACACCAAAATCCAAATTCAACATTCAATATATGGAAGTAACGGAACGGGGTGGTCTGCATTCAACATACTTGTTTTTTTGGAAGATAGTACGCATGGTATAAAAACTTTTTGTATATTGACATTGCTATTACAAAATGAAAGGCGCACAATGTAGCCAACATTTGAAGCCGACTTGATAACATCAGTTCCTATAGTCCTACTACAAAATTGAGTCACGGAAAACTACTTCCGGGGGCTTCATGTACCACGTTTTATCCATGAGCAACTTTGTAACCTCAGTACATGTCGGTCTCTTCTTTGGATCAGGATTAGTGAGCTCACCCAACTTGATGGCAAAGTACATGGATCCCTCGCGCCTCTTGAATAAGTCCGTATTGTATTCGACCATATTAAGAAGATTCATCCATTCGGTCAACTTTCCAATAGAATACGAGTCTGATTGCACTGTATATTTATATTGTGATTGCATAATCTCTAAACTCGTACTGGAATTTTGTGGCCCAAACGTATAAAACAACTCCGGAGTCACCCACCAACGGCTTCGTAAGGATTGCTGCTTCTTCTCCTCAGAATCATATCCATAATGTGAAGGAGCTCCTTCATCAAAACGACTTGAAATTCCGAAATCACAAATCCCGATGTTGATTACTTCATCCGAATAATCGGGAAAATGCAGCAGTATGTTTTGAGGGTTTAGGTCATTGTGTAGCACCAAAGACTCGTGCATGAGATGTGTCACATACACTAAAGCCCACGCCAACTTCGCCTTGTGCCTTCGGAACAAGCTAAGATGTTTTTTATTGTCCTCTGTAAGTTTCCACACCCGCTTCATTTCATGCCAGTCAACGCTCTCTGACACCTTTTCATCCAATCTTCGCATTTCAAGCCATGTACCACCATTCCACCACAGTGTGTACGCTTTCATGGTTTTGGCGTGAATACCAAAAAACTTAATAATGCCAGGATGGTTTACGGGGCATGCCAAGGCCTCTACGGATCGTTGCTCCCTCGCTTCACGCATGTTCTTTGACTTTGGCACTTTCCCAGCAAAAGCAACGTATGGCGGGATTGTTTGCATCCCTTCAATGCGCACCTTGCGCACCATTCCATACCCACCTTGACGGTCAAATCCAGTGAGGGCAATTACTTTTGCCTGAGGAGATATCCATGTGACAGTGGAGCCAGCCTCTCGTGCAAAACCTGCCTTCAATGCGTCCGTTTTCCACTTCATACCCCTCACATGATTCTTCGAAAGTTTCTTCACAACTTCATGCCACCACGCCATCTTTTCACGGAATTCCTTGGCTTCATCATCTCCTGCAAATCCCGGCACTTCCGGTCGCATCTGTAGCATTATTTCCTTGGTATTGAATATGCATGTCTTTACAGTGTTCTCAATCCACAATTCGTATTGGGAAAAGTACGTCTCCTCCACGTCTCCAAAATCTTGCGATGCTCTGCACTTGCTTAAAATTCTTGCCTCCAAATCAGCAGTCAATTTGAAGATGCCGTGGGATGGGTCCCTTAGGTAATTGGCCTCCAAGAACTGTGTAGTTTTTCCCGCATACCAGGACAGGCAACCCTCAAATGCATAGTTTGCATAATTGGAAGGAGGATAGGTTGAATCCTTGTCATGTGCCGTTATGATTTTCTTCTTCCTCTTCGTTTGCCCTTCACTCCCTGTTGCCTCACTAACAGGTATCTGCAGAGCAAACAATGCTGCATCATCTAAATCAAAAATGGATTTCCGTGTTGAGCTGCTGCCTTTCTATGGATTAGCCATTGTGGTTGGAAAAAATACTCACGTTGCTTTCTTCAAGTTTGTAGCTGAGAGAAGCAAAAACTCCCCCCCCCTACCAACTCACACCCCCTAGCCCACGAGCACGCATTCAGCCACTTCGAGGCGGATGAAAGGCAGTGCGCAAGGCCGGGAGTGGAGAATGCGGTTGGGACGACTTCTTAAGTACTCGCAGTCGCCCTGGGGCGACTGCGGGTTCCAGGAAAGGGCGACCGCGGAACCAAGGCGACCGCGGAACTTGGGCGACCGCGGGTTTTCTCCCCGTCTCGTTGTTTTGAATTAGTACTCAAGAAGTTATGGACAATCTTTCTATTTTGGTGAACTTCCACCATTCTTGAAAAAGAAACTAATTAAATTCATGTTTGAATGCAAAGATCACAATTTATACTAAAAAATACATAGACATAGTTCATGAATCTTGCTAGAACAATCTTGCGATTATTGTTTTCCATTTCCATCTTAGAACTCTTCAAATTTTAGTTTTGCCTTCCATCTTGACCCTACTTGTATGTAACAATTACTTTCGAAAAGTGAAAACCAAATGTTTTTAAGTTGAATTTTAGTTCCTAAATTCTCAATCCACGACTTCATTATAAAAAATTTAGAAACAAAAATTGGTGGTGGCAATATACTAAATTAAGAAGATTCAAACAAATGTAGTTAATGAAGATCCCCAAACAAATAATTTCTTCACTTCAAATTCAAATATCTTCCAATCTACGTGGTAAAGGGTTTTGAAATTTCTTCTACACATTATTATACTAGTCTATTACAATAGTCTACAACCAAAAATGCCAGAAATTTATAAAGTTTACAATTCATGGCTAAAAAATGGCATTCTTCTTGCTTCTTGAGGAAAAAATGGCCTTCGATCCTCCGGATTAAATTCAAATCCCATGGACTTACATAAAATTGTATCAAAAAATATTGTCATTGCAATATTTTAATTCGATTTCAAACATATGTACGGAATATGCATACGCACATCTTCCATATTAAAAAATGACTCCTACAGTAACAATTATATGACATACAAAGGGTGCAATGTGAGGTGCCATATGACTAAACTTTGTGAAATACATATCTCTATGTTGATTAATAAGATTTTGCCAACATAAATCCATAATTGTATTGTCTTGTTGAAATCTATAAAATTATTTACCTTATGAGGGCCAAGTATAACAGTCTTAGCATGATAAAAAAATACCTATTTTACAAACTTTGACATCGCCCCTACCCCCCCAATATAGAAATCTTTGCATGAAGAATTGTAAAACTTTCCAAGAACGGCAAGAAGTACTCATTGAGGGGAAGATATAAATCAAATGATTCCTACATATGTCCACAACCAAATTAAAATATTTCAACAACAATGACTTTATTGAATTATAAATATAAATCCATGAGTATAAAATAAAAAATTTATAGAAAAGGCAATTTTATTGTTGAAAACACAAATTTAGTATGTTACACACCAATTAGGAAAAATGCAATTTTATTTACGCTTACTAAAAAATACCAATTATGATCCACCTTGCTACAAAATTCTTTGTATGGCTCAACGAGGTTGTTCATAGGATTACTGTATTTAATTGTGCATTTCTTCCATGTGTCACATATTCAGAAAGTCTTTTTACTTGTTCCTAATCATCTCTTCCAAATTGAACTTCCGTTCCCTACCCGCGGTCAACCAAGACGAGGTTGCCCCAATCCCGCGGGCGCCCCAAACCTGAAGTCTCCTACATTCCTTCATTTGGGCAGAAAAGGACTCTCCCTACTCAAGTTCTGCAATGATCCGAGTTCTCCAATGATCCCCCATTTGGGAAGGAAGAAAGGGTCTATCCCCACCCGAGGTCAGCCAAGACCCGAAGTTTCCTCCATTCTTTCAATGGCTCCCACACCCACCCGAGCTCTTTCAAGACAAGAGGTCGCCTAAGGCAAAAGGGCGCCCTAAGAGGTCGACCAAGATAAGAGGTCGCCCTAAGAGGTTGCCTAGACCCAAAATCGCTCCTTGAACACAACATTCGACCAATTTGGAGACATGAACTCAACCCACACCCACCCGAGGTCGCCTAAGGCAAGAGGTCGCCCTCTACCTGCGGTTGCCTAGACCCGAAATCGCTCCTTGAACACAACATTCGACCAATTTGGAGACATGAACTCAACCCACACCTACCCGAGGTCGCCCAGGACAAGAGGTCACCCTCTACCTGCGGTCGCCTGGACCCGAAATCGCTCCTTCAACATAACATTCGACCAATTTGAAGACATGAACTAAACCCACACCCACCCGAGGTCGCCCAGAACAAGAGGTCACCCTCTACCTGCGGTCGCCTGGACCCGAAATCGCTCCTTGAACACAACATTCGACCAATTTGGAGACATGAACTCAACCTACACCCACCCGAGGTCGCCCAGGACAAGAGGTCGCCCTCTACCTGCGGTTGCCTAGACCCGAAATCGCTCCTTCAACACAACATTCGACCAATTTAGAGACATGAACTCAACCCACACCCACCCGAGGTCGCCTAAGGCAAGAGGTCGCCCTCTACCTGCGGTTGCCTAGACCCGAAATCGCTCCTTGAACACAACATTCGACCAATTTGGAGACATGAACTCAACCCACACCCACCCGAGGTCGCCCAAGACAAGAGGTCGCCCTCTACCTGCGGTTGCCTAGACCCGAAATCGCTCCTTGAACACAACATTCGACCAATTTGGAGACATGAACTCAACCCACACCTACCCGAGGTCGCCCAGGACAAGAGGTCACCCTCTACCTGCGGTCGCCTGGACCCGAAATCGCTCCTTCAACATAACATTCGACCAATTTGGAGACATGAACTCAACCTACACCCACCCGAGGTCGCCCAGGACAAGAGGTCGCCCTCTACCTGCGGTTGCCTAGACCCGAAATCGCTCCTTCAACACAACATTCGACCAATTTAGAGACATGAACTCAACCCACACCCACCCGAGGTCGCCTAAGGCAAGAGGTCGCCCTCTACCTGCGGTTGCCTAGACCCGAAATCGCTCCTTGAACACAACATTCGACCAATTTGGAGACATGAACTCAACCCACACCCACCCGAGGTCGCCCAAGACAAGAGGTCGCCCTCTACCTGCGGTTGCCTAGACCCGAAATCGCTCCTTGAACACAACATTCGACCAATTTGGAGACATGAACTCAACCCACACCTACCCGAGGTCGCCCAGGACAAGAGGTCACCCTCTACCTGCGGTCGCCTGGACCCGAAATCGCTCCTTCAACATAACATTCGACCAATTTGAAGACATGAACTAAACCCACACCCACCCGAGGTCGCCCAGGACAAGAGGTCACCCTCTACCTGCGGTCGCCTGGACCCGAAATTGCTCCTTGAACACAACATTCGACCAATTTGGAGACATGAACTCAACCTACACCCACCCGAGGTCGCCCAGGACAAGAGGTCGCCCTCTACCTGCGGTTGCCTAGACCCGAAATCGCTCCTTCAACACAACATTCGACCAATTTAGAGACATGAACTCAACCCACACCCACCCGAGGTCGCCCAAGACAAGAGGTCGCCCTCTACCTGCGGTCGCCTGGACCCGAAATCGCTCCTTGAACACAACATTCGACCAATTTGGAGACATGAACTCAGAATGACTCAAGATTAAATATAAATCATAATAGCTCAAAGATGAAATCAAAATACAATAATCCAATTGTAAAATAATTGTAACAACAAAATTAAATCCTTTGACAAGTCGATTTGTTGAAATTGCATTCCAAAATGATAGCATAAATCCCTAAAGTCGATTTGTTGAAATTGCATTCCAAAATGATAGCATAAATCCCTAAAGTCGGTTTGTTGAAATTGCATTCCAAAATGATAGCATAAATTCCTAAAAAACAATTGTCCATCAAACACCTAATTGAAAGGCCTAAGGCATGTACAAGTGAATAGCAAAGTAATACAATGTCAATAGTGAATTATAATTTGTTGCAATGTAAAAGGTCTTCTCAAACCCTAGACCCTAGACCCTAGACCCTAATACCAAGTTTATTAATTTTGTATGCCATGCCTAGAGTTATGTAATCCCACTTCTTTTGCTTCTTTATGAAGAAGTCACCTAAATATATAGAAGTGACATCCATATTTTATTTTTCATTGTGAATTTTTTTCAATTCAACGGCCTTTCCCTTTATATGTAATTTTGAATAAAATGAAGTAAATGGTACATGACAAAAATGAATGGTGGAGGAGAAAGTAATAAAATGAGGAATGGATTTACTAAACCTCCATCCATTAGACCCCACATGGCCTATCTTCCACATTTTGGTGATGAAAAATCTTAGTGGTCTTGTAGAACCTTACTAAATTTTTAATTGTGGTAGTTGACATGTTTTTCTCAAAATTCATTTCAAAGTGTACCATGAGCTTCCAAAATTAGATTTAGGAAGTGAAAGATTTTGATCTCTCTACCCGTGGTCACCATGCCTTGGATTCCATGAATTTCAAACTTGAATTTTCCTCCTTCCTGGACCTGAGGTCGCCCCACCCGCGGTCGCCCCTGCCTTGGATTCCATGAATTTCAAACTTGAATTTCCCTCCTTTTTGGACAAGAGGTCGCCGCACCCGCGGTCGCCCCTACCTTGGATTCTGGGAATTTCAAACTTGAATTTCCCTCCTTCCTGGACCCGAGGTCGCCCTACCTGCGGTCGCCCCTAACTTGGATTATGTGAATTTGAAACTTGAATTTTTCCTCCCTCCCGGACCCGCAGTCGTCTCACCCGCGGTCGCCCAGGCCTTGAAGTCCATGAAATTCAAAATTTGAATTTCTTCCCTTCTGAATCCGCGGTCGACCTGAACCCGCGGTCGACTTGAACCCGCGGTCGCCTTTCTTGCGAACGCGCCCGGATCCGTACTCGCCCAGCGCGACTTTGGGTACATAAGAGGTCGCCCCCTCCCATTCTCGTCACTTTTGATTCCAGCGTTGCGCACTGTCTTTCATCCGTCTTAGAGCGGCTGAATGCGTGCTCGTGTTCTGGGATTTTGGGGCTTGTAATTGCTACCAAATTTGGGTCACCGAACTATCCTTTTTTTGGTAGAGTTCCCAAGGTTGAAATCATCCACGATGGACGCTAACACGAAAAGATTAAGAAGAAAGGAGATAGCCAACATAGAAACCGTCGCATCCTTCTTAATCCAGGGGCTATGGCATTTCAAGGTTGGGATCGAATCAACGGAGATTGGACGATGGTGATTTGCAAAAAGTTTGTGGAGTGGTGCCATATTGACAAGCTATTCCCTCTTCATCGACACAAGTTGCATCTAAAGATGAATGCTGCAAATCTACATTACTGCAAGGATGTCGCATTTGTGCAACGTTGTATCGAAGTGCATCGACATTTGTACAACACACGAACAATGGTCAGGAGCGAGGTCCCGTTGTTCATTTGTCAAATGGTGTATGCAGAGCTAGTCTTGGTGCGAACGGTAGATTGGACTACCGTCAAGGCATCGAAGCTTATCACCATTCCAAGAGCCAAAGACATTCCAAGGGCGGGTCCCTCTGCTAATCCATGGGACGGGCTAGGAAAGAAGAAGTTGATCCAAACAGGGGTGGTGGATGAAGAATACGTGTGGTCAACTCATGCGAGTTCAGCTAGCGAAGAAAGCTCGGATGAAGAACTTACCTCGGGCGCTCCTATGGATGCAATGGAAGTAATCCCATTGGATGTTATCCCACTTCAAGTTCATCATCCCGAAAACGATGAAGTATTGCAACATGTGTTCGCATGCATCCAAATAGAAGCACTTGATAGACTGGATGGAGAGATTGAAATAGAGGAGGAGGAGGTGGTGCCGCCTTTGTTGGCATTGCCTTGGGTGGAAGAAGTACCGGCAATGGAAGAATACGTTGAAGGTTCCCATCGTCGAGATACCACGAAAGCCAAAAAATAGTTTTACAAAGAGAAACTTCATCAGCTTCTTGAAGATTTGGCAAGGACAGAGGAAGCATGTCAAAATTACAAAAAGAAGACTATGGAAACTTTTGATGGTGAATATGTGTCCACCCTCCAAGCAAAAATTGAAAGTGGGCAAACCCATTTGGCCGTGCAAGCTAGAGAGATAGCAGACCTGGAGGCATTTTACCGGGAATTTTCCGGTGGTCCAGACGGAGGGCCTAGCGCTGGCGGTAGTGAGGAAGCCAAGGCTCGGCTTTCCAAAATTATAGAAGATTGCAGGATGGAAGAAGATCGGTACATTACTGCAAAGAGAAGTGTGGAGGAAGGACGGTCAAGGATAATTCACCTGACCAAAATCGGGGATCGGGCCCCTCTTCATCGTGTCTCCGAATTCGATGCCCAAGATGTAGATAAGCTATATGGGACACCGCAAGCAGAAGTAGCCGACTTGAAGAAGAAGTTAGCTACCTGTCTCTCGTTGAAAGAGAATTTGCAACGAAGCGTGCATCAGTTGAACCAACACATTGATTTATCCAAATCGTGGAGAAAAGCTTGGAGGCAAGGTTACTTTAAGAGCTTCGGGCAACGTAACATCGCATATCTGAAGAGGGTAGAGAACGAGGTGATGGTTGAGCTGGAATCCGAGAAAAAGAAAAGAGAAGAGAAAGACAAGAAGGATATTGCATGATTTTGATTAGTTGCAATTGTTGTAGGACTATATGCTTTTGTAAACATGTATATATACCCGCGGATTATGTATTTGATATTTAGGATTTAATGCAAATTTGTCCATTTCAAATCTTGATTTTCTATTGTTGAGGGCTCTTGGATATAAGGCTCTAGGAAATAGGGCTCTTGTACATTAGAGGTTGGAGAAAAATCACATCAGAATTTAAATTACAAAATTTGTGGACTACAATTTCATTACACATAAATTGATTGTAGTTCAACATGTTATGCCATTTAAAACCGACCATCTTTAAAGAGGCCACTTCTTCAAGTAGAACACGGGAAAAAAAAATTAAAAGATATCAAATTGGTTTAAAATTTGAACATGGTTATGATCAAACATTGTAATCTTCCAACTCATAAGTGATGTTGTTATGTTTTGTTTTGCCCTTACACGTGGAGCATGTGTCTTTCTTTTTAGAATTTGAAATTACTATGCATTTTTTAGGAAATAATGAAGAAATTCCATATGTCATACAGAATATACTCAAAATATCTTACATTTTCACCATAGAATTATATTATGATTAATAACATCATTGTGTACACCGAAGTTGACGTGCCATGCTAAAATGGGAGACATAACAAACCATACTTATAGGCCCAAAGTTCATATTGCTATAAAATAGTAAAAATTAGCATTATTTCAAATATTCCAATTGGAATAAAAAATGTATGTAACAAGCATGCCAAGCATTAGGTAGACTCAAGATCAAGAAATGCCATTTGAATTCATGAAATTCACAACAGTAAAAAACTACAAGAAATGCCCAAAATTCACTTTAAGGGTGATTTGTGGATTAACCCCTAAAGCCCCAAGGTCTTTTTTCCATCAAAACACACTTAAAACTGCCACTTCTATTGCAAAGAGCAAAAAACTATAAAAATTGTTTTTTTTTGCATATCTAACCATAGGATCTTATACTAGACTAGTATAAGAATGTATGCAAGAAATTTCAGAAACTTTGACCACATAGATTGCAAGATATTTGCATTCAAAGTGAAGAAAACAAGTTTTTTTGCACCTTGCTTGACTAGATTTATGGGCTTTGAACCTATTTAACTTAAATTTTTTGTATTGCTGATTTTGATTTTCTAAGATTATATGTTGAATAATTCAGTTGAGAATCTAGGAAAAAAATTCAAGAAAAAAACACTAAATTTTCACTTATTAAAAAATTGTTAAATAGAAGTAGGTTCAAGATTGAAGGAATAACTAAATCGTTAATAGCTCAAAGGCAAAATTGAAATACCATAATCCGAACGGTGAGATTGTTCTAGCAAGCAAATTCAACCTTGTCTAACAATTTTTTTCTGAAAATTGAAAAAAATTCCATTAAAAAATGAATCCTAAAAGTTATTTTTTCAAGAAGATGCTTAGATTGCCCGAAAAACTAAGATTGTCCATAACTTTTTCATTTTTAGTCCAAATAGAATGAATCAAAGCTTCAAATGTACACAAAAAGACATAGATTTTGGAAAAAATATTTAAGAAATTTATTTTGACTTTTTGTGATTTTTTTGTGTTGCCCGCCAAACTCTATTTTTGGCATAACTTTTTCTCCCGGGCACCATTTGAAATAAAAATTATACATCTACAAAGCTCCACAAGCGGCCCTAAAAAGAAAAAAAAAATTGCACACATGCTTACCCATGGACCATGGTCGCATTCTACTGGAGTCGTGGTCACCCCAGAAAAGGACGTGCAGTCGCCTGGCGGGCACCCGAAGTCGCCCTTCATGGGATCCACGGTCGCCCTACTGGACCCGCGGTCGCCCCCTCAGCCTGTACCCGAGGTCACCCCTGTACCCGAGGTCGCCCTCACCCACAACCCCTCTTGGACTATAAAGCCTGAAAGGCAGCCATTGCCTCTCATCTTGCTCCGGTGATAAAGCTCTTGTCTTGAATCCTCTAAAGAGGCTTCCTGCGGACGTTCAGGTTCTTCGGAGGGCAACAACCTAGCTTTGAGAGGTTCATAGGACCACTCTTGGCGGGTGGCTTTGTCATTACTTCTTTTGATTGGTCCGGTTATTTCGATAAAGTAATTTTTCTGTGAGACCCATTGCGGATCTGCAAGATGGCTGGCCGAGGTGGTAGGAGGATGACGCCTGCTAACAATACACGTAGGGCCACAAAGGAGTGGGACCCTTGGCTCATAACGTGCATTGAAGGTGATGCCTCCTTGTATCCGAAGAAATGCAGATTCTGTGGGTGGAGCACAGTATTTGTACGGAAGAGGGCATTGACTCACTTTGGATTTGGCGCCACGCGTAGACAAGATCTCTGTCAACGTATCCCTCCAAACGTATTGGAAAAATTTAGGAACTGTATGGGGATTGTTCCAAAATTCATGAGCTACGAAGAAATGTATGATGCGCCGATTGCACTCAATGCAGATGATGGTGTTGTTGGGCCCCTTGTTGGGCCTGAAGTGGAGGTGGATTTTGAAGGGTCCGGGGACCCTAGTCGTACGAATGAACCATCGACTCCTAATCCAGACTCAGTAGATTCTACTCCAACGATAGTGGAGAGAAGGAGGAATGTGCCTTCCATTTCCCGTCAAAAAAGTATGGATGAAGCATTACAATTGGCCCTTCGACAGAAGTTAGATAAAATGTGGGCTTCCTTTTTTTATGAAGCCAACATAGCCTTTAACGTCATGCGACATCCTGCGTTTATAAATGCAGTGAAGGAAACCGCTATAGCTGGATTTGTGTATCAACCGCCATCATACAATGCAGTGCGCACGAAAATGATAGATGTGAAAAAGGCAGCTCTAGAGAACATGGTCTCCCAGTGGATGAGGAACTCTATTGACCAGTATGGAGCGACTATTTGTTCAGATGGATGGTCTGATACCAATACTCGTCCTTTGTTGAATATGATGCTTGTATGTCCTGCTGGGGATGTTTTTTTGGGCTTGGTGGATAGCACAAGGGTGAGGAAAGACATTGCCTACACCATGGATATTATGGCACAATACATAGACCAGGTTGGACCAGCAAACATTGTTCAACTATGTATGGACAATGCCGCAGTAATGACAGGGGCCATGACAAGGTTGCAAGAAATGTACCCTCACATGTATAAACAAGGGTGTGCAGCACACATTTTGGATTTACTTTTGGAAGACTGGGGAAAGGAAAAGAAGGTGACTGAATTGGTGGATCACTGTAGGAAAATTTGCACGTTCATCAAAAAATATCAGCTCACTTTGGCTCTGTTTCAAAAATATTCACCGAACAAGGTGTTGAGACTCCCTGCCTTAACGCGGTTTGCTTGCAACTTCCTCATGGTAGATCGTCTTGTGGATTGCAAGCAGGCGTTGCACAACATGATTTTGGATGAGACATATGCGCCTTTTGAGATGAGTTTGTTCCAGCGGAAGAATGGATACATAGTTCAAGGACGAGCCGTGCGTGCAAGACAAAACATTCTTTCAGAAGCGTTCTGGGTGAAATGTGAGAATTTTCTGCACATGGTACAGCCTGTGCTCGTTGCTCTTCGAGTGTTTGATGGGAAGATCCCGGCAATGCCCAAAGCTTTGATGGTGATGCAGAGCTTGAAAGAGCACGTGTACTCGTTGAGGAATGAGCCTTTTTTTCTAGACCCTGCGATTGCTGACAAGTACGAGAAGCAGTTTGACGCTCGTTGGAAATTGATGCTCACAGATTTGCACTATGCAGGTGCACTATTGAACCCATATTTTCTTGATATAGCAACCATTTAAAACAATGGCGAGGCCAAATCTGCCTTGAATCGAGTCATACGAAAACTCAACGAGCCATTGGGAGTGTCACCCATGGAGGTAATGAGTGAGCTTGTGGAGTTCAAAGAAAAGACAGGTCCATTTGACCTTTTGATGGAGGCTCCTGATATCACTCAAGGTACACTACTGCCCCATCAGTGGTGGAACCATGTGGGTGGTAATGCTCTCCCAAAAATTGCAAAGAGAATTCTATCTTTGACATGCTCAGCATCTTCATGTGAAAGGAATTGGAGCATCTATTCGTTTGTACATAGTAAAGTGCGAAATCGCCTGGCCACATCCAAGGCGGAGGCATTGGTATATATTTACGCCAACAGCAAGCTTCGAACGTGAGAAATGTGGACACAATCCTGCCCTTTTTTACGATAAGTACCTAATGGATGGAGATATCAAGGAAGAGAACGAGGAGGCATTGTCTTCGGGTGATGAAGATGACGTGGTTTCTAGAGTTGGTTGGGCTGCCGATAATTGTATGGAGGAAGAAGAGCGCTTGCATGAAAATCCTTGGGTTGGAATGATGCCTGCTGCTGTTGACCTCCCCCCAAGACGACGTTACGGCCAGATTTTTACGGATGGTAATGATGAGAACAATTTTGGTGAAGAGGAGCCCCTACATACACTAGAACGGAATCACGTCTTTGCATGGGATGAAGCTGCAACCGCATATTCGCCGCTACCGAGGGAAAGAACTTTTGATGACAACAACGAAGGCGTACAAAATCCAGTGCCTGCACCAGAAGAGCCTGCAAGATCTCTAGTACTAGCACATCCGTCTTCAAGCATGCCAATAAATCTTAGGAGCGCTGCACGAGTTATTGTGGAAAGTGAAAGAGAAGAAGAGGCAGTACACATTGATGAGGTTGTACGTGAGGGGTGCCCAATTCCTGTAGCAGTGAATGCGCATACCACCCGAATAACAGAAACGGTGGAGTACAATTCAGATGTGCCTCTACAAGCTATTCTGAATTTGAATCGTAATGCACCCTTAAATCGAGGAGCAAGTCAGAGCGTGGCTACGGTCACAAGGTCTATTCCAATCCATCTGCCAAGGCCGCCGGTGCATCGAGGTCCACCACGGACCATTGATGAGGAAGTTCATGCCTCAGCTCCGCAACCCATTCAACCTTCATCAACGTTAGCCCCAAGGGCATCATCATTGGGCACGCGTAGACACAACAGTGGAGGAAGGAAGCGTATTAGAAGGGTTCACGAGGTGGTCCATAGAAATCCTAAACGTCAAAATCAAGTTGTCCAACGATTCAGCATGGGGGCGGAATGTTCCATTCAAAATGTCGGTCAATCAAGTGGAGGAGGGCAACACCGTATACCCAACACTGATGGAACTACGGACGTGTTGAGGCGCACAAAACTACTGGTGCAAACAGAGGGCGTTGCCGGTGTAGATACTGAAGTGCGGAATCTGAATTCAGAGGTAGAACGAGAGGTACGAAACAAACCAGTGTGTGGGCGCAAGATTACCCACCTTTGGTAATCGGGCGAATACCGACCAGGTTCTATGCCTTTATCCACCTTTTTAAATATAAGGGGGTGTTGTGAGCGCGGTTCACTGTGCCTTCCAAGCAATGGATCTTTTGTGCTAACGTTTTCTGAGTGTCGTGGATGGCAGCGAATACTACTAGAATTGCATGTATAACTCGCAAGCTGGCTGTGATGAACAAAGGTGATTGGTAATTCCTACCTCTTTAATTGTCTATCCTATGTATAGGGTTGGCTGGGTAGTTGGCGTCATTTCTAACGTCCTTAACTACGTGAGCGGGGAACCTTATGTTCCTTCCATAAGTGTTGAATACTAATTTTTGGAGGGTTGACACTTCTCCCGGAAGTTTCAACCTTACGGCTAACCCTAAGCTTAAGTTTTTTCCTTTAATTCCTGACTTCTAAATATAACTCTAAATTTTTATTTCTAAATTTAACTCTAAATGTTTACTCCTAATTTTTACTCCTAAATTTAACTCTAAATGTTTACTCCTAATTTTAACTCCTAATTTTTACTCCTAAATTTAACTCTAAATGTTTACTCCTAATTTTAACTCCTAATTGTTTACTCCTAATTTTTAACTCCAGATTTTTACTCCTAAATTTAACTCGAAATTTTTACTCCTAATTGTAACTCTAAATTTTAACTTCTATTTCTAATTTTTATCTTTTCTTATCACGGTGTACCTTTCACGTGGAAAGGGCTAATTAAGGAGATCAATGCTAAAGAGGAAAAAACACAACACCAAGTATGGATTCAAGAACTCACCTTGTCACTTCCGGTGTCGGAAATACGCTCGTCTGCATTCGTGCGTACATTCCCATACTCCATGGTGGCCCTTGGGTGGTGGGACCTTTTCCCAATTTCACCACTTATGTTTCGAAAATTAGGACCCGTGCAATCTAACCTCTTTCTTTCCCTCCTCCTTTCTTCTCTCTCTTTTTCTTTCCCTTCCTCTCTTTCTACACTAACACTATTCTACCTAAGCTTTGATGGGGTGTCTTACAACTATAGATTCAAACCCCAAGAAGTTTTAATGTCCCTCCTAACCTCTTACACAACCTTGTCTTCGTGTCATCTTAATCCTACTTCCTAATGGTCACTATGAATCCTCGAGATTTCCTTTCTAACACCTATTTAGCTAAGCCTAGGGCACTATTTATCGTCTCTCTCCCCCTTCTCCTATTTAATTCTATGACTCACTAACCTCCCTCCATTGCGTATAGTTATGATTTTGGTGAGAGTTGAGAGTTGTTTGATGCAAGTATGGAGGTGCGACTTATCCCTTCTTTCTACTTCCCCCTATTCTCCTCCCTTTTGTGTTTGTTTTCTTTCCCTTGATTTCAACCCTTTTAGCCTTCTCCTAACCCCCACTAATTCCAACCTTTCTCCCACTAATTCCAACCTTTCTCTTTGTTTTATTTTTTTTTCTCTCTCTCCCCACCCCTGGACTCCCTGGACCACCCCAGCGACCTGCCCGGACCACCCCAGCGACCTGCCCAGACCACCCAACAATCTGCCAGACCACCCCAGCAACTTGCCAGACCACCCCAGCGACCTGCCAGACCACCCCAGCGACCTTCCCGACTCCCCAGCGACCTTCCCGACCCCCAGCGACTGGCTCGACCCCTTGTGACTCACCCCGACTCCCCAGGGACTCACCCCGACTCCCTTGCAACTGGACCAAACCTCTTGTGACTCACCCCGACTCCCCAGGGACTCAACCCGATTTTTTTGGGTTCCTTAAGGGAACCCACCTAAGCAAATCTAAATCGGATTTTTGGTTAATTTTCTCCGGTTTTTGGTGTGGTTTCTTGTTTTACGGACGCCGGCTCACAAGGGGGGGGGAAGGACTCTTAACTTAGACTTAATCTCGAAAGCTAAACCTTGGACTTTTCCGAGAACGTCTCGGACTCTAGACTTTGGAACGAGAGTACATAAGGGTTCAAAGCTTCGCCGTAGAATTGGTTTTAACACCAACTTTAGGACTTATGATACCCCTGCGTTCAAAGCTCCGCCGTCTAAGGCTTGTTTTTTAACACGCACTTTAGGACTAAGGCTGGTCACAGGTTCAAAGCTTCGCCGTTCCCCGGGGGGTGGGCCCACTTACAACCAACAACGAAAAGGACAACTCCGGTTAGGACTTGATATGGGGGCACACATGC
Source organism: Antitrichia curtipendula (assembly GCA_951230915.1). Taxonomy (NCBI): domain Eukaryota; kingdom Viridiplantae; phylum Streptophyta; class Bryopsida; order Hypnales; family Leucodontaceae; genus Antitrichia; species Antitrichia curtipendula. The sequence continues at coordinate 17,124,354 of OX579633.1, forward strand.
ATATGTTTAACACGTACTTTAGGACTGGGACTGGTCACCGGTTCAAAGCTTCGCCGTTCCCCGGGGGTGTGGGCCCACTTACAACCAACAACGAAAAGGACAACTTTGGTTAGGACTCAATACGGGGCACACATGCACACAAGGTCAATGATAACGGGAAAACTCTTATACACTAAAGGTCCCCCAAAGCAGCATCGCCAAGGTACGGTGGGGGGTGACTTTAGGATTAGTACAAGGCATAAGAAGTCACACAAGTATAGGGGAGACCCGTTCACTCACAACAAGGATGCAAGGCAAGGTAAGGTAGAAGGACCCAAAAGGACCTCCAAAGGAAGCTTGAAATAGAGCAACAAAAGGAGCCAAAAGTGCTCCAAAAACACTGTAGAGGTTTCTTGGCTAAAACGCCAAAAATCCCAACATAAGTTGGACCCACGGACCCAAAACAAGATTTGGAGGTGTTCTTGAGAGAAAAATGGGGACCTTAAATAGGTTTCCAAGGCCCCACCTTCTCCTCAAGAGTTCTAAAGTAACCTTGTCAACTTGGATTTTCATCCTCATCTTCAAAGATTTTCATCCTAATCCCTAAAAAACTACTTTTACCTATCTACGCTGGACCAACCTCCTAACTTTTGGAGAATTACTCCAATTGTCAAACGGATTGCGCCATTGGCTCCAGATCGCCGTGTTTAGTCCAAGACCCCTCTACCCCCCGTACCGAGGACAAAAAACCATCGCAGGCTAATTTAGTTTTAAAAACTAAACCGTGGTAAAATCCTAGATATTGAGGGTCTCCTATTTTGAGAAATGTAAATAGCTTAGGGTCTCCGGTAGGTGTGAGGGAGTCGGAAAAGACTCTTGGTTGACTTCGTTCCGCCGTCGTATGGTCCCGGAATGCCGGTCAACGTGGTGGGGACCCCGCCACGCAGGGTTGCTAGCAGGCGAGCTTGGAGCGGTGAGCCGGTGAGCTTGTGAGCTGTGAGCGGGAAAAATTTAATTTGAAAAATTAGTGTAAAGGACCTATGACCATGGATGACATACGTAGTGCAATGTGAAAAATATAAGGTTTTTGTTTGGATGTTACGTGCCTATTTGTATTTATTGACATTTCTTTCTAGACAACAGTAGTGAAATATGAGGGCTGTAAATAAAGTGAAGCAATTAAAAAAAATAGGAAATGAAAAATATCCGAGATGTAGCCATAAAACAGACAAATCCAATCATAATAGAAATGAAATAGACAATAGTTTGACCCAAGAGATTTATCAACCTCATGAATCTAATTTGCTATGAACTCAGGTGCAGATTCGGAACTCGTAGATGATTCTGAGGACTCTCTACCCTCGGATGCAGACCCATCTATGTACTGCAAAACGTTTAGAGCATATGTGTCTTTACGGCATTTTGCTTTGGAGCAACCAAACTCCGCGAAGGCACTTGCCATTTGCTCGGCATAGACCAGAAGGTCAAAAGGCTTCTCCGGACTAATGAGAAGACTTGGTTTTGGCATAATAGCACTTGCTGCCATCAATCGTCGATTCCTGCAAAATGAACAAAATAATGTTAGGGTTTTGAAATGTGAGTCACCATGTTATGGAAGATTTTAAAAAGTGTCAACTTACTTACTAAATTTCCCCTTGCGAGCAAATTTACGAGGCACCACGGGCATATCATCCGGATCTTCTAAAACCACCTCCATCGACATCGACATTGATGCTGCCACCACAGTCCCTGTTGACTTCCTCATCGGCTTCAAGATCGCGTTATAAATGTCCCTATTCCCCTCCAAGGCCACAATGTGGCGACCGGTGCCACGACAAGCTGTAATGCATGCACCTACAGGCCAAAAAATTGAAATACCTTAGTTCCTTGATTAGATTTGAAGATTACAATTAAAATGTAACATAATTTAATTGAGCATTCACCTGTAGATGCAATGCAATCCAATATCAGATCTCCTTCGATGCTTGTCGCTTCAAGGAGGATTGTAAAAAACCTTGGATCTTTTTCGCGCCCGCCTCGCCATGGCTTTTCTCCATTCATCGCCATGTCATCCGAATGGGTATAGTTCATCAACATGTCATCACATGCTATGTCAACACCAGCCTTGATCATGGTGTTAGTGCGCTTGAAAGAGAATTTGGAATTCCCTTTGGGGCCAAGGTCCTTGACAAGGAGGGTGATTCCAAACTTGTGTCTGCAGGAGCCAAGCAAAATGGATATTAGAATGCATTGAATGTTAGTAGAGCACAAAGTGAATTGCTCGTGAAAGCCCCAAAAAATCTGAATAAAATTTACCGTCTTTGTTTTGCCTACAGCCGAGGTCAAGTGCATACGGTTCATTCCCATCCACTCCTTCTTCTTCACCATCTGGTATGTCTCACACACTCCAGCAATGTCCTCCTTCGCTTTAATGCTGTACGAGTGAAACACTATGATGCATCCGTCGTCTTGTAGATGCTCGGCGGCAAAGCTGCATGCTGATTGGAGGGCCTCAGCATCTTCGTCTGCATTCCATTCCGGCACTTCGTCTGTTGGAGAAGAGACCCCTGGCATGGGCAAGTTCTCTGGGCAATCAATAAAAATGACGTCCACCCCTGGCTTAGCGTTTGTCACCCCTTCGAACTTGCGAGCTTTTCCAGCTGACATAGACTGCAAACATGTCATGCATTAAAATTGAGAGAATGAATACAAACAATGATAATGTCACTCCAAAAAAATAAATCATTTATTACTATGAAGAGAAAGATGGTCACCTTTTTCAAAAAGACACTGACGTCTTTGTACGAAGTCGGCTTCTTCTCCTCCATGTCAACCACAAGGTCTTCAATTGAGACGTTGAGGATTAAATCCTCGGTCTTCACCACATCATCCTCTGTGAAGACCATCGCTTGGGTCACGTGAGTAATGACATCTTCCGTGAGCTGCGATAGAGTGGCCTTCCGCTTCCCTCCGCTGACAATTTCCAAATCATAATCCACTATGAGAGATGGTGCTTCGTCCTTCTTCTTACCCTTGCCCTTGGCTTTATCATCCTTCTCTTTCTCCGCCTTCTTTGCTGCTCGCTCAGCCTTCCTCTTTTCCGAGGTTTCCAGTTTCACTTACGCTCGTGCTTCTTTCTTTTTGTCATGAGCATCTCTCTTCCTAATGGCCTTTGTTCCAGGGTTGTCCCCGTCACGTCCTGTCAGTCCGTCAGGATGTCCGGACGGACGTCAGGATTCAACCCCGGCGTCCGTCAGGATCCAGAATTTTTTTTTTTTTTTTTGTGGACAGTCTGTCCGTCCTGTGGACGGCTGGTCCGTCCCTGTGGACGGTTGGCCGTCCAGGTCGACGGACAGGCCGTCCTCGGAAAAAAAAAAAAAAAATTTTGATCCTGACGCGATTCTGACGCGTCAGGACTGACGCCGACGGACATTTGGACGTGAAAACCCCACGTCATGTCCAGATAGACAACCCTGCTTTGTTCTTGCTTTATCATCCAAGCCGACAAATTCGTCAATGTCCAAATCGATAGCACCTTTGCCATCCAAAGATCTCCTCAATTCTACTTCTGAAGGAGGAGTGAAGGCCATTGTACAGTCCAAATACCATCCTCCACTGCTGAGATGAGCTGTGGTGTAGGTGCGTAGCTGATGCGGACTGAACATACAAGCCGTTGAGGTGCGGTCAAGAAATGACGATATGAATGGAGGAAGGTCCAAGCGAGAAATGGCCCCTTTGGCTTCAAGCTCTAATTTGAAATAACTGCAACACAATTACAGTTCTCCATAAGAAAAATATTACGAGGACAATAAAAGACTAACTAAAATATTAGAAGGACAATCCAAGTAAGGTTGAACAAGGTTTATACCCTCACTTTGTCTCTCACAAATTATTTCACAAACACAAGTGTGTAGAACCATAGCAATAATTTTAAGTTCTTATTCGAAGTGATGAAAGACAAATTACATTAGTACTTGATAGTGAATTACATTTTTATAGAAATAAGTTCAATGTACTTACCGAAAGAGAACTCTACGAACTGCGGAGCCTGAACCTTCGTGAACCACAAAAGACTCTCCCTTCTTGAAATAGTTTTGTCCCTTGAAGTACGTCATGAAGCCATGATCCCATATTTTCTGCCTCCATCCTTCAATGTACTCTGGCAAATACTGTGGCTACTGCGGTACATTGTAATTGATGTTGATGTTGTCTTGCCTCACCACTGAATCGAAGTACTCCACAGTTGCATCTTCGATCTAAAAAAAATGCCAGACTATGAAATTCCATAATTTCGGATATGACAAAGTTTTTTCCAAAGTCATGAATTAAGCATTCAATACGAACCATCAACAAATTCAATTACATGAACATAAAAAATATTGCTCACTTACGCCTGCATACCAAACGCATTTGGCAAGAAAAGGAGAAAGGTAGTTTTTGGAAACAGGCTTCTGTGGGAACTTCCTCGCTTCACGAGATGGAGCAGAGGAGTTCCACCACTTCAGAATCTTGATCTTCTGTGCGGCTGTCATGTTGCATATGGCTACCATCTGCAACTTCTCCAAGGTCATTTCGGGAACCTCATTCGTGCTCCAATGCCTCTCCACCTACACCAATAGAAGATCAATTTCCAACTAAACATAATATGTGAAAAATGTAAATCACTCAATTTTGAGAAACTTTACTCACTTGTTCTAGAAATCCAGGCCCATTTGCAGGATTCGCCACCGCCAACAGTTTGCCCATCTTCACACTCAAATGTTTAGTTCTCTCTTTTGCTCCAGCCTTCATGGCAAGTGCCAAATCTTCTGCCTTCCTCTCACTTTCAGGCGTGACCTCGGTATACTTCCGCACAGCAGCATCTGCGGCTTGAGAAATGTCTTGCTACACAAGCACCCCAATTTTAGGTAATCACCTCATAAGATTCAAAAGCATGAGAAGACAAGGAATGTGAACTCTCATGTGAAACAAAATATCTTACCCGAAAAAGAAATGATGTGAAGACCTGCACTGGTATGCAGTACCATTTCTTGGAAACAGTGTTTTCAAGACATCTCTTCCTCTCTGACAGCCTAAGCAGATCAGCAAATCGCTGAATTGGCAGAGGTCCATACTTCTGAACTTGATACAGAATGTGTACCAAGTTAGTCTTGACATGGGAGTCTTCAACCGATCTGAAATCAAACCAGTATTCAAATAAATATTTTTTGCCTAAATCTTCTAAAGATATATAATAAATTAAAATTAAAAATAAAACAAAAAATACAAAGATAACTCACTTGTTGATGTCATGCATTACTTGCATGACAACTTCAATCCGACCTTTGGTGTCCAACACTATACAATCAACGGCACAATGCCATGTTGGATCCAATGCGTAGCACCTGCCAATCAAGTTCATCCAAGCAATCCGACGGTGGTTTCCATCGCATATGTAGAACTTCAAGTTCTTCATGAACTTGAGCTCGGGTCTGGACTCCACATACTTAGTGAAGACTTCATTTTTTTCTTTCCAAAGTGTATCCCACTCGCTCATCTCAGCTTCCGTAAATTCTGAGCTCTCTCCTTGCTCATTTGACGTTGAAACGTAGAACACCGCTGCTCCATCACGATATCCTCCAGCAAATTCTTGCTCTAACTTTTTGATGTCGCAAGAGAGTGTAGGCCGGACCATGGGCATGGCTACAAGCCTACACAATGGAATGTGTAGGCGAAAGAGTTCTTCAGGCTTCATCCGCAAGCCACGGAGCGTTTCCACCGAATCTCCTTTGTGAATACGCCGCAGATCGTCTTCTAGCAAGCCCTTTTCTTCCTCGTCTTCAACACTATCCTCCTGCATGAACTCGCCTTCTTCTCCTTCGTCCCCCTCTTCAATCTCCGGCTGCATGGTATCATCCGTTCCAGGAGTCTCTCGAAGAGTTTCTTCTTGTGTTTCTTTGACCGGCGATATGTCCATCTGCATATACAAATTCATGTATGATAAATTTTGAACTCATGATCATAAACATGTGAGACGAATGATGTAATGCATTCACTTGAGTTGAAATTCACAATGCTTTGCTTATGCTAAAAAAATACGAATCTTTAATGATAGATAGGTAGATATCTGCATACATGATTGAAAAAATGATTGCCTTCATGGGGCATTCTAATAACATGCTGCTCAAGAAGATCACTACCAAGACATATCCTATCCTACCACGTCCACTTCATTTTCCTCATCTGAATCTGAGCTAAGGATGATGACCTCGTTAGAATAAACCCTACCATTAAGCGGGCACTCACACATAGACTCACATCCACCCTCAAACTGAGGACTACACGGAGAGTTAGAGAGCTCAATAGAAGAGGAAAATCCTGTATTAGAGCTTTCTGGTGACAACCACCAAGGGACATGCTCACGTGTTTGACTAACACGGTCGCCCTCAAAAGCATCTGCCGCTCGCTCAGCGGCAGTGATAATGTCTGCAAAACTCACCAATGTGTCCTCCTCATCACTTGAGTCGCTTGAGAGGTCCACGCCTGGTTGAGGCCACTTCTTGGTATTTGAAGGCGCACCTATCTGAAGGGTTGGAAAACCCTTTATCTCAGGTGATTTTGGGGTCCCCAAAGTAGCTTTTGCACGCTTGCCTTTGCATCCCTCCACCTACACAAGAACAAAATAAGAATTAAATTAATTGATCATTTGGGTCTAGGCATCATATGTCTCAATGTGAACGCCTATGACATTGCAAAATCGAATTCAAAATTTCAATAGGGCTATGGTAAAGAATCTAGTTTGTGGGGTAGCTCAAGAAGTGCCAAGAAGGACCGTCAGATAAAACGGACCCATTGAAAGTATAGTTAGGTACCCATCAAATAATATTTATGGATTTTCGCCCATCCAATGACAGAAATAATAGGATTTGAAGGAACATCAATTAGGGTATCAGATATCAAGTGTTCCCCCTGGAAACTCTCCCTCAGGGGTACCTCAAGGATTCTTTCTTACAGGGTATCAATTTACGGGGTACCTCGAGGTACCCAGGAAATACCCGTCGGATCCGAAGGACCTTTCCTGGGTATCTGTAGTTACCCCAGAAACGGAACCTTGTGACTGACCAATTTCGAATTATCTAGAACATGAATGAAGAATATACGAAACAATCTGCTTATGGAAAAAGTGAGTAATCCCACCGTTAAATTATGTAACAATATTTTATCTAAATTTGATAATATCACAACATATCATCGCCTAAGACTTTGTTGATTTTGTGAGTTACCTGTTCACCTTCTCTCTGAGCTTCCATGGCAGTTCCCAGAGATGCATCATTTGCCTGCATTGTATAGAATTTGGAATCAGATATGTAAACAAAAAACCCAGAAACTTTGCAAATATATCGAGGGAAAATCCGATTTGGTCTCACTATCTTGGAAATCATGGCTTCACCGTGCCCTCGCGGAGCTTGACATGTAAATTTGTCCTCTGTCTGTCCTATAATCGATCAAGTGCTAAATTTTTTTTTACAGAACTGCTGAAGTTGCTAGTTCCATGGGTACCTCATGCCACCAACTAAGACTGCGTCGGATCCGACAGCCATTGTCGCACGCGTAGTTAGCGCGTAAGTATCTTTAACACAAAAATGTGGTAAGATGACACGAGTTATCGTCCCAGGGAATTCTAGTATGTTGCTGCAAGTTTTGGGTATCCGGATCACTTCCAAAAACACCCCAAGCAATCCGTACACTCTATTGCTATCTTCCGGAAACTAGTATTTTCCGGATTCCAATCCGGTTCCGCCCTATTCCGGATTCCGGTTCCAACTCTCTCAAGTAACTGGTTTTAGATACCCCTGTTTCACCCTCAGGGGGTCCACTATTGATCTTTCCGAGGGGCAGGGACTCGCCACTCTTGGTTCACACTCTCTATCCGTAACAAACAAAACAAAACACCCAAGAATTATACAGTAATAGCAAAGGGAGAATCCGTACCCTCACAATCTTCCAGATGACGTATCCGGAAAGTAGGTCACACAGGGCCCGGTTAGATCCACCTTACTACAACGACAGATCCAGACTTTCCGGATTGTAGTGCTGACTTTGTATCTCTCGAGTGCTCCGGAGGTTGGCAGACCTTCCGATGGCTGGGATAATTCCTCAGGCGGTTGCTTATCTCCGCACGGAATCCTCCCTGGACTTCCGGACTCGCACCCTCACCCGTAACAGGCTTCCACCGGATCACCGTTCCAGCAATTTAAAGGCACCATGTACAGCTCCTCATTCACACATCTAAAGCTCTTCCGTCACAGCATATGTATCCGTCAACCCAAGAATCCGGACTCCCTCTCACACATTCTCACTCACAAACCAGTGTACGACTCAATCATCAATGCGATACGCAAAGAGATGATCAAATTGATCTCCGGTAAGCTTCGATTAAATGACAAGAAAGGGAATGACAGGCCAACAAGCCGGCCTGCCCTTAAAAGCAAACAAAAAGCGGCCAAAAGGCCCACACAAAACCCGGCCAACGGCCAACTAAAAATCCGGCTAACGGTCCTAATAACCGTTCCGGCAAAACCGGAAAGCTGTTTGACAGCCTAAAAGTCCGGAACTAGGGGCCCACAGTCCGGGTTACCCGTTTCCGGAAATAACTAATAAGTCAAAATCCTAACTAAAAAGACACCCATCCGCACTAGTCATTTGCGGGGCTTCTTTGTCGATGGTCCGGCCCTAAGATTCGCTGGAGTGGACTTCCGGGCAGTTACCTTTGCTGGAGTCCTCTTCGTTGCCGACCGAGTCCTGATTTGAGGCGGATCAGAATCCATCCCTTCCGATTGGGAGTGAGACTCCGCAGATTCCTCTTCCGTCTCATCGATCTCCAGCGGCTTCTCGATCCTTGTGTGTCGCTGCCGTGTCGTCTTTGTCTCTGTCAAATTAATGACGGTGTTGCCCGGATTCGCTGGTGGTGGAGTGTTCTGCATATGCATAAACCTGTCCGGATCGGTCCGGGCAGGATTCCGGACACTTGCTGCTGCTATGGCCTCAGCTTCCGTCTCCGTCAGCTGGAGAGGCGAAAACAGGTTTACCGCCGCCTGTCTTCCGGCTGTCCCCTCCTGGACGGTGGTCTGCGTACCTGCTTCCTTCGGCGTTTTAACCTCCAGATAAGTGACCACGTGAGTCGGGATTTCCGGATTCCTCTTTCCCGTTGAAGTTCCGGCTCCATGGGTTTCTTGGAACTCTCCTCCCGGAAGATCAGCGAACATTGCTTGGTCAAGCAGGTTCGGGTCGAGGCTTCCAATCAGCTGTCGCATCTCCTTCAGCACCCCCTCCATCCGGGCCTCGAAATCCGTCAGGATGAGCACGACCTTTGTTCCGGTAATGTGGCCTTGGGCCACCATCTATGAGTTCCAGAGTTGGGCCCTCGAGATGGTGCTGGCCGGAAGGTCGATCAGTTCTCCCAGCTTCCGTACTAGAGCCATCGCTTCCGTGGACTTCCGGTTTGCGATGTGCATCTCCCGTTCCGACCACTGGTGCTGGCTCCGGAACTGATCCCGTTCCTCCTGAAGACTCCGGATCTGATCGTACAGAACCTTGACGTCTTCCGGATTCGGTCTTCGTGCGATGGCGGCCAAGATCTCTCTCTCGTCCTTCACTCCTAATGAATGGCAAACGTCTTGGAGTACTGCTGCCATCCGGTCGTTCACCGTCCTCGTCGTTCGCAGCCAATGTATGGCGTTCTCGACTGGATCCAACTCCTCGTGTGGGCTTTCCGGCTGGACGGAACCTTCCGCCACTTGTTTCCCTCGCGCTGTCCGGTCGGTGGACTTCCGCCTACTGGTTCCGGCCTTCTCCGGAGTGGTCTGTGTTTCCTCCGGAACGTCCTCCTCCTCGGATTCCGGCTCCTCCGGCTGCGGTTCCGGTCTCAGCCCGTACTTGAGGAGATTTTCCCCTTTCTTGTACATAAGCTGCTCCGGCTCGCTCAGGGTTTCCATCCGGTGGTACAAGTGGAACAAATACGGGCTAATGTGACTCGTCTTCCGTCTTGAAATCCCATTCGCTAACTTATCCACAATCGTGTGAATAAGTCCGCTCCAATTTACGGGTCTTGGGGGCGGGTTAACCCTGTTTCCTAAAGCCCCAAAAATGGTGTTGGCCACCGTGGTGGTCACCCGGCTAGGCTTTTCCGGATACAGGATGGGGATCAGGAACTCTAAGAGTTGCTAATCCCGGGCATACACGCAATCCGTCGCTGCAAACCCCTCTTTTGGGTCGGCGGAGTTCCGGAATCTTTCGGCCGCAAACTTCTCCGTCCGGCCGGCCCATCCATGCCCCCGGTTCAGTGCAAAGTACGTTCCGGCCCAGAGCTCTTGTGTCCACGCTCTCGGGCGGCCCCTCACCGTCAACTCATACTGATTGGGAACTCCGTAAAGGAGTTCTTCAATCATTCCTTCACTCTTCAAGTCCCATGGGCGGTGTAAGAATCCGACACAGCCCATGGTCTCTAAATCCTCTTGCAACTCTCTATGGCGATCCGTATCGAACGGAATCACCGGGCTGACAGTCCGTGCGGTCACCGCCAGTCTACGGGCTCGAGTTTCCGTCATCCTGTCGGTCTTCCGGAGTTGCACCGACCTTACTTCCGCTTCCTACCTCGATCCTATCTCACCACTCTTTCTCTCACTAAACGTACTCGCGAAAATGCCGCAGAGAAAAGAGACCGAATGAGAATGGCGGCAGGGTTTATATAGCGGCACGAAACCCTAAGTTCCCGAACCGGTGGAGTTCCCGTAAGTTCCCTAGCCGGAACCCCTACGATCCGGAACTTCCGACTATCCGGCTACTGGTTCCGGAACACTGTTTTAACCTAATTAGAGTTTTAACTTTCCTACGAAAGAGATCTTTTCTAATGTAGGTTTCTAGTGTCTAAACTTCTATACTTATGCAAAAATTTCAAAGTTCTTCTCCTATATATTTCTATTTTATGTATTAAGTTTAGTTTCCGGACGTTCCGTAACGTTACAGCCATTCGGTGGCTCCTTGCTGGTACCCCAGAAATCGAAGGACACATTAAATGTTTCCAAGAATCCGATTGCAAGTACTGACCATTTGAGACTCCTTGATCCTCGTCAAGTATCGGAGAAGTGAATAAAGCTACACCAGAATCTCAATCATCACCAAAAACATTAATTCAATCTGTGAAATAAAATATGCTTGGGACTAGCATCGACAGGTTGCAGAAGCGAGCAGCACTAACTAGGGACATGATTTTTCGGTCGAATGGAAGTCAGAGGCGATTCAACTTATGAAGCAAATAAAATCTATATTCATTTGAGCTCGAACCTCGGAGGAATCTTCTTTGTCAAAGAAATATTGAGACGCCAGTTGCGGTCGGAAACAAAACAGATCGTCACCAAATTTGTTTGTTGTTCCAGTTGGTGGGGTAGTAGCAGCCACTTGAAATAGTAGCGTCGGATCCGACGCCTGTCTCTTGGCTACCTACTACTACCCCAGAAAAGGGGACCGCTGACATCCCAACGACACATTTTGAATGACAGGTTCGGTATGAATTTGAGGACCACGCATAAACCCGAGACACGTCAATCCAAACCACGCACAAACCCGAGACATGTCAACCCGAGCGTCGCACCATTCGCGCGCCACGCAAAACCCAAGCTTCTCATCTGACGCGCGACACTCACCGGCCGGGAGCTTCGTTGCGGACGCGCTATGCATGATGCGGCAGACCACGCACAAACCTGTGACACGTCAACCCGAGCGTCGCACAACAAGACCCAAGCTTCTCACCTGACGCGCGACACTCACCGGCCGAAAGCCTTGTTGCGGACGCGCGATGCGGCATGCGGCAGACCACGCACAAACCCGAGCGACGCACCAGTCGCGCGCCATGCAAGACCCAAGCTTCTCACCTGACGTGCGACACTCACCGTCCGGGAACCTCGTTGCGGACGCGCCACGCGTGATGCGGCAAACCACGCACAAACCCGATACACGTCAATCCGAACGTTGCGCCACAAGGCCCAAGCTTCTCACAAGTCTAAGGCAGGTCCAAGTGCAGGTGACAGAACCCTCGCAGTCATGCACGCGAAACGAGATCAAAGTGAAGCACATACCTTTGTTGATTCGGCTGGCTCCGAGTGGCTCCCAACTTCGTTTCCAAAGTTGCCCTGCCTAGATCGGCTCCGCATACTCCTCCTCATCGCTCCCTGTTCCTGCGCAGTCCCTCAGAGATTCAGTCGATATGCAAGTTCGGATGGATATGGGACTGATCAAGGAAAATTTAGTATCGGAGTTCAATGCTTCCTCAACCACACGCAGTTCTCGTCACAGGCCGTGATCAATGGAGCTTTTTGCTCGGTTGACTTGCCTTCGTGACAGCGGAATCTTTGGGCGGCAAATTGAATGCAGACCCGATTGCATGGATACTTTTCCCACGAATCCTCAATTCCTCATCCATGCAAATATTATCTAAGGAACGCAATCATGTTCAAAAGAGATTTTTCTTTCTATTCTTGAATCGGAATTACTTTCTGTACTTAACACCACCTGTGCTTAAGAGTTCAGTTGCGGTTTAGTGGCCTCACTTACTTGCGTGATTTGTGGTTCATGAATGGTCGTTCCCTTACTGCCTAAATGTATCAACTTTAGCTGCCCGAATGTCTCGGTGAACTTGACAGATGCATGACATGGTGCGCACGCTCTCATAGCTTCTCAGCAACAATGAAGTCGACTTAAATCTAGGACTACTTATATGTTGTTCTTTGTGGATAGTGAGATGTATTCTGTTGTGGTCCAGGAATTTGGAATACTAATTTCCAATTTTGAAGCCACCAAAGTGAAGGTACAATATGTATGAAGAGTAATATTGAAGTCTAGACTGATTGAATGCTAGTTTCGAAAAAGAAAAAAAGCCACTAAAGTCAAAGATATCCATCTTTTCAAAAATCCTGCAAAGCAACTAATTTGTTTATCATTTTGCATCTACCAGAGACCATCCACTCATTATTTTATAGTGCTCAGTACGAAGTCTCAATCTATAAATCAATCTCTACCATTTCACCAAAAAGAAAGGATAATCATTAATTTATTCTAAATACGGTTCATTTTTTGATTTGGGGAGTCATGGTTAAAGCACAGCTTGTAATGTGATGCATGCACTTGTCCTCAAGCACAACAACGTTCACTGTAGAGACATTGAAAACATTATTGATCCCTTGTCATTAGACTCTACTCAGATCACAACATCAATACTTGAACATAGCTTCACTTTCTTCTTAGAATTTCATTTGAGTACTCACAACTACTGCAGTTCCAAGTTGGCAAACTATAAAGGGCCCTATATATTTGTATCCTAAAACATATGCAATTTGGTGTCCTTTTTGTGCTTGTATGTATATTAGCAATACATGATTAAACTAATGTCTGGCCTCAAGGAATATCGCATTCAAACATATGGCGCTTGCGTAATGAGCACTGGATAAAAACAACAAGCTCTTGAGAATAGAAAGAATAGATATTATCGTACATTAGTGCTGACGTGATGAGCTGAAACTTCGTCATACGTGAAATTTTGCTGAGACTCTTCCCCTTCTCCGCCAACCTCCTGGCCTACAACACCCATTGCGTAGGGTTGCTAGTATGTGAGCATATGAGCTTGAGCCCATGAGCCTATGAGCTTATGAGCCTGTCGTTTTTTGGATGGATTACCTATGACCGTGGACCTATGACCGTGGATTTAGGGTTGAAGGTATTACGAAAGATTTATTCAATTTTGGATTCACTAGAAGATAGTAATGATCCAAGTAATCTTGAACTTATTTTTATGAGAATTGTTTAAATTTTAGTCAAATAAATTTATAATATACAATACAAAAACAAAAACAAAAACAGAATTTGCCACATTCATAGACTTTGAAAACTATTGAAAGTAATAGGGAGAGAATGCAATAGATAACAATGCCAGTCACAAAGGCATTGTATTGAAATACATAAATCCTAATCCAAGACTTCAAATCCAATCCAATCCAACTTAAGCTAAACATCTCCAAATTAGGTAATATTGCAAGACTACAAATCCAATCCAATCCAAGTCAAACTAAACATCTCCAAATTAGGTACTATTGGAAGAATCAGAAACTGACTCCGCTTCCGAAGAGACTGCCTCGACATCTAAAAAATCTAGAATACGGGGGTCTATCCGTCGATGACGGAGTGAACTACGACTACTACCGTGAACTTTGAACGCTTGAGCCAAGCCCTCAACATAAACTGGCAAGTCAAAAGACTTCTCCGGACTTGGTAAGAAGTTTGGTCTACCAAAGAATGGCAAGTGCAACTTCGAGTTCCCCGTTACAAATCTACAAGAGAAAAATAAAACAACTTAGTAAAGCAATAATTTGAATTGAAGTTATAATCAAATGAGAAGTCTAAGGTTGACTTACGTACTGAATCGGGATTTCTTCTGAATGGGTTCCAAGACTTGAATCTCTTCATCAGAATCGTCCAAATCCTGGACCGTTGGTATCACAGTCACTGCAGCAGATGCTGAAGGACGTACCAGTGGAGCTAATATGGCCTTGAATAAGCCTTCATCTCCCTCAAGAGCAATAATGTGACGACCGCAAGAACGGCATGCATGGATCGAAGCACCTGCATCAAAATCATAAATTATAATTCAAACAATGTTACTACATTATATATAATATATGAACATAAAACTTTCAATTGCATTCAATACAAATAAGAAGCAAACCTGTTGTGGCTGTCGCATCAAGTATAACGTCTCCTGGCAAGGTACAAGTTTCAGTCAACATGTTTAGCAACAAATGACTCTTCTGACGAGGACCACGCCACGGACGGTTGCCATTCATAGCCAAGTCTTCAGTGGACATAAAATTCTGCAAAATATCATCGCGACCGACATCGACACCGCGGAACTTCAGATGAGGGACTTGTTGGAAGTCAAACTTTGAAGGTGGCACGTCTGCAAGGTTCTTTACTAGAAGTGTAATCCCAAACCGCAAAGTCTGCACAACATTTAAAATTAATATTGCCATTGTTCATAAAAACAACAGAACTTATAGGTTCATCAAGGAATACAAGAAAGAAGCAAGTTACTTACCGGTTCTTCCACATTTGAGGGATGTGATAAGTAAAGTCTGTTCATACCCCACCAATCTTTTTTCTTCTTGAAAGAATACGCCCCTGAATGTTGAAGGATTGTCTTCTTTGCTGTTGCACTTTGAGGGTGCATGATGATGAGGGCTCCATCATCATGTAGATGATTATCTGCAATGTCAAAAATCGGCTGCAACCAAGCGTCTGGAAGAGCATTCCATAGTGGAATGCTCGATTCAGGGTCACTGACGCCAGGGACAAGAAGACCCTCCGGCATGTCTATAAAAATCAAATCAAAGCCGGGGTGCTTGTCGACCACTCCACGATATGCTCTACTACGATGTGAAGCATTCTATACACAAACAAATATATCTTGTAAGTTCAATGAAAATGACTATGTGCCCAAAAAATTCACACGTGTTGTCATATTCCATGAACAATAATATACCTTTTGACAGAAGTCTAAGATGCGCGTGTAATCAGTTGGAGCTGCACCATTCATGCCTTCAATGACTGCTTCCACTGTCGAATTCAAAATGAACTCCGCCACTGTAACAAGAGAATGTTCGTCTGTAGAAGTTGGAAGAGGTCCACGTGTGATCACTTCTTCAGTGAGCAAATTATAAGGTGAGGCTTGAAATGTAACTGCTGTTGGTGGAACCTGAACTGCTGATGTATTGTCCACTGATGCTGCATCAACCTCTGCTGTAGTTGGTGTGACTATGGCCTTCTTCCCTTTGAGGAGCTTCTGAGCCTCCTTCTCTGCGGCCTTTGTAGCAGCCTTCATCTTCTTCTCCGCCTCCCTTGCACTTGCCTTCTCTGCATCCTTCACCAATTTCTCGTCTTTCTTTCGGTCTTCCTCTTGGCGCCTCATAATAGCTCTTTGCTTTGCAGACTCTTCCAAGCCTGCATACTCTTCCAACTCAACGTCTTCAATGCCTACCGATTGAAGGCTTTGCCTGAGTGCAACCTCCGAAGGCGCTGTAAAAGTTGGTTCGCATTCGAGATACCATCCACATCCATTTAAATGTGCAGTAGTCCAAGTCTTCAACTGGTTGAGGGAGAACATGCACTCAGAAGATCCTCGATCAACCCACGTGGACAAGAATGGAGGCAAGTCATGTTTGGAGATGGCTTTCTTGTTGTATAGCTCCAACTTGAAATACCTGGCCAATATAATTCAAATGAATGAGAAAGCGCAGTCACATCCAATGAAATATTTGAAACCAAAAATTTAAAGTGAAAAATAACTAATTGTACCTGAAGACAACTCGTTTGATCACATTGTCAACACCACTGAATTTCTTAAATGTGTCTCCCTTCTTGAAATGACCCTTCCCAGTCAAATCGCTGTGAAAAGCTTGATCCCAAATCTTCATGCGCCATCCTTCGACATAATCTGCCACACTCTCAGGCTCTAGGGAAGTTTGCATATCAATTGTCAAATTGTCCCTATAGATAATCATGTCAACAGCATCAACCACTGCATCTTCAATCTGCAAGAACATACACAGGATATTATTAAGAGTTCTGAATATGATAAATCTTGCATAAATAGTGAAGTACAAATGAAATGGATCGATGGGCTTACTCCAGCCCACCACACTGCCTTGTGAAGAAAGGCAGTGAGTTTGTCATCATTCATTGGCTTGGGCGGAAACCTCCTCGCTTCGCGTGAATGAGTGGACAAGTTCCACCACTTCAACCATCGCACTTTGAATTGAGCTTCTGCACTGGAGTTTGAGATGAGTTGTAGTTTATCAAGAGTCATCTCTGGCTCAATATTCAAACTCCAATGCCGCTCAATCTGTAATTCCAAAAGAATTCAATAATTCAAAATTATGAAAATCAAGAATGGACATACAACACTGAAAATGAATTTGATAGTCAAAAATGATTTAATATAAGAAAACCCTTACTTCTTCAAGCCAGTGAAGACCGAAGCTGGGATTTGCAACGGCCACCATTTTTGCTAGTTTGTAATACAAAGTCGAGGTTTTATCGTTTGCTCCTTTTTGCATTGCTGCCACTGCACCAGCTTCATTCACTTCTCCCTCCGGATTACACTCGTGATACACCCTCACAGCCGCGTCGGCCGCTACGGCAATTTCATGCTGCATGAATCCACATTATACATTATAAATTCCAAACAACTGAAAGTATATTGTCATCACGTAGATAACGAAATAGAAAATATGGAATGATGATTCTGAAATACATACCCGAAAGATGAACGAAGTGAAAACTTCTAGTGACATGGAGTACCAAGTCTTCTTCGTATTCTGAAGGCACTTAGCGTATTCTGAATCACTAAGCAACTCTTTAAACTCCTGTACTAGCATCACTCCGTACTTCTGGATTTGGTACAACGTGTGCACTAATTTTGTTTTAACATGAGAGTCTTCTGTATGCCTGTAGACAAATCAAACAAGATTTATAAATAATAAAGAACTTCTTGCAATTGTCAAATATATAAAAATATAAAGTACAAAGTGCACTTACTTGTTGATGTCGTGCATTGCTTGCATGACAGCACCAGTACGCCCTTTTGTCTCCAGAAGAATACTGTCGACACTTATATGCCAATTAGGATCTTCGCTATGGAGCCTCTGGATGTGAGACATCCAGGCAATGTGACAATGATTACCATCACATATGAAGAATTTGAAATTCTTCAGCCGACGCAGCTCCGGTTCGTGATCAAGGAAAGAATCAAATTTTGTTACTTCTGATTTTCAGAATGAACTCAATGAAGACCTCTCTTCTGTTGTCATAATGTGAGGGGCACCGCTCTCGTCCGTCGTAGAGACATAAAAGACACATGCTCCATCACGATATCCATGCACGAATTCTTGCTCCAATTTCGTGAGATCACATGTTAAAGTTGGCCTGACCATGGGCATTGGCGTCAATAGACACAACGGAATGCGCATGCGGGATAGGGGGGTAGGCTTGAAGCGTAGACTATTGATAGTTGCAATTGAATCCACTTTCTGTTGCCGTCGAATGTCGTCCTCAACATCGTCATGTTGGTCAGTTGTCTCGTCATCCTCTTCGCTGACCACTTCATCTCCACTAGCAACATGTTCAATCTCCGGTTGCTCCGACTCCCTTGATTTTGATGATGTTGGTGATTGAGTCAGCTGTGTAGGGACTGGTGTATTTGGATCTTGCATTGAAGTCAAGAATATAAATTCATACTTGTACAATTTACAAAAACATTAGAAGGTACTTCAAAAATACATAAACAGAATTGCAGAACTAAAATATGATTCTAAACCAATATACATGACATGGCCCATCATTTGCAAGAAGATATTATGTGATCAATAAAAAAAATGGTCTCCTAATTAACCCAAAAGATTTTACATGATCAATATTGCTTAATTCAAAGTATATGTCATATTATATGCACACTACGTCAATACCGTAGAAATGACCTCTACTTAGGTGCAGTCATTGTTTGAAGAGCAATGAGTCATCGACGGCTCATCCTCACTACTACACTCTGTATCACTGTTGGACGGAGATATCCTTGGCCCATGGATCCAAACCACAGGGCCCTTACTACTGCCACTCTTTGAAGTTGAAAAATCTGTCTATTGTGTCCAAAATCTCATCCAAGCTTACCGGCGGTGGAGCGGGATCACGTCCACTTTGCATGTAGCTTTGAAATCCAGCATCAAGAGCATTCATATCCTGTACTCAATACCATTAACATCGATAGTTTAATTTAATTTCATAAAAACTCCACAACACATAGAACTAAAGAATTAGTATAGTAGTCAAAAATAAAAATGAAATGGCTCACCACTTCCGTAGAAGCTTCACCAAGTACTCCAACATCTGATGGCTCAGAAGATGGCGTCTGCTCCAACAAATTCTAGAAATCAGTGATGCTTCTGTGTGGATAATACCACAAAACAATTGAAAACAACTTTCTAATATATGAGCATTCTCCAGAATTCAAGAATGACCCTCAGTTGACCCCGTAACGTTACCACAAGAACTTTCTAATCTATTACCATAATTGAACATATTCAACGAGAAGTGGATGCCAGGATTCATCCCATTCATTGCTTGCGGTGACGCAAGCAGTTCTACAAGAGTTCCCCAAAAAAAAACTGAAGGAAAAAGTGGCCTAAATTTAGTTACTTGAAGACCCAATTTTTTTTTCCATTCTTGTTCACATACCTTGCGGTAGCGCAAGGTACATTCAAATGACATCACAAAAAAAAAATACCAAAAAAAATGTACCTCCGTGGCCCACATAAATCCCAATATTCGGCATATTTTATAATAATATCATCAAAGTAAATTTCTGAAAAGTAACGCATACACCATTGCGGGACCGCAAGCCCATACTAATTAGTATTATTTAAATGAAAAGTATAGATTAGTACAAGCATTAATTAGGACAGTGATCATTCAACTGAAACTTTATGATCCCCAATTCCCTTGCATTTGCGCAAGAAATCTTATTGGTGATGTAAAAAGTTTATGTAAAGAATTGACTTAGTAAATCAGTGCACACCCTCAAAATTAAGGTCTCTTAAAAAGGTAATGCATGCCCACAAAGCAATAAAAATTATTTTCTGAGAAATCTAACCCAAACCTATTGTCAAGTTCAAATGTTTGGTGAAACTTATTGCGGTACCGCAAGACCCTAAACCATTGGTCCAAACAATCAAGTGGTGATTTGAAATTGATTATAGAAGTCAAGAACCCAAATACTTCATTCAAAAAAATATATCACTAAAGAATTGTGACGTAATGGAACGGGTAAGGTAGTAGGCTCTCAAATGGAGCGGGCATTAAAAACCTACTCTATACATTGCTAAACATTCTCCTTGCTCACATACTTCTCCTAAAGTTCCAAGGGTGTCGATTTAGAAGACCTAGGGTCATGAATAGGCACCTACAATGCAACTCATTTGAAAATTCATTTGCAATTCAATATTTGCTTCAAAAAACATGAAACGACTTGGGTTTAGGCCGGGATGGCATACATCCCTGAAACAAATGAACCAAAATTAATCCTATACAATGAGACACATGACAAAAGTGGTTCAAGGTTAAGATGGAGAATTCTTGAGCATCAATATTTTGCTTTAATTTCTCAAGCAATTCAATTACTAATAAGCTAAATCACAAGACAAAACAATTTGTAGATTAAGAATAAAAAATGGGCAATCCAGATCCGCTCAAATTTTGATGAGTGCTTAAGTTTTGATCAAACCAATTAGCCTTGCGGTGCCGCAAGTATCAAACCCAAAAAAAAAAAATAGAAATCCACATAATTGACAGAAATTAAAGACCCGTATTGAAGCTTCGGACAAGCTTTGGACAAGCTAGGGGTTCTGTGCTGGTTGCCTGGATTCAATTTAATGCCAAATACCTTGACCCTCAATTTAATTCAACTTTACAAAATTATATTTCTTTAATTAAAAGAAGAGAATAAAAAAAAATTTATTCAAAATAAATTGAATTTCTTAAAAACGTTATTTCTAAGTAATTAACGTCATTTAAATTAATACGTAAAATACATTTGTATGTATTAATACGTTAAATTCAATTGTATGTATTAATATGCTAAACAAATACAAATTACATAGAGATCCAGCCAATTTAACACGATTACTATCAGCCAATAATCTAACACGATTTAAGATAATCTAACTGGTGCTCTCTAACTTGCGGTGCCGCAAGCAGACTTAAGGTCCGGGAGAATTTTAAACGAACTGGAAAATGAAGCATCATGTGCTTTTCTGCATCGCCCATTTCAGTCTTGCGGTGCCGCATGTTTTGTGGAGAAAAAATTAATAAAGCAAGTGGCGGGAATAAAGCCAAATGCAGCATGTGATTCTGCTCAAGCCGCCTAGGAAATTAGTTGCGGTGCCGCAAGCATGCTAAGGTACTGGAGAGCAAAATTGAAAATAAAAAAAATGACAAAAATCTAGTCGACCTCGTGCAGAACCAGCAGAGTTCTGCTTGGCTTAGACTGAATGAATTGGGATTGGTGGAGACACATTGGTGCACACACGTTGGGATCCGCAGATCAACGACGATGTGCAAGTTGGTAGGGGGGCGGGGCGGGGTGAGCTCATCAGTCAATCATTCAACCACTGGGTTGAAATTTCTGTGGGTTTGAATTGAGGCCGGGGGAGCTACACCTCCGAAATAAGAATTCGTGAGCTAGGTGCCTGGACTTCGGTGCCTGGACTTCGGTGCCTGGACTTCGGTTCATTGCTTGACTGATCTGTTGGAAACAAAGTGCCGTGAAAGTCGGCGACTAGGGTCTTGGCTGATCGTGGAGAAATTATTCCGACCAGCGGTCTTTGGTGAATGGGCGGTCAATTTGCTTCAAGACGAAGTTTATGAATCGGATATTCAACCGAAGCCGATGATCGGGGGGATGGATAATAATGGGGTGGAAATTCTAGACTTTCTAATTCCCACCGCTTAGTTGCGGTACCGCAACTGTCTAGGAACGACTCCAGCTATGATTTGTGGTACAGCTACTTCCCGAGAAAGAATTCTGTACCACCAACTTCTGGGATACATAATGTACTCGCACTAACGCTTCAAACGGTAATGCTACACGATCTGCTAGTCCTGTCTGCTGCGCTCGCTCCCAAGCAATGTCAAGGCCAGTTGCTGATTCGACTAGTATCAAGATTGATCCTTCGGTAAGCTTCCCATAGCTCAGTTGCGGTACCGCAAGAGTCTAGGGTGTCTCCAGCTCAAAAACGAGGCTCTGGTAATTTGCGGCACCACTTAGTTGCGCTTAGTTGCGGTACCGCAAGAGGAGGAAGAAAGGCCAGATCAATGCCGAGAGCTTGGAAAGCTTCCCCATTGTTGTTGCGGTACCGCAAGAGTCAAGTAAGAAAAAACAAATTCGCTGCTGCATCATCCAAATGGGAGCTGTGCATAATCAGGGTTGATTTAAATTCTTGACTAACCGGTTGTGGAGAGCGCTTCTTCTTCCGGGTGACGTGCTTGTTCGTCCGCGATGATTGCTCGTCCTTCTTCTTGTTTGCACTCCTAATTGACCGTCTCTCGTCCATTTTCACCTGCAATTCAAAACCAGAAACGTCAGTGCATGACAAAAAGAGGAATGTAAGCAAATGAGGTAGTCTTGGTAGGTGCGAGGTTTTACCAGAATGCGGCACTTCTAGCAGACAGTAAAGATCAAAAGAGCAGCAGTGACGAAGACGATCAGAATTTCAAAGCACAGGAGAGCAAGCTGATTCAGACGATCAGAATTTCAAGCACAGTAGAGACAACTCAGAATTTCAAGCACAGTAGAGGAAGACGATCCATCATTCTCGGCAGTCTGCTCGGCGCTCCTTCCTGATTTCAAGTGGTTCGAAATAAAGGTAGTGGGTGTCAGGCTATGGCACCCCTGCAGCAATCAATGCCATTGAAAATGAGGTTCATGAACTTTGTAGCATTTACAAGTTTTTGGCTTCAAGTACAGGTGCCGAGCTCATCTTCACTGGACCGTGCGGAAGAGGGACCGAAATTGAGCTCAGTGGGTCTGGCTGCTTGCAGCGAAGCGAAGGAAGCCACTCGTTTTACACCCGAGCATGCTTTTCAACTTTCATCGCTCGTCCATCATGTCCAAGTCCAGACGACTCATTTCCAAGTTTTTCGGTCCTCCTAGTGCTCTCAATGGTCAGATTTCAATTACAGAAACTCAGGTACATTTTTTTAGATGGACATTTTAACGCTCACTAGATTTTGACTGCATGGGGTATATATTTTTAGATGGAAATTCTAACAGTCACTAGATTTTGACTGCATAGGGTACACATATTTTCAGATGGAGATTCTAACGCTCACTACATTTTGACTGCACAGGGTACATATTTTTAGATGGAGATTCTAACGCTCAGAAGACTAAAGACAGCCTGGGTATCGATTTGTTTAGCAAATTAAGTCCTACTAGTGTGGCGGTGTGGCCCTGTGCCGTTATCCACATAATTCAATCTCTTTCATTCCATCGGTCTGAACGCCACGAAACAATGCCCGTGCACTTCCCCTTGCAAAGACCTTTCCAAAGGTACCAAGAACGCAACCATTATCATAGAAAAAGTAATTTTCTAATTTATTGACTCATAAATAGTTCAAAATTCAATATCATTCCAACCGTAGCTCCAAACCCCGTGAAATGAAGCCCGTACACCCTTCCTTGCTGAGAGCTTTCCAATGGTACCAAGAACACCACCATCGGACGGACGGTCCAGGAGATCTCAACGTGAAACAAAACAAAACACAGCCTAACAAGGTATCGATTGAGATGTGGTTGGTGCAATAATATTCACGTACAAAGCGAAGGAAAAAAATTCAGAAAATCTCTTAATTTTCATATCCCAAATTTAAAATTTAATTTAGGAGGATGCTTACGGTTTCGATGTCCTCTCCAACCACCTGATGTTCGCTGATGATGTCCTGTGACATTCCTACTAGAGCCTCCAAGTTCGTACGCACCCCGTCCACCTCCACGCTGCTACTTCTTTCTTCGTAACCAAGCATCCGGATGGCTCCGGGTGTAGCTTCACTTGCCTTCGATACTACCTTCTTGCCTTTCATCCTAGATCTCTTAAGTGCCTTCAAAGAAGAGAATAGAAGTGGCCTTTGCTGTCTCCTTTTCTTTCCCTTCGCAATACCCAAAAAAACACTGAAGTCCTCTACGTGCATGTAGTAAAAAGCATAATATGCATATCTACTCTATCTTCTAAATTTTTCGCTACAAAATGTATTGAAATGAACAATGTGATGGAAGTCCTTACATACTCTCCAAAGCAAGCTTCAATGCATCGTGAAGGCTATTCAATAGTCTTCCAATGAAGAACGTGAAACCTTTATGACTGACAACTTTATGGCCGCCTTGTCAGAACATGAAGAGCGCCATTTGCAATTTTGAAAAGCTTCCTACACATAGCACCTATAGCCTCTCTAGATTGATATACTATTTAGTGAAGAATCATGAACAACCACTAATTCAAGAGTGCTTAAATTACAATCTCCTAACTTAGCCGCCTGTTTCAACGGTTCCTTTTAATTGCGCTGCCACCAATTTAGGGGAACTAGAATTGGAAGTTGTATATTGTGTGCATCTTTATTGACAAACGGCATGAGCAAAAGTTGCGGCACCCTGACAACATAATGTCTTCCTACCTTCCCATTGAAGATGTATCATGTAATTGAACATAATGGGAAAGCAGGAATACATTATGTTGTCAGTGCGCCGCAACTTTTGCTCATACTGTTTGTCAGTGGAGATGCAGACAATATACACCTTCCAATTTACATTCCCCTGAATTGGTGGCGGCGCAATTTAATGTCATACTTTTCAAATTTATGAACTGTGCATAGTATCCTCAGAATTCTCTCAAGTGTTCACTCGTTACTTTATTTGATGTCATGTTAGTTCTGCTTTAGAAACTCTGAGTTAGAATAGAAAAGACAAAGTTCTTGTAGAGTGTGAAATTTCTTCCCTTCTGATGTAATTGAAATTTCACCGTCACCATGAATATGGCATCAGTTAGAGCTGATGGTCACGAGGTCCCTTTCAAGATGGTTGTGAATGAATTAGGATTGGCAAAGATGTCCAGTCATTTACTTCATGTGCGATTTAGATTTGAAGAGTCTTCCATATATGTTGAGGAGGAGGTAATGGAGTCCGGTGAGGTGAAGGAATGCATCTTCCAGCCAAAGGTTGAAGGAGGAGATGAGCAATTCTGGTTGCTTACTCCTGGACACTATAGGGCCTTTGGAGTCCCGTTCGCTACCATGGTTGCGTGTACTGAAATTTCCAACCGCCAATCCAAGACATCTTCAGTAGATATGTCGTGCGGTACACCTTCCAGTCCAAGTGATCCCTCTTTTCCTAAACAGTTGTATGTCACACCTCCTCTGCTACGTTCCATTAAAAAAGAGCGTCTAGAGCCTATTATAGAGTTGTCTAGTGAATCTGAGGGTGACTCTCCAGATGTTCCTGCAACACAGTGTTCCAAACCAAAATTTGAAACTACTGATATCCCTCCTCTTTTACCCATCTACGATGAGACACCAAGTCTTCTTCAATGCTTGCGTCGTCTAGGTGAGGTTCGAGGGGCTAGGAATGAACTTGCAGGAATGAAATTTGATGACATTCCTTTTTATCCAGTGCAATGTCTTCCGCCTTCGTACAATGGAAACGTTGTTTTCCAGTTGCCACCTTTGCCAAGTACTTCATCTAGTAAAGGTTCACGTACTATGTTGGACGGTATGGACAAACGATATGATGGGAATATTTGGTGCAGGACGTTCACTACCAACATCCACAATGAGGACAATTTGACATTCAGAAAGTCACATTGTGTTGGACAATTGGCATGCACAAATCCACAGTGTAACTTCCTTAGTAGATCTGCGTCAAGGAATGAAACCGAGTGGGTAGGCTGTTCAAAAGACTCTTTTAAAGTTGGTAGTGATCCTCCAGTAGGAAGCACTATCCTCTGTAGGATATGTAAGAGTCCTCCCACTTGTATTAATGTGTGTCATGCTAGGATCTACTATACTGCAAATAAGGATGGAAAAATTCGAGGCTGCATACACTTAGGAAATCATTCTCACTCTGTCGCTCTCGGAACTTGTCGCGAGTCACTATGCAACATATCGACGCTCATTGGGGAGGAAGTGTCGAAAACTCCAACAGCAACAAACTCAGCTATTGCTATGGCAGCTAGCAAAGAGTTTTTGGAGAGCTATCTTGTTCACAGAGGCTCAAGTCCAAAAGTAATGCTTGAGGGAAAAGCACTTGATGAGGTGATGGATTGGTTTCAAATTCTGAGTTCTCCAAATGTTCGCAATATCATTTCTTCATTCCGGAACATTGGATCAGGTGGAGTGATCGATCGAATCATAAACTTGAAGCGTGATTCTACCATTGATTACATTCACGATAGTGTATTTCCAGGTCAAGGAAAGGAAAAGGTGTATCTTTTCAAAATGCTTGCGATTGGACCTGGCAGTGGAGTGGACTTGGTCCGTCGGATGCAACCAGGTGGTGATCTTGAGAATGCGTGGTTGATGTTTGATCATGTTAAGCGTGTAAAAGAGTAGACGACAATGGCCTGCCATGTCTATGATCTAGAATTCTCAAAGATTATGACGATTGCCGTGTGCGATATGCAATCGGAGGACACAGAGGTGCAGTGCATCATGTGGAGATGCTTGATCGCTTTTATGAAGAAACATGGGGTGGAGAACCCAAATTTCAAGGGGTTTATGGCAGATAGTGCAATGGCAAATTGGAATGCAGTGAGGATTGTATTTGGCTCAGGAGACCCCAAAGTACCTATGGAGAATCGCGAACGTACATGTCTACTCCATTGGAGTAGTTCGCTCCACAAGCATACTCAAAAACTGATCAAGACGGACTTGCAGCAACAATATATTCGGCTTTGCAAACGATACAAGGACGCCAAGACACGAGAAGAAGCAGAGACAAGGTACTTTGCAATTAGAGCATGGTGGTTGTCATCTGGAGCAGCCACTGAAGATGGGATCCGGGAGCTGGATCTATGGTTGGCTTTTTGGCACTTCAGATATTGACAGTGGGGTGGTTTTGGCAAATGGTATGTCTTCGTTGTTCTGTCAAAATCATTATTGTTTTAATGTTTCCGCTCTGCAACGTGGGTTGTTCAGAATCTAACCATTGGAATTAAAACTTGTAGGGAATGACACTAGAAGAAGAAGCAGATATGCCTTCATGCAATCTATCCGAGACGATTCACAACAAGTGGTTGCAGCAGTCGGGAAATCGCGGGAATGACTTGTACGCAGCAACATGTGATGATTGTGTGCGTGCATTCATGCAGATGACAAACTATCGGGCCTACTTAAACGGTTCTGCATCCGGAACAAGGCCTTCAAAGCAAGAGCTGAAACTGAGAGCTGCTCGCCGAAGCGGAGATCCTAAGAAGCTCATGGAGGCTTTTAACCAACTACAAGGGGTTCATGAAATAGCCACTCGAGTTCCCCACTTGGAGGGGGAAGAGATCTTTGGAAGTTCAAAGAGGAAATTGGATCTTCCCATTGGCTCGGATGGTGACTCACATCGTCCGGATAAGGTGAATTTTTTGCAACCAAGGGTTCAAACTAGATCTAAATGTGGTCATTCTTCTGCACCGCAACAAACTTCAGTTACTGCAACTGCTACAGAGGTTCCTCATGTCACCTCTGTAATGGAGTCAGATTGTGATGTGTCCAAGTGGCACATTGCAAGACTCTCACACAAATCTGCTGCGAAGTGCCATGCACAGCAACGTGGCACTAGAAAAAAATGTCTTGCTCGCATAGCAATTAGGCATTTGAGCTCCAACGGCACTCCAGCTCCAACATATCGTGGGTTTTGTTCAGATGACATCCAACGATGTGTGATGGGATCCCAACGGCCTTGGATTCTGGATTGGCCTGAGGTGCCAGAAGTATGGCCAATCCTCATCGGCACAAATCTAACAAGGCAGGAGACACTTCTCCTCCAGCATGTAGGATTTCGTCTTCAAGCACGTGAGGCTCTGTCTCCCCGTTCTCTGTTCACGACATCAAGATTGTTTGAGCCGACTACCTTTGAACATGAAGGCCCTGCAAATCCGAATCAATATCCTACAACTCGAAAGGGAAAAAACATTCGAAGGGTTTCAAACGCACCAACAACTGAACATGAGAACAAGTGGGAGAGTGCTCGAAATGTGAAGGGCAACATTGTGAGTGTAACCATGCTACCATTTCCAGGGCTTGGAGCCATAATATGTTTAGAAACTGGAAGTAACAGTACCTCAAATGTGTACCGCATTTCCATTAGTATGTTCCCGGAATGCTCTTGCCCTAGTTTTGTTGACATGGCTGTTGCTGCAATTGGTGGTCGACCGCAGTACATAAACTGCAAACACATCTACTACCTTTTCAGGTATTTTTGCAAGATGGATCCCAAAGAGGACAAGTTCATTCATGCCCCAAGCTTTAGCTTCAATGAAGTGAAACTTTTGCTATCAAGGGCTGGAATTCTGAAAGTCAATAATTAGAGAGAGGTATAGGGCAAACCACTATATTGTAGTAGCAACTCTCATCTTTCAAGAAATTAAATTTTTGTCAATATCTTTCAATTTGATGGTTCTCCAAGTCAGTGGTAGAAATCATTTTCCTAAGCAATGGTTTAGGACAGCTACCACTGGCACAACTTTGTAATACAACAATTATTATGTAATGCAATCTTTCAACTCCATACTTAGTTTGTGAAATAGAAAAAGTTGACAAATACTCTAGTGAGATTGCCTATTTGTACAAATGTGGAGGACATAAAATTATGGATTTCATGATGTCCTTTGCAAAGAACGACTCCACTACTTATAGGAATTGACTACAAAATTTTATATGAAAATCATTAAAGTCATTTGTTGAATAGTATTTCTAAATCCAAAATCTACAAATGTGACAAATTAACAATATAGGCTTTCAAATTCACAAAGACATTATGAAATTTTTAAAAAGAGGATACAATTTCAATGAAAACTCTATATACGATTGTTTTGTTATATGCTATGGGACATAATTAAGAAGTTATAACCACAGATCAAAAAATCACTATGAAAATGATAGTTCATTTTGGCAACAACCCAAAACTGCATACAGAAAGAATGAAGAAGAAAGTATGAATGACCCAAAACTACAATGTTGATCTCTCATCCAGCAATGTTGATCTCTCATCCAACATATGAATATGAGAAGAATTTCGTTTGTTTGCTGTTTTTTCCTTTCCTAGTTCTTCTACATCCATTTTTCCTATTTTATTGCTTCATTTACCAACAATGCTAGTATGTAAGCGCAAAGTGGTGATAAGTGATGAAAAGGCCGAGGAAGTTACAAGACCAGAATTTCAGGGTTCTCATTCATATGTCCCATAACAATTGGCATTCTAGAACGTGTCACTGTAAGAGGTGTCATCTTCGATGGTCTTACATGACAAGGTACCGTGGGGGGGAATAGCCTTTCTCCGTCAGTATGTGGAGAATTATATTCCCACCAGTACTTTGTCATTTTGTTGAAAATACTAACTGAAGCATGTATAGATAAAGCACATATAGAATAATAAACAAAGCATGTACATACTTTGCCTCAATTGGTTTATGAGCTTTCTTTATTTGCCTTTGATATCCATACAGACCCTAAATCCTTAAGGTTCAACTCAATGAGAAATGACTCCCACTCTCAACACGACACCGTCATTTATTTTTCTAAATTTTTTGTGACAACACTATGGTCACCACGACACTGTTCTAATTTTTTTGGAGCCAAGGTTTCTTCAAAATCGTAACCTTCATAAGAAATGACTCTCAGTCTCACTATGTGGAGGATACTTTTCTACTACAAAGAATTCAAATACCACATAAAATATTTACCAATCCACGATCATAGGATATACGGTCATAGGTCCCAAATTTACAATTAATAGTAGAAAAAACTCAATTTTCTGAATTTTTTAACCCAAAAAAAAAAATTGGGGACCAAAAACGTTTTTGTTTTTTTCTTCAGGCTTTAGGCTCACAGGCTCCACGCTCCACGCTCACAGGCTCACAGCTCCAAGCTGACAAACTAGCGTCGTTGATTACTAAATATAGCATTTTTTATTTTTATTTTTATTTTTTTCAGTTGAAAATTTTTTAGGGGGATTTTTTAATTCTTTTTAAGTTTTCAAGGCTCACAAGCTCACAAACTCTACGCTCGCAGCTCACAAGCTCGCCGCTCTAGGCTCGCACGCTAGCGTCGTTGACCCATTGCGTCCCCACTTTCTCCCACCTCGAAGTGAAGAGTCTTCCGAAGCTCGCCAACTCCAGAATTTCCGGACTTTGACATAGCCCTCTTGGATCGATTCATTCTAGCTCTACTCAATGCTCTAGAAGAAGAAAAATAGAATGAAGATCGCCTCTTCCTCTTTCTACCCTGCAATGGCAAGCTAAACAAATCTCCCCGGTCTTCTATGAGCATGTGCTAAGAGAAAGGATAATGAGAACAACTACCTCAGAGAGCAAGCACTAACACACCAAAAACATGATGTACAAATGAATCCCTCCTCCTCAAAAAGACTATAAGTACTCTTTGAAAATGGACGTTGGCCTCCATAACTTCACACAAGTTGTGCTATAGCATAGGTCTGCCATTTATGCTTGTTATTGTTGCAAAAGCGTGCCGCGTCACAGCGCTTGATGGTGCCGTCAACATCTATGACAGTTAAGAAGAGCAACATCAATTCTGACAGTACTTTTTTGGTAAATGTGAAATTCTGCACATGCCATGGTACAAGCGTGGATTGTGTGTCATATAATCAGAAGAGGATAAATATCTCAAAAAGAAATTTAGGACATATCTTAAATCATATCTATCTGCAGTGATTCCTTCACTTCATACCTAAATGCACTACAATGATGATGAGACCGTATTGTAGCAGTTGTCCCTTCCCAAAATATTCAGTAAATGCTGGCGCTTATGAACTTGAAGAACATCAAAAGGATGGCATCTACCGTCATTAATGATGAAAGTAAAAATTATAATCAAATTTACCTTTGGCGCCTTTGTCCATAATAGGGAATGGCATGGATCACTATAAAACATGGAGACAGCCAAGTAACCTGTGAATCCTTCATATACAGTGTGACTCTTTTGGATTTCAGTATCTACTTGTCTATTGATAGAAACATGGCCTGCATACGTGTAGATGGTCAGGAGGCACCCTTAGTGTTTCCACTTGATGAAGGAGGGCGAGCTAAAGTACTGAATCATTTGCTTCATGTGAGATTCAAATTTGTTGAATCGACTATCTATGTAGAGGAAGAAAGAAGGTTTGAGTTAGGTGAATTGCAACAATCAGTTCCTATACTAAAGTCCATGTGTGATGAGGGCTTCTGTTGGTACCTAGCGCCTGGAAATTTTAGAGTTTATGGTATCTCACTATCAATGGTACCCTCCTCTCTTGAGATAGGAAGTCGGCAATCAGTGAATTCAACAGTGGATATCCCATTCATGAGAGAGGCAACTACAGAAGGTCCGTGTCGTGAACGTCTCTCAGTATTTCCTAGAAGTCCAATTCTTGTTATACCAAAGATAGAGAACTTGGATTCTATCATAGAGTTGGCTAGCGATTCAGAAGAAGACTCTCCACCCTTAACCCTTCAACTGAACCCCCTTACAATTAACAATGCTTTAGAGGAGAAGGGAAATGGGAACTCTGAATCCAATACCCCATCTAGTAGTCATGTGCGCTCTGTGTTGTCCCGTCCTCCACTGCACCCAAGGCCTTTCCACCAACCCAGTATAATGAAGTGCTTGAGGAGACTTTCTAAGCTTCATTGTTCTAGGAGTGAGTTGTCTACAATGGACTTTGACACTGTGGAACACCATGAAGTGAAGTTTTTGCCTCCTACATACAATGGAGACACCATCTTTGAATTACCTCCGTGTGGACCACAATCTTATTCATCTTGTGCAAAGAACTTGGAAGGAATGGACAAGCGATAAGACGGACATCCTTGGTGCAAGTTGGTGACAACAAACATCCACAACTCCGACAACTTAAAGTTCCGTAAGTCATACTGCGCTGGTCATCTTGTTTGTGAAAATACTGAGTGTGAGTATATGAAGAGGGCTTCCAGAAAGAATGAGACAGAGTGGAGCGGTTCTACAGTTTTTTCTTTTGCAATAGGAGAGGGTCCTCCTAAAGATTGTAGGCTAGTTTGTAAGGTTTGCAAAACAATACCTACGTGCGTGAGCTCATGCGGCGCTAGAATTTACTACTGCTACAGCGATGATGCAAAGATGAGTAGGGCTACTATTCACCTCAGTAATCATATTCATCCGGTAGCTATGGGCTTGTATAGGGACTCCGCAAAAGAAATTAGTGATCTCATTGCAGAGCAGGTGTCTAGAACCCCCACAGCCACCAACTCTGCCATTGCGCTATCTGCTAGCAAAGATTTCCTACAAAATCACCTATTTCATCACGGAGTCGGAGAGAAGGAAATGTTGAAGGGAGAAGAAATGGAAGAGGTCATGAACCGCTTCCAGTTTTTGAGCAGTCCAAGTATACGAAACGTCATCTCTTCTTTTCACTCAAACAACCGAGGAGGAGTCATTGACAACATTATGACCATGAAGAAAGAATCAAAGTTTGAATTTATACATGATAGCGTCTTCCCAGGCCAAGGCAAAGAGAAGGTGTACATTTTCAAAATGCTCACTGAAGGACCTGAAAGTGGAGTGGACTTGATAAGGCGTATGCAACCAGGTGGTGATCTGCAAAACACGTGGATGATGTTTGACCACATAAAGCGCGTGAAGGACTGGACCACAATGGCTTGCCACGTGTATGATGCACAGTACAAAAAAGTGATGACCATTGCCATGTGTGACATGCAATCTGAAGATACCGAAGTCCAAGTACAGTTTTGGAAGAGTTTGAATTTGGTCATGGCACGACATGGATTGGTTGATCCGAACTTCAAGGGATTTATGGCAGATAGCGCCATGGCCAATTGGAACGCAGTTCTTATTGTGTACGGTAGTGGCAGACCCGATGAGGTAATGGAGAACCGTGAAAGGACGTGTTTGCTACACTGGAGTACTTCTCTTATAAAACACACACAGAAGCACATCAAGCATGCATTTCAACAACACATTATGTTATGCAAGCAATACAAAGAATCAAAGACCGTGGATGAAGCAGAGAGTCGGTACCTTGCAATTCGTTCATGGTGGCTTTTGTCTGGAGCTGCAACCGAAGAAGCACTTCATCACCTAGACCACTGGCTGGCATTTTGGCATTTTTGATATTTACAGTGAGGAGGCTTCATGACCATGGTAAGCTCAACTAAAAATTTTTGTTTCTAGCTTCATTTTTTATTTATTACAAAGTGTTGCAAAATAGAGTTATACTTTGTACCAGAAAAAATTGTCAATGGCTTTTTGTTTTTATTGTTTCTATACATGACAACAACAAATTTTGACTAGTAAATTTCTTTGAATTATTGATGAATATCAAAAATGGGAGTAGTACCAGGCAATACTTAAACATCCGTCGGATCCGATGGATGTTCATGTGTTGTCTGGTACTATTCCTATTTTGGGTATTCATTAGTTGCAAGGAATTTGAAAGGTCCAAAATTAAGAATTCACATTTTCAATATTCCTTACAAGGTATCCTAGTTGTACAGTGTAAAATTTTAGAATTCGTTTTTCTCATACAAATGTTTCATGTGTGCTTAGAATAGTTTCTAATTGCTTCGGTTGGATTTGTAGGGCTTGAGTTTGGAAGAGATGACAGATTTACCTTTTTGTAATCTGTCTGAAACGGTCCATAACAAGTGGCTTCAAATGTCTGGTAAACGTGCAAACAATTTGTTTGACGCCACTTGTGATGATAGTATTCGTGCTTGGATGCAAATGACAAACTACCGTGCATATTTGAGAGGTCATACTTCTGGTTCAGGACCATCCAAGGGAGAATTGAAGTTGAGAGCTGCCAGACGCAGCGGATGCCCAAAAAAAATTGCAGAGGCATTGAACACATTGTTGGAAGCACATGGTGTAGGAACTCGAGTACCGCATTTGGAAGGAGAAGAAATATTTGGAAGCACGAAGAGAAAGTTGGACATACCTATTGGTGATGCCAGAGATTCACATCGCCCCGACAAGGTCAACTTTTCTCAACCTCGAGTTCGAACAAGGTCAACCAAGGTTTTCACGGAGCCATTGGAAGTCAACCAATCACACAGCGAGGTCACTCCACACCAGTATGTGCCAATCACATTTGAAAGTGACTGCGACACATCAAAGTGGCACATTGCAAGGATAAGTCACAAATCAAATGCAAGATGCCAAGCTCAGCAGTGAATGTCAAAGATCAAGTGTACCGCAAAAACTGCAAAAGGAAGAAAGGGAACTCCAGCTCCCACCTATCGTGGTAGAAAAGAAGAGTACGGGAGTAAGCGTGAGGTGGTGGCCGATTTTTTGTTTTGTTGGGATGATATTGAACGATGTGTGCAAGGTACAAAGCGTAAGTGGGTCATAGATTGGCCTGAGGTGCCGAAAGTTTGGCAAGTGTTGGCTGGAACCAACTTGGATCGAGAAGAGACATTGTTGCTGCAGCATGCAGGCTTCCGCCTCCAAGAACGGCCTACATTTTCGCCACGTCAGCTCTTCTCCATGTCTAATATTTTTGAGCCTGTTTTGTTTGACCAAGCATCTCCACCAAATCCAGATGCATATCCAACAGTGAGGAACAACCGGACCATTAGAAGAGCTACAAATGCCCCTACTGCAGAGCAACGGAACAAGTGGGAGAGTGCTCGGAATGTTAGAGGCCAAATTTTAGGAGTGACCCTTCTCCCTTTTCCAGGCCTTAGAGCAATAGTGGTACTCGAGAGTAGGGTGGACTCCAACAGCCATATATACCGAATTACTGTTGGTATGTTTCCTACATGCACATGTCCGGACTTTGTGAATATGGTTGTGTCCGCTGTTGGAGGTCGCCAACAATACGTGAACTGTAAGCACTTGTACTACTTGTATAGGTACTTCTGCAAGATGGACCTTCATGAAGACAAATTCATTCATGCACCTAGTTATAGCTACAATGAGTTGAAGGTACTCCTAGTGCGGGTAAGGATTATCATATTGCTAGAGTAAGTATGGCTACTTTTTTTATGTAGTGCAAAGTATTGTAATGGCCTTCATACATTGAAATGATATGAAGTACATGGCATAGAAGAAGTTATTGGTATCATAAAATAGAGGAGCATGTCTCATATGTAAGAATACATGTGGATAATTAAAATGCATGTGCATGAGTTTCAACCTTATATTTTACTGTAATACTACACACCCAAATACAAGGCGGCCTTTGCTAATACATGAGCGTACAATACTGATGAAAGCTGAAAATGGGAAAGAGTGACAAGACCAATGTCCAGGTTCCTATTCAAGTGTCCCACAACACATGTTCAGAGGTCACTTTTAAGTCTTCAGTTGTCCCATAACGATTGGCATTTGGAAATGAGTCACTATATACATAGTTACGTTCAATGAACAATCATTGCGGGAGGACTGTTTGGGGAATAGACCTTGGCCGTAATTGTGTGGCATATTATATTCCCAACGATTCTCTAGCATTTTGTTCAAGATGAAAAACGTCATGTGTATTTTGTATTCAGGCAACTTTGTATTTGGGCACAAAAAATTGTGAGTGATGGAGTTGCCTCCCCATTACCATTTGTGAATGAATTTTTGTTCACTGGTGGTGATTGGCTTTCACAATCTATAGTAAAAAAAAATATGTTGAGTGACAGAGTTGCCCCCCATTGAAATTTGTAGATGAATTTCTACTCACCGATGGTGCCTAATTTTTATAAACTGTAGGAAAAAAAAATCGATGAGTGATGGAATTGGGCCTCCATTAAATTTTGTCGATGAATTTCTGTTCATCAGTGCGGCTTGGCTTTCACAACTTCTAGGAAAATAAATATGGTGAGTGATGGAATTGCCTTCCAATAAAAAATAAAATTTCACACAATCCATGGTTATAGGGTACACGGTAATAGGTAAAAAAATTGACAATTTTCCTCTTTTTTCCCAACAAAATCGGGAAAAAAAATTTGGAAGTCCGAATTTTCAATTTTTTTAAGTTTGGGGGCTCCAAGCTCACGAGATCCACGCTCACAGCTCACAAGCTCACCGCTCCAAGCTCGCCTGCTAGCGTCGTTGCCCCGCCACGTGATTAATTTTTGAGGAATCTCGCCGGTTCGAGTACTTGCTGCTATCGGAATGTTGCGAAACTTCACGGAGCGCATTATTAACATAAAACAAGCTAGTCTAATTTTTAGTGAGATTTTCTGGCAACCTGGGTAATTTCCATGAAATTCCCGTTGGAGGTTACCATGGTTGACCACCCGCAAAAGGTTCTTCTGCAAGTCGGAAGATGACGGGTTTTTTCACAGGACCTCTCATGGGGTCACATGAAAGATGTGCACGTGTGTTTCTGTACCTGGTACAATTGGTCAGTGGAGATGAATTGGTCATCTCCTTGAGTTTATCGATGATGCGGGAATCTTTTGCAGATAGGGGAATCTTGGCAAATTGATTTTGTCGTTGGACTCCTGGCATGGGATTTACCCTAGGACACCATCCTTGGGCTGTGGATTCCTCCACGGGCCCGGTCTTGCGTTAGTGGCTCCTACATGCTAACAATCGGGGTTTTGGTGTATTTCTAAACCTAACTCTAGGACCCGACCTAGTGGCCTCGTTGTGGATCCCTCGGACCGACTTAGCCATGAATTGCCACATTCATGGTGGGATTTAGCCCTTTTGGGCCTATGTGACTTGAATCCTACAAATCCACCCGTTTCGTTCTTTCTACCTATTTTTGGGCCCGGTTTGGTGGGATTCTAAGTCTAAACACAAATCTAGACCAAATACTATAATGGGTATGTTACAACCGTATTTTAGTTCTACATTCTTTTTATGGCTTTTTGTATATTTTTCTTAACTTTAAATTGCAAATTTCCAAAAAAATAATTCTACGAGTCCCAAGTGACAAATTGGGAGCTCACAGTGTTCGGTAGACCTGGAGCATCTTTATAAATTATGTGAGGACTATTGCACATGTAAAATTTTGACCTTCTGGTTTGTAGTGAACATGCAAGTCCTACAGGTGATTGCACTCTTGGTCGAGTAATTCGAAATGATAAGGTTCAAAATGCCAGAGACGTGGTAATTCGAGGACCTGGAAAGCACGTGCAAATAGAAATTTATGAATTCTGAGGACCCCTCTCTAATCCAGTATGTAAATAGTGTTTTCATCAATTCATGTCTGTCTTTCTTCATGAATGAATGAAGAAAACAAAATAGCTTGATTTGCCGTGAGTGGCCCAATTGCATTTTGTCATTTCATTCCTCTACATTTAAGAGGTGGCTTTCTTTGAAATTCATTTATTAGAAGTTCCGAAAACAAAAAAGGTTGTCAGTATTTGTTGGATTTCTCTGTATGAAAGAAAGTGGATGGTAAGAGACTAGAAATAAGTGATCCTTATGAAGGACATGTTTGCACAGTATTTGTGGCAATGTTATTCAGAAATCCAAGTCATCGCTTCAACGAGAATGTACTATTTGTTCTGGCCCAGTTTTCTAGCCTCATACATTGCCACGACTTGCTTTATGAATATGGAGACTTGGAATAATGACAGGTGAAAGGAAGTGTTTCACCAATTGTTTGTTTCATTGTCCGTTTTATCGTTTGATACATGAACATATGAACCAGCGTCATAGTATAGTTTGTACTTACCTACTAATTGTTTGTCTAAATTCATGCAAATGCTAATTTAATGCTTCATTCAATATAAAAATAAACAAGCTGTAACGCTTCTTTTTTTAAATGTATATAACTTGCCTTTTTTTTTTTAAAATTGCTTCCAAAGGCGTAGGATTTGGGATAGTTAATTTAATGCAATATACTTAATTATGTCCTAGAACCACACCACTCTGTAGTGAAGTACTAAGTGTGTGATAATGTGAGTCTGTCATTTCCTGTTTCTAAGAGTCATACTATTGGTCTTATTATAAGTATTGCGCACTATGACCATGCGCGTGTTTCTGGATAGAAATCTAGTGTGCAAGAGTCCTAGTAGTGTAGTCACGGCCTCAAGGGTAGATGAAGTGTATATAAGTATTATTATTGAAGTATGGGAATAATGTTGCAGCAGTCTATGATTTATGAACAATGGAGACTAACCAGTAACCACAGCAATTTGGAAGGCTAATTTGGATATGAGTTATCTGTGCTTGCATCTGTCATTTTGGACTTTCGTGTCATCGTGTGCATGATGAAGACGATAGCATCTTCTTGGAATGTACTGGTAGTTTTCTGTTTTCCAGAAACTGTGGACTAACTGGAAGGTCAATGCAAGATAAGTATTTGAAGATGTGTCTGGAAGAGGTGTATTATCCCTGTCAAACAAGACGGTAGAAAATTGGATTCCGAAGGTCTCATATTTGCTAGAAGGAATTACTCTACTTCTTAACAAGTTTTGACGTCCACAAGTCCGTTTAATTGATGTATGCAGGAAAGGAATGTCGCCTTACAATTGGTCTTCCACGTGCTGCTGAAGTGTCCGTGCATCATTTGAGCTGGGAATGCCTGCATCTGTTTACTCGATTGTCGGTTTAAAAATTTGAGGATGAGGGCGTTGGCCACAGATATTCGTAGTTCTGTAATGGGTGTTGGAAAACAGATGCATGTTATTGTGGACTCATAGCATGTCCGACGATACTGTGTGAATCCTTTGTATATTTCAGTGTTCGTCGATGTTTGTAGTCTTTTTTAGGACATCGTACTGAATGACTAAAAGGTCATATTGCTCACTATGATGTTGTTGATGAAGTGGTGCACACTATAATTCACGCTCTGCTAAGTTCTAAATGATTGAAAGTCCTACAAAAGATTGCTAGTGCTGCTGAAGGAAAAAATGAATTCCGACTATTGTGAGTCCTCAGATGATAAGCCCATATTATAGTTCCAATTATGGAGCCTGATTTTGGCGTCCTCTACTTGTAGGGCTGATGTCAATAGAATTCTAGTCTGGAAAATGACCTAGGATTTTATTTTATTTCAAATATTTTATATTGAAGTTCCCCTGTTGTTTCATTTCGGATAAGTCATGTCCAAAGTGACCAATCTTCTTCATAAACTTAAGTGTTGACAGAACTTGATTTCTATGTATTGTAATTTTTCCTTAAACCTGACGGTAAAGGACTGATGATTGTAGTTATTGTATGCAGTGAAATATTGCATTTTCAAAGAACCAGCGAACGGTGCAGTCATGAACAAGATCAAAAAGATATGTGCTCAATAACCTTGTAGTTTTGTTTTCATTGTAGAATTCCGCCAATGAATGTTTGTAATCAGTAAGGCAGTACTTGTTGAAATGACCGGAAGAGTTCAGTTCCATATGATTAGGAGTTCCAATTAAGGTCATGGGAACCAAGTCAGAAAGTAAAATATTGTTTCAGTAGAAAGAAGGAATGATGTGCTGCATGTTTGAGCCTTTAATTGGTGATTAGTCAAAGCAATACTTTACTTAAACATATAAGTTGAGACTTCTTGAATCGGTTTTTCATATTAAGTAAAGCGATAGCATATGGTGTCCGTCAATGTGGTTGCAGGATACACGGAAAGCCTTAATATTGAGCTTCTTGAACAAAGAATCCATATGCAAGTCAACTTTCTTCACATATTTTCGCATCACCAACTAGGAGGACGCATGGAACCCGTGATGTTTGAGGATGTGCGGAGTAATTGGAACTCATTAGAAGCCTTGTCTTGTTGTCCGTATTATGTAACTAAGCGTAGTTTCTATTTAACCCAGGATTTTGTTAAAATTCTTTCAGAAATGCTAACTTCAGACTGTCTTCTGTAGTTGAAAACCTAGACCTCCGAGTATTTATAGAGAATCTAGAGAACTCGGATGTTTTTCTTCAGATAGGCCTGAATTGGAGTTGCATTGTTAAGGATTCATGGAACGGAGTCAAACTATGTCTTAGAACTGTAAATTACAGTTTTCATTTTGAATCATGTACTGCGCTTCCTATGTCATTGTTCTTTGAAAGCCTGCAAAAGTGAGTGTTGGAGCTGTATAGTGAATGAGAAAAAGGTGCTGATTGCATTTTGTGAAATGAGAATAGTTTTTAGGAATGTGTCCACATGTGCCAGCCCAAACCATTCTGAAGACTGACTGTTGGCATGGAACTTTTATTTTTTCCCATTAATTCACTGCTCCCCTGGTAGGCGAACGCCTACGTCACAAAATCGAAGAGTGTTGTGGTCACCTATTTCTTCACGGGACCTTAAGAGTGTGACAATTTACGTGTTTCCAAATCTTTGGCAATTTGTAGACACTTGGGTTATTCTTTGTGATGTAAGTAAAACCCTGTTGCGATATGACATTATTGGAATATTGGTACAGAATGATTGTTCTCTTTTGAAGGTAGCATAAGAAAGAGTCCTATGGAATCCGTAGTTTCGACTACCACTATCACTCGCATTTGTGAAGGTCTATATGATTGAGTCCTGTACCGCTTGAGAAAATTGTAGAATGTTCTGTTAGTAATATTGTCGGCCTCAAAACGAGACCTCACCTTCACAATTTCATTATTTTCTCTAAATTCATTAATGGATTGTCGATAGTGAATATGCAAATGTATTCCGATGCGCATATTTCATATGGCCATGATGCTTTGGACTTGCGGAATGCAGGGTTGATGATTTGGGTCTTCTGTGAAATCAACACGGCGAGTATACACGTTGCCCTTTCGTTGCAAGAAAGTTGTACCAGTGCTTCTGGTATAGACTTGAACTTCAATCCAGAATTTTGAAATTGCACGAATTAGATGTCATGTAGCTTTGTACATGTTGCTCCAGTAATAGGAGAATTTGAAGTTCACATGCAACTATTTATTTTTTGGCTAGACATGCGAAGTTGTTTTTTAACAGAACCCACTTGAATTATAGCAGATTTGAGTTTGTAAAAAAACGAATGGTTCAGGTACGTCTTCATTATGACCTGTATGCCTTTCATGAAAATCATGTTGAATGATGAAAACAGTCATGTGCATGTCCCCATAAAATGCTTATTGGTTGTCATTGTTGTTTCAGTATTGAATGGGAAGCGTGGAATTTACAGTCAGTACCACCATTGAAAAAAAATTACCCAGACTTTGAAGTCCCTAGTATAGCACTTTACTTTGTCATTCTTTGTTGATTATAAACAAATTGTCAATTTATAAAGGAACACTCAGAACAGCGTAGGCTGTTTTCTAAAAATTTGGCTCTCTCAATTACACTTCTGAATTGGGCAGTAGGTGGGGAAGGGTTCTATGAGGATGACGTGCTCGACCAACATGTTAGAAGAAGTAATATGTTAACCATTCTTCAAGCAACTTAGGTACAATGCATGTTTCTTAGGACTAGTACAGTTCTGTTTTTGGTAAATCCTATGGATTACTTTCTTTGCTTAGTGTTGGGATGCATTCTTCTAGAGGTATGCTTTGAGAACTCGTTAGCTATAGTGTTTTTTCTAAGAAAACCATGTATGTAATCACAGAACGCGTCATACAGAAGTTCCTAGGTTTTGATAGTTTAAAAAAAATGCAACGTGAAAATGAAGTTTAAATCAATGCGCCGTCCAAAAGTTTAAATATCGTATGACGATCATAATAAGTATTCGTTTGCAGGTATTGGTTATCAAGTAGGTGTCACCAATTCAAGTGAGATACGAAATTATTTGAGTCTTATGTATTAGGTTCTCGTTCCCTTTGGTTCAGTTTTTCAATTTCATTGAATATGTGAAAGTATTAAAGTATTGGAGAAATCACTAAAGAGTTTGGGAGACATAAATTAGGTACCGGGATTTTTTTATTTTGGCTTAGTGTATGATGATTGAAGTTGATCCTATCATTAATCATGAAAGGTTTTAGAGCACTGACTTGTGAGGAGTTTAATTTTCTGTCGAGTCAAACCGCAGGAACGTGCTGTCTTTCAGGTCTGAACTGTATATGAGAAATTGTATTAATGTTAATTGTATCCAGCATAGAATTCTGATGAGAACCGGTACCGCTGAATTCTGCGAATTCTTTTACTTCGTAACCATTGACGTGAAGGATTTATTGGGGCTCTCCATCACAAAGTCATTATGTGATCTTAGAAATATTTTTATGTACTTCCTTTTGTGTATTGTCCTATAATAGTTAATGGAGTCATTATTGTTGACAAGAAGGAGAAGACTCGGAACTCTTTTTCAGTAATGATTTTTTGTGAAATGAAAGCTTTTTATTTATTTGCTTACCTGTACAATCCAGTGACATTTAATTCGAAATGACTTCTTCATAAAGTACGACAAGAAATAATGGAATTGACAAGGAAGTGTTTTCTTCATTGATATGGAACCGTTGATATTATGGAGGAGAATCCGACGATGTATGTGAAAGTGAAGTCTTATTTGACGGTAAGAACTTCCGTTTGTTTGTCACTGTGTTTTTTGAAGAATGCATTTTGGAGTTGTTACTTTCGCGTCCTGTGACAGACAAGAGGTGAGGAGATGAAGTATGTAGAGGTTTCATTTTCTGTAAGTAGTAGTCGTCAGTTTTTTTTTTTTTTTTTTTAAGAAGGCTCTCATTTTCATGAGTCATTGTTTTGAAGCAGAGAAATTTCGTTGCTGGAAATGGATACAGAAGAGGGCGTCGCAGACTCTTCCGACTATCAAAATCTGATTCTGTGGCAGGAGGGGTTGCTGAAGCGTGGCAGAGGTCCGGAAGAAAGTAATGAAGCGGAAGGGGTAAATGTAATGTACTGGGGTCCATCGGAGGACGCAGTCTGGGACGGGGTTGATGAATATTTCGATTGCACCGAAGGCACAGTTGAAGAAAGTAACGAGGAATCCATGGATAATCCTCAGTCGGAGACGTGGTCGTTCCCATCAGTGAACTCAGGCAGCATCTCTCCATGAGTCCATGACTGAAGCGTAGCAAAAATGAATTAATTGTTGCTGAAAACTTCATTGCCTTTTTTTTGGTTCCTCTGAAATAGGAATTATGAATAAGTTAAGGCTTTTTCAAGACTGCAAGAAACTGAGCAGGCAATGGTAAGCGTTGTTGAGATGTAGACGAAGTCAGACTCATAATCCAAGCAGGATATGATAATTGTGTTATAAAGAATGCGAAGCTGATGTTGTAAATTGCACTGTAGCTATTTTCTTTGTGACTTATGTTTTTTGAAGTGAAGTAATTTCTGTAAGGTTGCGTGTTGCATGTTTGATAGGAAGGTCACAGAACAACGTTGTGTTTGGTAATTACTCCTGTACTGTTGATTTCGGTTCGCTTCGAGTCGTGTAGGGTTATTTTGCGGATTTTAGCATTCTCATGAAAATAGTTTTTTCAAATGAAAGAGTTGGAACATGTTTGGTAGATGCAGCTTGGAATCTTGTGTCTGAGGTTCCGTGAAGTTTCTTTTCGACGAAGGTGTAATTTTGGGAAGCCTTCTGTTGGTAGTAAACCTTGTTGCACAACGTCGGGAAAATTGACATGGTGGGACTCGTGTTTGGATGGGTCCTTATTGGTAGGCGTTTTCTTGTGAAGAATGTGAGAGTTGTGAATCTATTTTATTGAGGTTTACTCTTTGCAAAAGGTCGAGGACTTTCAATATAGTGATGGAAGTATCACGGATGTCCGCTGTGTAACAACTCATGTTATAATTTCATAGTAGTTTGACATTCTTCAATTTGAGGAGTGTTGTGCTTGTAAACTTCTACGTAGTCACTCTTCTAGTTTATATTGTTTTCAGTGCAACTTTGGGTGTATGGCTCACAGATATTGAGGAACTACCTTGGAAACATGGAATGCAATGGGATTTAAGCAATTGGTTATTGGTACGTGTTTGTCCTACTATTCATTATTTCTTTTTGTGGAAGTGACTTCCATTCTTAATGTAGTTAGGGTTCCGCATGTTCTTTCTATATTTTAAATAATTGCTGAAGCTGGTAGACAACAACATGGTGTGTACATCGTACATGAAAATGGAAGTGGCAGGCGCCCTTGAAATTAGTTCAAGTTCGTGAGGAATTTCAAGCTTTTGAAAGTGGCTGTTTGGCGGGTTTATTTGGGAAACGCGTACAGAGAAAAAGGTATTGTAAGGTTTGTTGTTCTACAGGTCGCAACACATGACCAGTTAGAGTTACCGTGTGTAGAATTCCTTGACAGAGGACGAGTTTACAAAATTCCATACTATTGGACCCAAATTTATGCGGACATGCCAGAGCTACTATCAATGTACCATCATTTCACTGTCGACAGCAACGAGGTCCAAGGAGGCCTATGAGGACATCGGTTGTGAAGAAGGTAACAAATGGCTAGTTGCTCCAGCGAATAGGTGTTATGAGGGTTGCTTCTAATTACTGTATGAGAAAATCCCTCCTCAGACAATATTCATCGACTTCCGCAAGGTAGTCTTCAACGACCTTAGGTTTGTTCTCTATCTTACGAGAAGCATTTAGAAGACAAATTTAGAAGAAACAATTTCTGTTGTATGTAGAAAGTCTTCTCAAATGTTTCGTCATTTGTATTGTTTGTGTAGTTTGCCAGAGAAGTTGTAGTTGAAGCACAGGAGATGGATAAGAAAGAAGCCGCTTTAATGGCTGTATTGGAATTCGATGATTGGATGACTCGGTCTAATGAAGGTCAACGGTGGAACCGGACTTCCATATTATATATTATATGTAAAGTGCCTCTCAATTGGCTGGTAATGATTACTTCCATCATTTGCATGTGTCTGTTTTTGCAAATATTGAGGAGGGAACGTAGTACTTAGCGATTGTCTTCACAGTTTGGCCACCACTGAGTCAGCTTTTTTATAATGTCGAAAATGTGGATAGCGAGCTGCGTATCCAAAGTCTCATGTAATCCTTACTTGGTACTCTTTGTGGGAGTGCATGACAAAATGTAGTACGGTAAGAGGATGGAATTATTTGTGTAGGGATAGTTTGGTTGAATACTGTGCTGAGCATGTAGCTTGGCGTTTTTGAAGGCTAATGTGTCCGTGGACGATGTTGTCACCACAGTGAGGGAGAGTCAGGAAAACTTTGGAAGTATACATTTATCCGTTGTTTAAAGCAGTACCATGTGGTTGTTGAAAAGTACCTGTCCTGTCATCGTAGCTTGGAGATGTTGTACCTGAATGTCCTAGCATT
Source organism: Antitrichia curtipendula (assembly GCA_951230915.1). Classification (NCBI taxonomy): domain Eukaryota; kingdom Viridiplantae; phylum Streptophyta; class Bryopsida; order Hypnales; family Leucodontaceae; genus Antitrichia; species Antitrichia curtipendula. The sequence continues at coordinate 17,169,278 of OX579633.1, forward strand.
GTTTTGCGATGTTATGCGATGAAACCGTAACTTCAGTTTCACGAATTCGTAAACCATTGTTTGGGTTGTAAGTCAGTTCTGAGCTTGAAGCATGAGTGATTGATTCTTGTGTACACACCCTTTAAAAGAGAGATGTCTTTGTGTACAAGGAAAGAGTAACCTATGATGTATGTCACTACAGAATGGATTAGGCAGTGACCTTGTCAAGGACTACAGGAGAGTACTGCATGCACTTCCTAGCGAGGAGGTGCGGTGCGGGCTTAGAAAGGGAAGGCAGTGTAGAGCTTTGAAACAAATGTATTTCTGTATAATAGATGAAGATTGCTATATGCAGGACAGGTTTTGGAAGATGCTTGCATATTCATGGTCGTGAAGAAGTGGGTTTTCAAACAGAAATTTTGGAATGTAAGTGATATCCATATTCACCAGTCACTTCCACCGTGTGGTAGTTCCTTTTTTTCACTTACTTCTTCTGCCTCATTGTTTGTGACGGTTGTTTGTTGCTTGAAAACGAAGATTAGGTATAACGAAAGCTTCTGCATTGAATTGTAGAAGCTTGGTTTTGGTTGTATTTTCGCTGGTGAGAATTTTTTTCATAAGCACAGTTAGAAGGAATTGCAAGCTGGAATGGATATGTTGGTGGCGCTAGACGTCTTGAAAGTATATACTGAGATACCGTTTACTCTGTTTTATGGGACCATTGTTTAAAAAATTTGGATGTGGAGTTTGCTTGAATTGCAGGAAGTGGGGTTCACTTTGAGTTTGAAATTGTATATAAGATGTCGTTGGTGCATGTGTTCATGTGTGGACATTGCAAAGAGCACATTGCTTTCTGCGAACGAATTCTCGTTAGTGAACGGAGGTGGAAGCCTTTTTTTTTGTGAGGTCATATTGTATGTGTAAAGTGTATGTTGCCACAAGTGAAGAACAGAGTAGCGTTGCAAGAAACCAGTACAGTGGCAAGTGCAGAAGGTGTAGGGAAAGCTTTACCGGGAAGTGTTCAGTGGAGTGGGACCAAGGAATGTAGTGTATCTTTGATTTTGAATAAAATCAATTTGACCATGTTAGGAAGTGGAGAGCACCTCTGTAGTCACGTCATAGGCAATGGAAGTGTCATCATCAGTTGAAGAGGTCATTTGTATGTATTATTTGATATTTTGGCTTTAATTTCTTCAGTTGTATCAGAAGAAGAAAATAGATTATTCTATTATGAGAAACAAGTACGTTCTCTGTATAGTGGTCGCAGTTGTCGTGGTTAGGAGCCTGAAAGTTGGAAGTGTTGTGTGAAACCGCAGTGTGGCATGCCAGTGGACCATGCATTAGGAGAGTAACTGTTGAGTGCATTATGTGGATGTTTTCTTTAGGAAGGTCTGAAGTGTTGACTATGTACTATGTACTATTGTTATTCTTAGTTTGTACATTGCGTAAACGAGTGGGGTGCTGATTTCTGCACTTGTTTTATATAGCAGGCATCCCAATATAAATTTACACATACCAAGAGCATCATGTAAGTGTATTTTAACTCTGAAAGGAAAGGGGAAACAATTCTTTTTATCACATCAAATCAGGAGGAAGATGAAGAGAGGACCTCAGAGAAATTGTTTTTGTTCTTTTGTTACGTTAGTGATGAGTTGTGGGTTTTGCATGATTGTCCCATCTATCGGGGAATGATGGTTTCACAGGCTTCGATGATTCTTCCGTTTGCTTGCATGAGTAGCTGATGATGCTTTGCAGAGTTCCGTGAAGGTGTTTGCTGCATAGTGGGGGAAGAAAACTAGTATCGTGAGAGCAGTTGCTAACTGTTTTGTTTTGTGTGATTTGTAAGGAAATTTGTGTTTGAATATTTTAGTGAAGAATCAAAAACCATATTGACTAGGGAGAAATAAATCCAAAGCAGTAGTTGAATTTGCTTAGCATAAATAGAAATTTGATAGCGTTTCTCTTAGATGCGGACTAGTGTGAGAATGATTTCAGTTTTTGAAAGAGTGGTCAGAGCTTCTGTGCTTTTCACTTGAAGTGTCCTTCAAATGGAATTGAAATTTAGTGTTGTGGTAAAATTTTGTTTGAAATTGTATTTTTTCATGTGTTTGGCATAAGAGTAATGGGGCTGTAGAGAACAGTGAGGTTTTTCTTTTATAATTTCTGAAGACTTTTGCCTTCAGTAGACCAGTTTTGTGGTTGGCAATTCTGTACTATTGTTTGTGTACAATGCAAAATAAGAAATGCAAGCATGGGCGTAATGAATCATGTTTTGTGTTGTACGTGATTGCTAACAAGTACTATAGGAAAAGGTCAACTTAGTTATAATTTCGAGGGTTATGAATTTCACATTCACATAGTGTGCAAATGATTTCTTGAATTTGAGTTAACTGTTTTGGATTGTCATTTTACTGTTTCTAGAAATCCATGTGCATTACCAATTGTTGTTGTATTGTACGATGTAGGAGTTGTGAAGGTGGTCTGAACGGTACCTCAGCATGCCAGAGTGCTTGCACAAGAGCTGGGTCTCTGACCAGAACTTTGGAGTGAATCGACTGAGTTCAAAAAAATTATGTTTGTAAGTACATCCTGAACGTAGAATACCATATTGATATATGAACAAGAGTTTCTGCAATCCATGGAAGCCTGGGTATGAAGTCCTACATGTTCTGCTGCAAAGAACATGGGAGTTTCTGGAATTCCGAATTTGTGGGAGGAGTATTTGATGAATTGTAAGCAGAGTAGCCTTATGGGAGCAAGATTTCTATTGGAACAAAGAGGATACATAATTGTGTCTTGGGAAGTCCAGAAGAAGGTCCACTGAATGAAGCACATCCAAGTCTTCCACCCCAGAAATGTATGGTTTATTAATGAAGGAAATGTAGTATTTGTTATTTCTGTACTTTAATATTTAATTTGTGTACTTTGCTGCGAAGACATGGACAGTCCTCTCAAAAGGAGCAAAGTGAAAAGAAAATCATGGGATCCAGGCTTCTGCTGAAGTCATTCAGTGCTGTTTTTTAAATGTTTTCAAAGCTTTGACTTACTTCATTTGGAGTAAACAATGGAAGTGGTTGGCCATGTAGTTTTTTTTTACTAATTGATTGCATGTATCTTGACAGAATGACGGAAGTGACCTGTTGAAGAATGCAATGTTTTTCATGAAATGAAGGTTCTGTGAATGTACAATGATGTTGTGGACCAATGTGGGTTTGCTAAAGCAGTGGTGTATTTGATTTTGTTAAAAAGTTTCTTAGAAATCAGTGTTGTTTTCTATTTTGTCATTATTTATATATTGTAAAGTACAAAGGTAAATGATGATGTGCTTATGGTTAAATTTTCTGTAGATGCCGAACTGAATTTTTGTAACACAGGAATAAGAACTTCAGATTGTGGAATGGCGAACTGTGGGAGAGAAGAGGTCTCAAAATCATGTGATATAAGTTTAAGAACTCTTGAATGTGTAGGGTGGAAAAGTTTGTGGTTTAACATAATGCAAGTGACTTGTACAAGTACATGTAGAATTTAATGATTGCAGATGTGGTTGAAGTAAAGGAAGTGCAGAATTGAGAATGAAATGGCTTTGAAGTGCATTTGCAGAGGCCATACATATTGGTGTCAATTTAATTAGCTTGTAACGGTCCTCTCTTGCTCTGTGAAAGTGAAGGAACCATAACATGAAGGGCACAAGCATCGTGTAATTAGAGTGACAAATGTCTGTTCTGCATGGGAACATGTTATTCAAGAGGAGTCGAAATATCTGGTATGTTTTTTAAGTTATTTGTGTACTAGCATGCCTATTACTTAGTCAATGGACAGTGGTTGATCATTGTAGACAACGACTTTGCCAAATCTTCTGTTCATTTCCTTCTTAATTTTGTGGCATGTAGATGACTATGTTCATGATCACGTGCAAATTCTGTTTTGTATGGGAGTGACATGCGGATGAATAGGTGGAAGGAGTGCAGGGGTATACAGTTATGTGTGCTTCATATTGTGATTGTGGCATGCTCTGTAATTAATCAGATTATGTGGAAATCCTGAAATCAAAATGATTACAGGATTGCTCCAAAGTCCGGAGGAATATCTCCAAGAAATGACCTTGGAAAAAGGAAAGTCAATACTTTGGAACGTGATTGAAGAAATACTAATGTTTTGTGAGTAGACATGGCTGGCAATTGTGGACAAGGACATGCTGAGCACCGTTAATTCGAAGGGAAGCACTGAGAGAAGTGGCTGCAAATTTATAGCAAATGTGGTATTTAGTGCAAGCCGAACTTTGCTTTCCCAAGATAGGACTGCCTTTTACGATGGAGCATGTTGACTTCTTGGGTGGCAGTCTTCATGTCTTATGTTTTTAAATATGTTTTTTCCATTTAGCCCAATCTTTGGGAACCAAAATTGTATTGTATGTCATTTGTTTGGAGGATGTAATTGGTCTACAATTGAAGGTTTCTGAGAATAGTAGTGTACGCAAGCACTTAATTAGTGGAGACAGCAAAATGTAGAGTATGGAGTCATATGTAAGTGTGTTTTGTACAATGAATGAAGAGTGGAATTGCCCACAGAGGACGTGGTTCTGGAATGCGTGATGTACGACATGAACATGGTGTGAAATAGATTTTGAAATGTGGGAAAGCACTTTCATTCAAAAGTGTACTTGCTTGTTACAATTACTGTACAGTTGCCAATAGAATAGTTAGTCAATTTTGAAATTTGTGTTGTAATGTTTTTAATGCTAAGAAAGAGTTTCACATGATCACAGAATGTTGACATTGAGCTCAATGTTAAAAGGATTTGAAAAAGCAGTATAAAAAATTGTGAATGACCCCATTCAAAAAGTAATCCCCATGTCTGGACACAAAGAAGTTGTTATCCAGAACAACCATTTTCAGCAGTTTCTAGTTAATAATCAACAGTTTCTCCTTGATATTAACAAAAAAACAAACATTTTTTGGTTGGGAAAAAACAGAAAAGTATCAATATGGACATCCAAATCAACACTTTTTGGTTAAGCATTGTCCAAGTCAACATGTCCAAATTAACATAAAATATCAACACTTTCTGGTTCCATTTCTATTGATTCGGACACATATTTTCTAGTAGTGTATTAACCTCTAAAGGACCATTGTCCTTTCGGGGGACAAATGGGATTTTGGGTAGGTACCTACTGTTTGAATTTTTGTCGTGATTTTCTGAAATTTTTTTTGAAGATAAAAAAACTGTTAAGCTTTGCAGGAATCTAATTTTTTTTTCAATCGGTGCTCGGGAAAAAAAGTCATGCTCAAATAAGCTCAAAACAGGGGACATGGGGCAGCAAAAAAAATTTGCAATTTTTTTTTTCTATTTTTTTTTCTTATAGATTATATTTTTGTCTATCTGGAAAGCTTTGATTCATTTCATTTGGATTTGTTATGAGAAAGTTATGGACAATCTTGTTTTTTGGGCACTTAGAGCATCTTTCTGAAAAAATAATTTGTAGAATTCATTTCTGAATGCAATTTTTGTAATTTAAAAAAAGAAAAGTTCCACAAGGTTTAGTTTTTTTGCTAGAACAATCTCAACATTGGAATTAGTGCTTTTTAATTCTATATAAAAGATATTAATATTTTAGATTTTCTTTCTATCTTGTACCTACTTCTACTTAACAATTTTTTTAATAAAGAAAATTAAGTTTGCTTGGATTTTTTTTTTCCCTAGACTCTCAACTCAATTCTCCATTATAAAGATTAAAAGCTCAAAACTCTGTAGTGCAAAACATTTAAGTTAAAAATATTCAAAGTCATAAAATCTAGTCCCGCAGTGTGTTGAAAAACTTGTTTTTTTCACTTTAAACGCAGATATCTTGCAATCTGTGCGGTCAAAAATTCTGAAATTTTTTTCCACGCATTTTCATACTAGTTAGGTATAAGATCCTACGATTAGATGTGAAACAAAACAATTTTCAATTTTTTTTACTCTTTGCTATAGAAATGGCAGTTTTGAGTGTTTTTTGGCAGAAAAATGGCCTTGGTCCTTTAGGGGTTAAAGTATTCATGATAGAGAATGACTTATAAAGAGAATTTTGAAATTAGGGTTTGAATTAAATGAAAGATTAAGATTAAGATAAAGATAAAGATAAAGATAGGATGAAATAAAGATAAAGGTTTAAAGTAAAAAATAAATAAAATAAAAGATGAAAATAAAAATAAATATAAAAATAAATATAAAAACAAAGATGGAAGGAAAATAAAGATAAAAAATAATAATTATAAAAATATAAAAATATATATCAAAAATCAAAGGTCAATCAAAATAATAAATAATAAAATAATTGAGGTGATAGAGAGGCAACCAAGGTTGATGAATTGGAACGTCCAGGGGCAAATCACGTCCAAAAACCAGACGTCCGGACGCAGCGTCCGCGGACGCTGTTGCGGACGCAGCGAACGTAGTGGCCATCGTCCGACGGACGGAGACTACCGGTTGGGCGGACGGTGCGGACGGGCGGTTCGACTCGGACGATCCGACCGTCCGATCAAGTGGACGGTCAAACCGTCCGATCAATTGGACGACCGAGTCCACTTCGGGAAGTTTGGGAGGGCATCCGCCGACGGACCTATTTTAGGTTTGGTTGCAGACGGGTATAAAGGCGGACGGCCCTTCCATTCTTCCTCACTTCTTCTTTCCATTTTAGAGGTGGAACCCGTGTCGGAAGTTACAACTGTTGTTTCATTGTGCTGGTTGCTCCTATACGGGTGGAGAGTGAGGTCAATTATTTTGATATCACTTGTCGTTAGTCATGACAATGGAAGGTACGAGCAAGGGTGTTGTAGCGATGACTTCAAGAGGTGGCAGTCCCGGGAAGACAAAATCAAAGGGGGCTGCCCACGAGCTTCACTGGGACATTTTAGATGATCCAAATATCAAAGCGGAGAGCGAATGGGAGAAGGAGGAAGAAAATTATTGGACCTCCAAAATCTGCAAAAAATATGTGAAAATGTATCACATCAACAAGTTGTGGCCTCGTGAGTTCCACATTATTCACACACGAGGTTTTTGTTGCAGGCCATCGAATTGCAAGGATGGACATTTTGTCCATCGATCACTTGAGGTTTGGCGGGCCCTCTTCGGGGACAAATCAATGAATAAGGGTCTCATAAACTACAGCGTGGCTTCTATGGTGTATGCTGAGTTCATATTGGATCGGAAGGTGGACTGGAGCACATATCCAACGACAACTGCGGCTCCGCTTTTGCTTAGAGAAGGGCAAAAAGATATTCTGGATTTGTATGATCCAAAGGCAAGTCTAAGTGAGGCACCAAAATCACAAAAGCGATAAAAAGATAGTTTAATGCAGGTTAAAAAAGAGATCATGGAGGGGGAAAATATTGGGGTACATTTGGATTCTACGAAGATTCCAACTACAATGTCAAATGCCACGATGGAAGGTGTTGACAGAGAGGTGTTTTTAACTCCTCGGGCGGATTGGATATGCACACGCAATTTTACATCCGTGGGTGAATAAAGTGGTGCTCCAAGCATGCAGCCCATTTTTGAAGAACCGGTGGCCCCGTTTGCACCACAAAAACGTCGGGAAGAGGTTTGTCCCGAACAAATGGCAAGGGTCATTGCATCAATTGATAATATCATAGCGAGCGATGCTACAAATTTTATGACACAAGTACCTTGCAATCAAGACTTGCCAACCACATCAAGCCCCGTATTGGGCCCCGAATCAAGCCCCATGTTGGGCCCCGTATCGAGCCCAAGAGTTGAAGGATAGATGTTGCCAAAAAATGGAAAGCAACTCAATGGCATGGCGCAAAATGTGTCCATTGATGACAACCCATTGGATAAAAGCTATCCGCATTTGTCAACTCAAAATACGGCACAATTGGAGGATCTTTGTCATTTGCCAATGGCAAGTGAATTGGAAAGCTTGTTGGAAGCTTCTTATTTGTTTAGGGCACATCAACAAGACATCTCTCTTCAACCAAACCAAGTAATCGAGACAAATGAGGTCGGTTCTAGTAACCCCGCAAACGAGGCAGGCTTGAGTGAAACCGCAAATGAGGCCGGACCGAGTAATCTCTTTGCCGAATACAGTGATCAATGGCCCAATTTTGTGATCACCTCGAAAAGATTGTCGATTACAGCTAAATTTGTAGCTAGCATTGCCCCCAAACTTATGGAAGTTGCTCAGGAATTCACCAAATCCGGGCCCGAGTTGGTGTCTGGTACCTTGTCGTTTTGGGATTTCGTCACGTCTATGAAACCATTATTGGAGGAGCGGGTCAAAAATAATTGCAAGGTGCTCATCTTGACTGAAGAGAATGAGAAATACAAGGCCTTGAAGGTAGAGCACGAGAAATTGAAAGAAGAGCACAAGCAATTGATCGGTGCATTCAAAGGAGTGTGCGCTAATTATGAAAGATCTGCGAATGCACAAGATTGCCGATATGACGCTCTAGTTTCTCAAAGGGAATTTATCGAGAAATTGGAGTACAAAATTGTAGTGCTCAAGCAAAAGAATTTCAAGGATGGAGGATGTGTTCTTCCAAAGACCGGCGAAGCCGTGCGTATAGAAGCAATTGAGAAAAACAACCAAAAGGAAGTAATATCCGAAACCGCCATGGATAATCCTCCTCCCACATGGCCACATTCCAAGATGCGTCCATGCAAACGGAAGGCCGCAAATTTGAAGAGGTGAAGCATGAACTAGAGTCGGTAACTCAACAAAACGTCTATTTGGAGGTAGAGTATCAGAAAATGATGCAAATAGTGGAGCTAGATAAATGCTTGCCAAAGAGCAGTTCCGAAACTCGTTGGTTGATGTGGGTTTAAAAACTACAAGACAAACCGTCTGTAGTAACCCGAGCAATGAAGGGGCTTCTCAAATTAGCCATGAAGTCAAAGGAGCAATGTGATGCCATTTCCTCTGACCTCCTATCTATTAGAAGGATGTTTGAGGTACATCATAGGGGTTCAATTGACGTCACATATTGGAGGGACATGACGGCAATGTTTGAGCGATTGAATGACGCGCAGAAGATTGCGTCAAAGTCCATCAATTGGACCTTGGAAGTAGAAGAAGGTTGGGCCCCTTACAACATGCATTCAGCGCACATCAAAGAGGCGGACAAGATAGTAGTGCATGGTGAAAGTTTAAATACGGAACTATTGGAGGGTAAATGCAGCCTTTGTCTAAATCATTTTGGTCCCGAGGGCACCTTTATCATGGGCCAATGTCGCCACACTTTCCATATCACGTGTATCGGTGTATGGTGAAATCATCCCTTGTTCGTTTGGTTTGTCCCGAGTGTCGTTCTCCTTTGAGCCCTAGGTTTTACGAAATGGTTGGGCATGAGGAGAGCATACCCCCTAGCCACGAACACAATCGATGAACCCTTCCACTTGACCTAAAGCCATTTCTATTCCAAAATTACATTCATTGGGGGCGACCTCTAATTTGGAATGTGCAAAAACTCATGCATGATGTTTGTGAGAACTACAATGACAAATTGGATGACTTTGACTGGATGACACGCAATAGAGAGGTGGAGTTGCGGGCCAGGGGTATTGAAGACTTGGAGGCTCGAGAATTGTTTTGTCGTAGCATGGGGGGACACTAGAGCATCTCACATCAAAAGTTCTTCCGATTTCCTGAAAAAGAAGTGCGGAAAGGAGAAGATGGCGTCTGCATAGAAGTGCAACCATCCCAAAAGTTCAATGAGCAGTACGGAGCATACAATCACAGCTTAATAAGGAGGGCCCCATTCTTATCAAAATTGGAAGAAGCTGCGCAAGTTCGTGCTACTTTTAATGTAGATGGGCTATCAAGCACAGAACATGCACTCGTGGAGGTGGCAAGTGCATTTGATAAGAGGATCACTGATATTATAACAACGTGGAGGACTTTTCTACATGGCACAGGGCAAGTGATCTTGTTGACCCCTCGAGATGATGACAAAGCGGTAAATGTTATGATAGAAAAGATTTATTCAGCTTTGAGAGCGTTAAAGGCACAGGAAGTAGATTTGTCTCCCACAAAGAAAAATAAACGGAAGATTGAAGACGAAGATGACTACTCTCCAGAAACCAAACGACAATTCATCGCCGTGGACATGGAAGTCCGATCAAGAGGGGGCACAGCCTCCGGGTCGGGTGGTCCTCAAACTCGTAGAGCAAATCGAAGACTTAAGGAACAAGAGGGTGCCTCTCATATTTCCGCAAACGGTAGCGATGATGCAAAATAGTGTTTGTATTAGGGGGTTAACCAATGAAATTTGTTCTGTATTTATTTGAATCTCATGAGGATTCAATATTAGTAATGCACAACACTCATGGTATGTCATGAGTTGCTTTTAATTAATATATAAATATTTATGCAATACAAATATGTTTGGATTTGTTTTTTCATCATGATAAATTTTGCCTTATTTATTTGTCAAATATGTTTCTTTTGCGTACCTATTGCAGAAGATCATACCTATTGTACATTTGTACAAAATCATTTCAAGTTATTGTTATGTTATCTTCTATAACCCCATGCCTACAAATCACCCATTTTCATTTGCACATACATTTCGGTTTAAGTAATCCACTTGTCCGCCTGTCTGCACATTTCAAACATCTTACCGAAATTGTAAAAAACGGTTGTCCGTCTGACAGATTTTAGGTCCGCCCGTCCGGTGACCGCCCATCCGCTGATCTGACGGCCCAAATTCCCGTCCGCCCGTCGTCCCGTCCGTTGATCCGACGGCTTAGATTCTTGTCCGCCGTCCGCCCGTCCGCTTATCCGATGGCTTAAATTCCCGTCCGCCGTCCGCCTGTCTGCTGTTCGGACGAACCAGATTCCCATCCGCCTGTCCGCTGATCCGACGGCTTAGATTCCTGTCGGCCGTCCGCCCGTCCGCTGTTCGGACGGACCAGATTTCTGTCCGCTGTTCCGACGGCCCAGCTGGCAGTCCGCTGTCCGCCTGACCGTTGTGGGAGGATTTTTTTTTTCCATATTCAACGGTCACAAACAGATGTAGACTATAAGTATCCTGAAATTGACATTTACAAGCACTTCTAAGAAACTGAACGTTAAGATTTCCAAGGGCTAGGAGGTGCAATTTTTTGTGTTCCTTGCTTGATAATGCATAGTTCAGTGGAAACAGGGGCCTTGTTTTCCAAGGCTTTGTGCATAAACATTTGAACAATTTTATCCAATTGTTATCATTACGTTTTGAATTTCTGATTTCAATATACAGAGCCTAAAACAGCCACCATGACCAAGGATTGGTCTTCTTGGTATGAAACCCTATCAAATGGAAAAGTACAATGCAAAGCGTGCAAATTGGTATTTGCCAAGAAGCCAATCAGTATTTTTAGTCATTTGGGATATGCAGGCACATCGGGGAGTCGTGACAAAAGAATCAGCCTTTGTACCCAAATGACATTTGAAGTTCAAGGTCTATTTGTTCGTTGCAATGGAGTGATTCCACAAAGAAGTACTCCACACAATGTGGATGGCAATGACACACCTATGCCTATGGTTGTTTGTGCTATGTCAAATGCGAGAGACACTGTGAACTCTACCGAAGAAGACTCATGCACGGCACCAGAGGAATATGTTGGTGGTTCTTTCCAAGGAAATCCAAGTACACAAGCATCAGGTGGACGTGGAACTCAGCGGACATCAAGCAGTAGGCCTCAAAGACAGAGTAGGCTAGTAGAGGGATTCGACGAAGCAAATAAATGCATTTTGAATGCAATATGGGCCAATTTCTTTTATGCGGCAAACATACCATTTGCTGTAGCACAAAATTCAGCCTTCAAAGAAGCAGTGAAGAAAACGGCGGAGTTTCACCAACCTTATAGCCCACCATCATACCATGATCTACGTCATAAATTGCTTGACCAAGCAAAGGTAGACTTAGAGGTCAATCTCCGTAAGCGGACAAAAACCAGTATTAGGAAGTTTGGAGCCACATTGTCTATTGATGAGTGGACCTCGGTTTCGAATCGGCCATTGATAAATGCCATGCTTGTGTCATCCGCGGGTGAGCAATTCCTAGGATCGGTGGATACAACTGGCAAAACTAAAGATGCTCCATATTTGGCCTCTATATTAGAGAGTTTTATAGAACAAGTAGGCCCTGCAAACGTAGTGGAGGTGAATACAGATAATGCGATTGTAAATCCAGCAGCATGGAGTTTGGTATCTACTACCTATCCCCACATTTTTTTCCAAGGTTGCGTGGTGCATGCCTTGAATTTGTTGCAAAAAGATTGGGCAAACAAACAATGGATTGATGACGTCGTGAAAGATTCCCGAAAGATAGTCAAATTCTTCAAGAAGAGGCACATGTCGCTTGCGATACTTCGGAAATATTTGATGCAGTACAACTTGTTGTTGGCGATGAAAACAAGATTTGCCTCGAATTACAACATGGTTGCACGTATGCTCAAGGTGAAAGCACAATTGCAACAAACTGTGACGGACCCGCAATAGGAGGAATATGCTAGAAAGCACTCGCGAAAATCCAAAACTCGTTTAGAATCCGAACGGGTGAAGAAGACCATTCTAAGTGGGCATTTTTGGCATCGTTGTCAAAATTTTGAAGATGTGACAGCTCCAATTGTCAATGCTCTTTGTGATTTGGATGCAAAGACACCATGCATGGGCAAGGTGTTTTATATTATGAGGAAACTAGAGAAGCACGTCCTCGCTTTAGACAAAGAGCCTTTTTGTTTGGCTTTGGACAAAAGCATCCTGTTGATGAAGGCGTTCTACGAACGACGTGATATGGTGAAGACTGATTTACATTATGCAGGAGCATTTTTGAATCCCTACCTTCTTGAAAACAAAGAACTAGCCTACGACACTGATGCCATGGCTGCATGCAAGCGCGTTTTGGTGCAAATATGTATACCTTTAGAGTACGCGAAGGTGGTGAAGGAATCTGTAGCCCTCCGCCATAGGGAACCTCCGTTCCACAACATGTTGGATCCGGGTGAACAACAATTGTTGGCGCATGCTTGGTGGGATTTTGAGGGCACGTACGGGAAGCTCATTGCTCCAATTGCCAAGAGGATTTTGGCCCAACCGGTATCATTGTCTTCATGTGAACGAAATTGGAGTAGCTATTCTTTTGTTCACAACAAATATCGAAACAAGTTGAAGCCACAAAGAGCACAGGATTTGGTATATGTGTATACCAATTCCAAAGTTCTGGGTGCATCAAAGCAAAATGACGAGAAGAAGTGGTACGATGAGAACCTCGAGTCGGAGGATTCAGCTTTGTCTTCACCGAAAGACGAAGGTGGTGAATCCGGTGAAGAAGTTGATCCCCTAATGGACGATGAAGATGACCACGGCATCCGCAATTTCGATGATGAACCGCTTCGAAGCCCACCTCGTTATGATGCAGACATCGGAGATGATTCTGAAGACCCTTACAAGTTTTCGTTGGATGAGGATGACTGTGAATATGACAAAGGTGGACCTTCCATAGCTAAATACTTAGATGGAACCGGGTTGTTGCATAGTGAAAACATTCTAGCAAATAGGGAAAATACTCATGCGAAGGTAGCGGAGGAAGATGAGGAAATGGTTATAGGTGATGAAACTCCCCAAATGGATGAAGTGATTCGAATTCCCGAGTGTCCATCCATGACAACGGTAGGAGCGGAAGAAAATGATCAACACAAAGACATGAGAGAGTGTGGGGTGAAGTCCCACACAAATGTGGTCAACCAAAGTATTGAATTACCAGGGACATTGACAAGTGAAACTATTGGACTTTTTGGCATTCAAAATGCCCAAGCACCTCGAATAGAAGGAAGTCAAGATCCATGTGTATTGGAGTCCGTGTGCCCAATGCCACACCGCAACGCCATAGACATGAAGCACCTCGTGCGAGATCCTCAATTACCATAACGTAGCAGTCCTCGACATGCACTATATACAAGCGGTAGCACGACTTTGAATGGTCCTGGAGACTCACGGTTTAAAAAACAACATTTGAGCAATTTGAAAGAATTGCGCATTGGAGCCAATCCCAATCCATCTGTTTCTTCAGACAACGATGATGTGCAAACATTGGAGTCTATGTTTCGTCGATTTTCTGGCCATGCAAAGCATTCTCCGATCAAATTTTCAAACCCTACAGTGGAAGCTTTGTCCGAAGAGAAGACAAACATTCCAGGAGGTTCGGAAGCACGTCCACCCGCGGTGAAGGAGTCCAAAAAAGCTAAGAGGAAAAGAATAATGGAGCCTTTTGCAATCTCTCCATTGAAAAAACAAAATGTAGGTAGAACCCCCCTTGATGCAAGTCTGCCTTTAACCAAGCGAAAGGTGAAACCAATCCACGATCTTAAGGGAGGTATTGGAAAGTTTCTACTAAAAGTCAAAAGGGATCATAAGTTAGGTAGACCAGTGAGATCAGGCGCATCAAAACAAGTACAAGAAGGAGGGAAGACTGTACAATCTTCATCCGGTAATATGCAAAATTCATCCAGTGACGATGATTCCGGATGGGATACAACAGGTCATAGTAGCGGGGCTGAAGTCAAAGGAGATAGTGACTACCAGCCATAGTTCATAAAGATTGAGAAGATGTAAACTTGGGTGTTTAGTTTTTTCCCCTAAACACATTATGTTATGACAATTCATTGTTTGAACTTTAAGTTTGTAATACAAATTTGCTCATTCATGTTGTGCACACCATCAAAATTTTGTTTTTTCAAATACCTTAAAACTAGCGAAGAATTTGGACCGTTTGTCCACTTGTCCGCCCGTCCACCCGTCCGCCCATCCGCCTCGTGGCCCGTCCGCGCCTTGGTCACTTCCGTCCGACCACCCGTCCGTCTCGTGGCCCATCCGCGCCTTGGTCACCTCCGTCCGTCCGCCTCGTGGCCCGTTCGCGCTTTGGTCACTTCCGTCCGACAGGCGGACGGTCCGATCGCCTGTCCGCCTCGTGGCCCGTCCGTGCCTTGGTCACCTCCGTCCGACAGGCAGACGGTCCAACCGCCCGTCCGCGCCTTGGTCACCTCCGTCCGACGGGCGGACGGTCCGACCGCCCATCGGACCATGGCAGTGCATGTTTTTTTCTCATTTAGTGCAGCATAGGATTCCTGAAATGGCTAGGTCATCTCCAAAGAGTGTGCCTTCATGACAACAAGCATCCAATGTAAATACTTCAAAGACATTGAACTCCTCATGGGTCAAACATCAAAGTTCAATCTTCAATGTGCACATCATATTTTTTGGTTCAATCTTGGAATTAAACATCTCAATGATATTTTGAAATGACCATCTTGAAAGATCAAAATGAAATGCTACCTATAGTTCTAAATTTTTTTTTCTAATTTTTTGATGATAGATTGTAGATTTAATTATTCAAAAATTTATTTGGATTTTAATCATATATTACTATATATTCATTATATTGTAAGACATCTCAATTTTAAAATAACTGTTTTTATGAAGAAATTTGTCGAAGTAAGCCAAATCTGACTTAATGTCATGAAACTAAAAACAATTGCTATGTACTTATATAATACTTGCATCAAAGTCACGATCTTCTAAGATATTTGTATGCAAAGTTGTAACATAGGATTTAGGATTTAGGATTTAGGATTTAGGGTTTAGGGTTCATGTCATTCATATAAATGTTGTCCAAATTAGAAGTGTATTTTGAAAATGGATGTGTGATAATATTTTGATGTAATATTAAAAAATCATTTTGGTCATGATAGTATAGATTGATACCTAATTACCTACTTATAAGAAATTGCCCCATTTAATGTCAAATAATGTTGTCAAAAATCATTTGGAGTTATATGTTGCGGGCTTGCGGTCTTGCGGAGTGCGGATCATGAAGTTAGAAAAAGCATATAGAGTTGTCTTATGTTTCTAGAATTCAAAGTTCTTTATTCAAAATTGATATCAAAGAATATTAATTGTCTATTAGAATATTTTTGTCATTGGGATTAACAATTCTTCAATTCTTCCAAAAGTTATTTGCGTATTATTTTTCATTTAATAGTGCACCAATTTCTACTTCACAAATTTTAAGAAATGAATGTACAGTTCTTTTGAGTTTAACCTCTAAAGTCCCATTGTCCCATTGGGGAACAAAATGGATGTCAGATTTTTAGGCAGGCTCCTATGGCCTCAATATTTTTTGTAATTTTCTGAGTTTTTTTGGTATCTTTTAGAATAAATAACTTGAAGTATTCATTTTTGAATTGAATTCTAATAGTTAAAAAAAAAAAAAAAGTTTCATGAGGTCTAGATTCCTTGCTAGAACAATCTCAGAGTTGAAATTAGTATATTTCAATTCTATCTTACTATCTTAGAGCTATTAATGATTTAATTTTTCCTTCGATCTTGAATCTACTTCTACCTAACAATTTTTTAATGAGTGAAAACTAAGTGTTTCTTTTTAAATATCTTTTTTTTAGATTCTCAACTCAATTGTTTATCTTATAAAATTAGACATTCACCATCACTAGAGTAGCCTTTTTTAGTTAAAAAGGTTCAAAGCAAAAAAATGTAGTTAAGCAAGGTGCCTAAAAAGTAGGGGTTAAACATTTCACATTTAATCATTTATTCATAACTCAATTGCCTAAATTTTGGCTAAAATGCACAAGGTGATTAGGTGAAAGACGTACGTGAATATTCGTCAAAGGGTTGAATGACCAAACATCCCAATTTAGAAAAGCTAGAGAAGTAAGCATTTAATTTTTAAATTCCATGCACAATTGCACATTGGTGAATTCTTTGAGGTATAAATTCATTCAACTAAGGTGGGACAATGGTGTTGATAAAGTTACATAAAAAGTCTATTGTTGAATTTGTTTAACAAAATATATTCACATAAGAAATTAAAAATTGACTTCAAAGCTTTATTTGCGAACTTGTGCGTGCTATGAATTCAAGAAACACCTAAACCCAATCAAGAATCCTCAAGCTAAGTCCTTAATTCAAGATGGTCCATATATTTCTTGAGGAACTTAATTTGCATTTGTTTTCATATTTTAAATTAGTTATGATTTCTTACATTTGTGACTTTAGAGTATACAATTTAGGACTTAGGTTTTAGGGTATAGGGTATAGGGTTTAGGATGTAGGATTTAGTGTATGAGATTAAAGTTAATTGCATTAAAAAATCGCTGGAGTTCTATTTAATGATTCAAGTTCTTTAAGTAAGAAAGTGAATCTCGATGAGATTTTTGACTTTCCCATCCTTGTCATTATTTGCTGGTCGAGGTCATTTTAGGAGTCAGATGATGCAGCCGTCCGCCTGGTCAGACGACCTCGAAAAATCTCTCAATTTGATCTCCACTTGAGAGGGGCTGTCCAATCAGGCGGATTGCCCAGGGCGGACGACGTCCGTCTGATGAGTCGGGGCCGTCCGATGAGTCGGACGGGTGGCGTCCGCCTGATCGGACGGTCCTTACGAGGCGGACGACTGTTCAACCGCGTCGTCTGGTCCGTCCGATCAGGCGGACGGTCGAGGCGTCCGCCTTCGATAAGAGGATCGGACGGCCCAGAGCGGACAGCGGCCGTCCGATTCATCGGGGCTGTCCGATCAGTCGGACGGGTGGCGTCCGCCTGATCGGACAGTCCTTACAATGCAGACGGTCCTTACGATGCGGACGACTATCCGTTCGCGTCGTCTGGTCCGCCCAATAAGGCGGATGGTCGAGGCGTCCGCCTTGGATAAAAGAGTCGGACGGCCCGTCCGCTCTTCACTTTTATCTTCCCCCTTGTGTCATACAAGAGAGAGCGGAGAGCTTGGTGGTTGATCCTCCATTGGCTCCTTTCTAAGGGAAGATAAGAGTGTAATTTCTAGGGGATATTTGTTGCTTTTTTTTTCTAGATTTCGTGTATGATCATCTAGCAAATCGTATATTGCCTTGTGGATTAGAAATTGCAAGTGCACTTCTAAACGTGATTTCATCACGATGCCGAGATCAAAGAAGGCTGTGAAGGACAAACGAGTGAAGCCGAACAGTGAGGCGAGTATGGACGCTCCCTCTCTCGCTTGCAAAGCATTTCTCATTGAATGCATTGTCAAATTTTATGAGTTGGAAACCACTGCGTCGTTGTATACCAAATATGCGAGGTATGAAGACGAGTGCCCAGCTAAATTCAAGGGAGATATGGCACAGAAGTTCATGGATGCTTTAAACGTACCCTACTGGATTCATGAAATGGAGAGGAAGGGCTTTCAACAATTTTTGAGGAACAAGGTCCATGATGCATTGTGGAATGCAAAGGTGATCTTAGAGAAGTACGGGAAGCAACACCGCGTAGGTGATGGCGCTTTTGAACAGGTCATTTTGAGGGCAGACTTGTTTGTTCGCCAGTGCGCCCCTTTTGCAAAGAATCGAAATAGGCGAGGTTCAATGGATTGGTGGAATAGTGATGAGGGACTTGTGGAGTTGCATTGTGGGCGACGACATCTCTTAGCGCTTCCGGAAACAGCAAGGGTGATTCCACAAGATGATCAAATCCTGAGGGGTGGATACGCAACAATTCGGAGGGTCCGAATTGAAGGATGTCTTGAGATATCCACATTTTGGGAGTTCGCAGCGAAGGTATCTCATCAACAACGCTTACGACCTCAGCTCGCAAGGTTGGAACACCAAAAAGAGTCAATGGCAGTGAGAATTCCACATGATGGAGTTATCCGGTTTTCTGCTGTTCATGCAATGCAGAACAAAGGGTACTCGTATTGGTGGAATGGCGGAACATTGAGGCAAATGTTAAAATTAGATAAGGAATATCCCAATAACATTGGCATTCGGTTGGCTTATTCTCAACCGACCCCGGAAGAGGTGACGAAAGCTTTTTTTCTTGATCGTTGGAGGAAGAAGCGCACAAAGCTTGCATGGGCACTGGTGCACCTCATGAATGCAGTGCACAGTGCTGGACATTTGCACAATGATCTTTCACTGGACAACATTATGTTTCACTTTCCCAATGATGAGTCATGTGTTTACATTGGAGTTTGTGATTGGGGCATGACTACTTTACGTAATGAACCAATGAAGTCCTTGTACACGTTCACCTCTCAGAGTGAGCGGACTGAGACCTTGAAAAAGAGGTGGTGGGTGGACCCTTCTATTGCATACTTGCATAGAAGAGATGCGGATGTGTCAACGATACCGGTTTTCTCACGTAAATCAGAGGAATATGCGGTTGGTCGAATAGCTCAAGTCATCAACAATGGTTGCATGTCGGTGGACTATGTGAGCTTACATCAGGAAAATGAAGGACATACAAGATTTAGCCATGAGGATTTGGCAAGGATTTTTCACCTTTACTTGGAGTGCCTTTGTGATTCGGTGATTGATTCTCGCGGTAGCTTGTCCGAAATCATCCATCGATTTACCAATAATTACAACTAGCCTATTCTGGATGAACACTTCCGCCACTCATATTAGTGTCTATGGTGTTAGTGGACGACATAGAAGTGATAGAACTATAGAAGTATTAGGTAAATGTAGAGGCGAGTACATAAATTTGCATGATTGTTTGCAAACTATCTAGTATATATATGCACCATCAATGTATGCCAATATATGTGCACCCTTATAATTGATATAAAGTTTTGAAATGTTTGTGTGTTTTGAAACTTCCAATGTCCAATATCTACCATCTATTTATGCATTCATCATATATTTTGCTTGAAATCCTTGGATGAGAAGTGCAATGCAACAATTATTGTTGATGGATGTTAGCTTGGTATGGTTGGGTTCAAAATTGTATAATCAATGTTGAACACATATAACCCCTAAAAGACCAAAGTGGTTTTTTTGGCAACATAGCGATTTAGGGCAGCTCACTACAAATGGAATTTATATTTTTTTTCTTTGAAATTTTCATACAACACGTGCCCGAGAAGTAGCTTTAAGGCCCAACAATTTTCATAAATTTTGACTACATGGTTAAAAAGTTATTGCATGATATGTCATTTTCAGTCCTTGGCGGGCAGCACGGGCAGCAAAAAAAACTTCTTCAAAAATCACTTTTTAAGAAAATAAAAATTTGAAATTGGTTCTTTAGATTTATATGTACATGGGAAGCTTTGAATCATTCCATTTAAATCTAAGAGTCAAAAGTTATGAGGATTCTTAGTTTAAGGGTAGTTATGAAATTTCAACTCTAAAATAAACTTTGAAGTCTTTTATTTAACTCAATTTTCAATATTTTTGAAAAAAAATAAAAACATTGGGTGTAGATTGTTTATTACAACATTACAACCGTTGGATTGGCATTTTTCAATTCCATAAATAAATTCTTCACAATTTAGTGTTTTGAATCATTCTCTACCTCTTCCTACTTACTATTTTTTTCCTATATGTTGTACACTTCCAAATGATCTGAAAATTTTCAAGCATGTAGCCAACTTGCCTTCAAGAATAAATCCAAAGAGTAACCACCATTTTGGACATTTTTTCATACAAATGTGACCTTGTGAAGGGCAGCTGCCCGTTTTTTCGCAGGGACAAAAAAAGGATTTTTGTCAATTCAAACACTATTATCTTGCAATCCACATGGTGTCCGATTCTGAAATTTTTTCCACATCTTCTTAAACAAGTTTACTACAAGATCCTATGGTTACATGTGTCCAAGAATGTTTTTTTTCTAAAATTTGACACTAGTATTAGAAATGGCAGTTTTAGAGCGTTTTTGGTGAAAACATAGTCAAAAACGATTAGGGGATAATGATAATAGAATTTCATCGTACGCAAATATTTTTTATATTGAAAAGCAATACAGTTGATACTTGAACGATACCGCTATGATGATACCAAGTACCAACCTCCAAATACATTTTAATACAATATATTTACATCAAAATATTTTAGTACGTAAATGCTATTCGCCGAGATGCCGATATGTTTGTACTATGATTGCCACACTCCATAATCCAATAACAAAAGATTCCAAGGCCCACTCGATTGTGAGACAACGACTAAAATAGCTCTACCTACTTTACTCGGAATCTGAATGGATGTCATCTCTATGTTTTGGTGGTGTAGAACCGGATCCATAAGTGCCAAGATATGGTCCTCCGCCCCAAGTGCATCCATAGTCACTTGGCGTAGCTCCTTGATTGGGATTTCCATAGTAAGGACCTCCAAAAGTTGGAGGAGGAACTACATCACGGTGCTGAGACCTTCCTTACCTTGGTTCAACATGATGAGAGCCTGTGTGACGTTCATATGAACCACCCGTAGTAGATCCGGAATAGTATTGGGAGCCTCCTTGGCTAGATCCAAAATCATGTGTGGTTCCATGGCTTCTTTCTGGGTTGTAATAAGTACCTCGGGGGTCGTTAGCGTAGTGTAAGACCCTTTGACCATCTTGTGAACTAGATGTAGTACGATCATGTTGGTAGGACCTGTCATGCCCATGTTGTTGACCCCAATCCTCCATGCTTCTACGTATAGTTTCTTGCATTTGTTGATTGAACTCGATGTCTTCCCGAGCTTCTTGACGCTCATGTCCCACTGTAAATGTTACGGGTGCTGGATTGTCTTCTACATCATCGTCGTCCGACCATTCATCCTCAGCATCCGGCAATACAACCAGCGGAAATCCAAACTGCCATCGATTGGACCACATTCGCATACAATCGCTCGGTTGAGTCCAACTTGTATAAATAACAGCGTCAGTGCGCTTCATATTGTCAACATTTTTCCCGTAAATTGTGCGCCAATCTACATCTTTGTGGAGTACAATCTCTACCCAAACCATGGCCATGTTAGAATAATTCATAACATTTGGTTTGGAGTCAGGCAGCTCAGCGCACCGCGTTACTTCCTCGTATCGGTGCACAAAGTGTTGGCTCTCGCACGTGGAAATTTGTCCTTCCCAGCGTCGAACTTGTTTGTCTGCTCTTTCTTGTGACCACATTTTGGAGAGGTGCGTCATTTTGACGTACTTTTTGCACATTGTGCAGTCCCAAACCTTCTTGGGCTCTTCTTCCCATCCAGGTTCAGCTACACACATTGGATTTGCCCAATCTTCCCAGTTCATGTCCTCGGATTTGCCTTTGTTACTAGACCTTGAACTACTATTGCGAGGCATGATAACCTTGATTAAAATGAAATGATTTGATGACAAAGTTCACATGAATCTTTAGAACAACTGAACAAAATGTTTGACACTTGCCAATGAAACGGGGTGAAGTTGTTAACAAGGCCTTCAAAACCAAATAATCACCAAAATAATTTGGTGCAATTCAGTATCCGAGCACAATCGTTCACGCACCAAAACGAAAGGGGCGCTTAGAGCCACTGAGAGGCACTGGATCACCCACTCCGCAAGGGAAACAATTGTGAGGAATGAGCCGTCCGCCGCGCTATTTATGGCGTCCAAAGGCGGACCAGGCAATGGGGACGCGTACGTGCGAATCAGACGGCCCAGAATCGGACGAGCAGATCGTGCGGACGATTGCGTCCGCGAGCCCGACACCCTGTTCGCCCAAGGGCCCGTTCGCGGGACTGTCCGCGAGCCCTCCAACGCCTTGTCCGACCGTTGGGCCGTCCGCACTGACGTCCCGACCGCGCGAACGGCCCGACCGCGCCGACGGCCCGTCCAAGGATGTCAAAAGACGTCCGGGGGTCAGCGCCCACGTCCGCCGGACGTCCGAGCGGATGTCCGAACGTCTGGACGTCCTGTCAACCTTGGAGGCAACAAAGAAGAAGCTTAGAGGTACGAAGTAGTAGCTAGAGGGACAAAAGGGAAGCTTAGAAGGATGAAGAAGGAAGCTTCAGGAGCAAAGAAGAAGCTAGAAATGAAAAAAACAAAACAAAAAATGGTAGGCAAGGCAATGGTGCAATTGGAGGGAAAAAACACAACAAGAAAGCGACAAGGTTTGGGTTGGGGGGGGCAAGAGTGTAAATGCATCAAGGCCAATTTGTACACACTTTGGGGCCAGATAAAAGGCCAACCCAATTTGCCCTCAATTCAGCCCCAATTCACCACTCCAGCCTTAGATAATGTAAAGTTGTGAGGCCAGATTCTAGGGCCGAATTGCCAATTCATCACTTTGGCCCTAGATAATGTAAAGTGGTGAGGCTGGATTATAAGGCCAAATTTTCAAAAAATATGCTCTTGGATTTTTTTAAGGCTCAATTTAAAAAATATAAAATATGCATCTTTTCCTTCCTGTTCCTATTTTTTCTATTTCAAAAAAAAATAAAAGAGAGGGATTTTTTTGTTTTTGTTTTGTGTTTTTTATTCTATTTTAAATATAAAAAAGATAGTTTTTAGACTTTTTTTAAATCTTTTCCTTTTTATTCCTACTTTACCTATTGGAAAAATGTAAGAGTGATTTTTTTTTTTAATTTTAATCTTTTCCACTCTCTTTCTATTTTTTCTATTTTTTCTATTTGAAAAAAAGAGAGAATTCTTTGATTTTTTTGAACCTTTTGCTTATTTTATCTTGACATTTAAACTAGAATTGAAGTTGAAACTAGATTTGTAGCCCCATAATACTTATCATTTATTTTCATGAGAATTTCAAGAATTTCAAGCAATAAATAGTCTTGGTCTTGTCATTATATGGATTTGAAAGAATCACATGTTTAAACACATAGTTCAAGATAACATTTGATTTTTTATCTCTTTTTAAATCCATATTTTTAGTTTTATATTAAGAAAAGCATAGAATTTTTATATTATTAAATGTATATCACATTTTATCCATACATATTATTTTTGATATTGTAATCTTTCTTTATTATTTTTTTTTCAAGTAATTATGTATCATTAGAATTGGTAAAGACACACATCATCTCACAAATGTCAAAGCCTGTGGCATAACTTTAACAATGACTTACATTTATAGATTTGTGTCTATATAAAAAAATTTAATCATTAAGCATGTAATTTATTCAAAGTTGTGTTTGTACCATAGCATGTAATTTGTGTTTGTACCAAATTTTTTAATTATTAAACATGTAATTTAACAAAATTTGTGTTTGTACCACAACATGTAATTTGTGTCTGCCCCAAAATTTAGCAAATAAACATCTATGAGATGATTAATTATTAAGTAAATAAACTTATCAAATACTCATTGATCACAACCCAGCTACAACAACCAGAAATAGATGATCAGAGATGACAAAACAAGTGTCTAGAACTTCTAATCAAGAAATATTAAACATTCTAGTGCTCCAAAAGTTTAGCAATGCATGTGGAAAAAGTTTCTTGAGTTTAGGGATAATTAACATGTACCAAAAAAGAAAACAAAAGACCTTGCATCAACATATGATGCAAATTTGTGCAATCCAACAAAGGAGCCCAATCCGGCCCCAATTCGGCCTTAGATGGGACATTGGGCTGGCTTAAACCTCGTCCCAATTACTCCCTTAGAGCCGGATGGTTTGGTGTTAAAACTACGCCACCTAAAGCGACACATAGGATGAATGGTGGTTTCAATCCAGTCCTAATATAAAGTCCTTGGACCGGATTTGGAGAAATTGAGCCATTCTATTGGTTCAAACTTGAAGAGGTTCAACTGGCCCTCAAGTATAAACCGGGCCTCAGTTAATAACATCATTGGAAGGAGGGAGGGCAACGGGGTTTGTTGGGAGGTTGGAAGAAATAGGGAAGGTAGCAACTAGGGGGAGGGCAAGAGTTATACAAAGAGGAGTGCAACTAGAGGGGTGGGAGTTGTACAAAGCAGGAGGCAGCGGTATGTGTGGAGGGTACAGAGAGTAGAGCACAAATGGTGTCGGGGGATGCAAATCCTCCTTCTAAAAAAAATCCAAATAGAAAGTACAAAAATTCAAGAAATTGAAAAACAAATATTAAAGCATGATGATAACGTGTTACAAACCAAAAATTAAACAAACCACAAAAAGATAACAACAAACAAAGTACGCAAGAAATAATGAAGTATACACAAGAAGAAGAGTATAAGCATAAACAAGGAGGGAGAAGATGAATAGCTCTCCTCTACTATTGGTTCAAGGAATTCCTATCTAATTCCTAGTTGACTATTCAATCATAATGAGTTGGAAAGCATATTAAGATAATAATATATTTCGTAACAAATTCTTTGGAATTTTGACAAACCATTTTTCTCTATAATCATTTGTTGAATTGTATGTCAATCCTAGAAGTAGCAAAAATAATAGAGCATACCATCTATGTACTACCACCATCCCGGTTCCAAAGCGCAAGGATGAATCTTGTGCATGAGGATTCCAAAGTGGAAAAGGCTATAAAATGTTATGCCTAACTTAGAGCATCGCCACCGTGACACGGCCAAAGACTCACGGCCAAAGTCCTTTGCTGGACTCCTTTGGCCAACCAAGCATAGTGACTTTGAAATACCCCACTGTGACACACCATGTGGACTCGGGACCATTAATGGAAATGCTAGAAAAATAGATTGTGGGACCATTAATATAAAAGTGACATCCTAATTTTAATTAGAGCTCTTTGGCCACCGCTCTACTACTCCACTATTCCACTGTCTTGGCCAAGGCTATGGCTAATTTTCAAACAAGCTTTTTGTTGCAATTGTGTGGAATTCTCTTGTTTTGTTGCAAAAGTTATAATTATTTTTTATTTCAATATTAAACCAAGTACCAAAATATATATTCTAAATTTTTTTTAATTATTTTATGGAGATTGAATAGATAGGTACCTATTCAAAAATATTTGAACCATTTAATTCAAATTCCTTATAATTCTTATCTTATTAATAGAACAAGCTAATTAGAGGATCCTATGTATGTATTTGGTAAAACACATATAAAACAACATGTGCTTGCTTTAAATATGAGTTTTGAATTAACTTTAGAACCTACATCTATAGATAACTAAGAGATTAAAAATAAAAGTTTATCTTTACATGTATTCTTACATATATATAATATTTGTTTATATTTTTAATTTTTTTTTGTCTAAGATATCCTAAATCTTTCCCAAGTATATAGGGTGCATTGTGTGAAGGATTGCGTCCAAAGCATCCCCACATACTTGGATGGGGTAAATTAGAAGAAGGGGATATGATTGCCCCTCCCTAACTCGCTCCTGTGCATGGCTACTTTGTCCACCCCTACGCCCTCCCAACACTGCACAATCACCCCTTGCCATCAATACACAATCCCACCCGACAAGAAAACACGGAAGATACTGTAAAAGTAATGACACCAGACTTCTCTTCAAATCTCACCATCCATAGGAAGCTGAGGGAAAAACAACTATTTCTCTCGTGCCCGATGCTTCAAAGTCCATTGGCCATGCCACAATAAGGGGTGATTAGGGTTCCAGTCACAGCCCATGCCGTCCCGGCCATGAAGACCGGGCCATAGTAGCGATGCTCTTACAATTTCTTGCTTTCTGCACGATGGCTGAGATGCTTCCAAGGTGATAATATGGAAAGGCAGTACAATACTGGACTGAGGTAAGGGGTTGTAATTGCGACCCGCTTCTTGAGACCGCCCTATAGGTAGGGGTAGAATGGATGGGAGGCAGTCCTTAAATGGACTTCTTTTGTCCATTAACAAATTGAAGAGAAACTGTTTTTTTAATTCCAAGAGCCAATCATTGTCTTTGATTTCCGCACAACTCTTTATAAATCACAATGGACAGATTTTGGGACACCTCTGGGTCACAAATAGGTGCCTGTGACCAAAATCTTTAAAAACTCATAAGTAATTCAAAAATGCTTGAAAAAATACGAAACCATTTAAGTTGTGTTCTACATCTATTTTTCTTTCTCTAAAAAATGAGCTAAAAATCATTCTGTTCATGGAATCCTGTGAAAAAGGCAGATCAGCCCTTAAAGGGGCGCTTTAACAGCCCACTACCTTAGACCGTCAATGCATTCGTTCATTTCGTTGACTGAGGCAGTCTCGGTGCTTCTGTTGGTGACTTGCCTGGTGAGTGGTAAGGAAAGGGGCTGTATAAGCGACCCTTTACCAGCTGATTTGCATTTTGGGGAAGCTCCCAACTCCTTAAAACAATTTTCAGTAAATTTTCAGTAAATTTTCATGGTAAGAAAAATGAAGTTGGCATCTAACCCAAGTGGTTTCATATTTTTTGGACCTTCATGGACCTTCATGGACCTTCATGGAATTAGTTATGAATTTTTGAAGTTGAAAAACAATGGTTTCTAAAAGCGACCCCCTCCTGAAATGTACACTTCCGGTACATGTTAGAGGCAAAATCTACCAGATCGCTTTTAGAGACAAGTTGCTTTTACAGCCCCCTACCTTAAACTCAACCCTCATCCATTGGAATTTATGCCTATCTGATGTGTGACGACAATCCAGCAAGGATGTAGCCCAATTGCCAAGGTTCGTATTTGGTGTTAACCCTTAAAAGCCCAAGGGGTTCAGACAAAACACAACACAAATGTGCTATAAAATAGAAGTTTTAAAACTTTTTGAAGTTTGCATCAAAGAAGATAATGTGAAGCATGAAAAGTAGAAAGTATTTGTACGGAACAAATTATAAAATTATTTTTAGATTCTCTTCAAATGAATTTTGAAGATATAACTTCAAAAATTCACCAAAAATACAATTTCTACATGTCGGATTTGAATTTATTTTTTTGATTGGTCAAAATTGAGATTTCTATTAATTTGTAAAAAAATGCATAAGATCTAGAAAAGAGAACACAAACACTTTTTTGAAATAGTAAGTTTTCTATACTAGCCAATTCTAGACACTTTGTGCTATTTCTCTTATAATTTTTGTTTGACTATAGTGATCTGATTTTTGAATATAAATCTTGAAAGAAAATCCAATCTTTATATATATATATATATATATATATATATATATATTCTAGCCAAAAACTCTGCCCGAAATCGGGCAGGGAACAAAAAATGGTCGTTTGAGTGCTTAGGGATTAATGAAGACCTTAGAACATTTCCACAGCTGTCTCATTTAACCTCTAAAGTTCCATGACTATGTTTTTACCAAAAATGCTCAAGAACTGCCATTTTTAGTACAAAGTACTAAATTTTTGAAAAAAAAAACTTTTTTTGACACATGTAACCGTATGATCTTGTAGTACTTATACTGACTTTAGAACATGTGGTAAAAATTTCAGAAATTTTCACCGTGTGGAGTGCAAGATATAGGCATTCAAATTCACTAAAATCATTTATTTGGCCCTGCTAAAAACAGGGCAGCTGCACTTCACAAGCTCACTTTTCTACAAATAAATGTCCAAAATGGTGGTGCTCCTCTGGATTCATTTTTCTAGACAAGTTAGCTACATGCTTAAGAAGTTTCATATCATTTGGAATTGCACAACATATAAGAAAAAATAATCATGAAGCACATAGTCACCACTCTTGTTGAATTGTTGATGAATAGACTAAATTTTGTTTTTTTGAGAAACTTGGATGTACTTCATCCATTCCATATAGCTCCTACAAGAAGCTCTTGAGAAGATTTGTAAGCCATTTGACAAATGTCGTTTTTTGAGGGGTTAATTGTGGCTGTAGTGTATATGACACTATTTTTTTTCAATTTTTTCAATTAATGCAAGTTGATATATTCTTATATTGTGCCAATTTAAAAAAAAAAAATTGTTGTCAATGACATTCATATTCTAAAAAGGTGATGATAATATCCTTCACTAATAGGACAAATCAATGTTGAGACCAAAAAAAATTAGAAAAATGTCATCACCATTTAGGAAATTTGAACTACCCACTAGTCACTAAGGTGGGGATAACCGTGAAAGGACAAAGCTTATGACCGTGTATTAATCAAACCTCAAATTCTTCCACTATATATCTTTCACTTTGTACTATTTATGGGTGATTTTTTTGTTTTGTTTAGCAAAGATGAAATCACCTGTCTTATATATGTCATATAATTTTTTCAAATTTTATTGTAAATTTTTTTAGTTATTGTGAATTTTTAAAGAAAAAGATAAAATAATTCATATCAAATGGAAAATATACCTTGAAACTTTGAAACTAGAAGTACATTGTGAATGGAATATTGTAGTATAAGAAAAAAAAATTGTGACATTTTATTTAGAAATGTGGTTATTGATTTTCAAACTTCAAACTTCAATGAGATCTTTATTTTAAGCAAGTTTCCAAAAAATTTAAACAAAATAGAAACTATATTTTGGAAGAAATGTTTGCTGATTTTGTTAAAATAAAAAAAATCAAATTGTAAGGGAAAAAAATTTAAAAAATTAAATTCTCTATATAGGTATATATACATTTTTAAAACTGCTCCATTCATAATAAAATAAGAACTAATTGACTTTAACTCAATTCAATGATGTGGATATAACATTAATGTAGTTGCATAGAAAAAAATGGATGAAAATCGTTTGTTTTTCAATGTGAAAAAAACATTGTTTGGCCATCCAAATGATATTTCTTGTCTTGACAAGGTTAAACTTAAGAGTTAATCTTCAAGTAACAACCCTTTCAAACACAAACCACTCATATCAAATGCTAAAAAAACAAATGTAAAAATAAAAAAATAAAATGACCTTAAGCCCCTCTATTCTTCTAGATAGTACATTGAATTTGCAAGAAGAATTTTTTTAATCACATAGAATAAGGACTTGAGATTATTTTTATTGGAAAGTAAATTGAAAGTTTGCATAAAATAAATACAAGAAAATTTTGATTTTTTTTTACATTAAATGATCCAAATCCCTCCAGCTACCCCCATTCATATACATAAACACCTTTAAAAGAGAAAGAAAATCATATAAATTTAAAACTTTGCTTATAAAACTAATCCACTTAAGAAATCATGCAGATTTTTCAAATCAACAAAAAATTCAAAGTAAACAAGATTTTCTTTAGCTTGCAAGGGATGAAGGGTGACTACTAATGGATTTTTCAGGTTGACTAATGTCCACAATAGGGTGGATACATGGTTGAATGGCTCATTTGTGGCAAAAGTCCAAGTCCAAATAGTCCTTTTTTTGTGAGTAAAATGTTTGAGAGTGAAGTGCTTGGATGTGAAATATACAAGAATCAATTTTTTTTAAATCTTAAAATACCTAGCTCTTTAAGCACACGTAACCTTAAAAATTGTTACACTTTAGAATAAATCATTTTTGGGAAAAAAAAAAAAAGACTAAGACTTTGGAAAATTTAGTATTTGAAGTCATTAAAAAGTTATTAAATCCCTAGAAAATATATAAAAGAAGATCTATATTACAAGCCATTGATTCTAAAAACATTACTTCAAACTCTATTAGAAACGTAGTACCTATAACTCATTTGGTTAAAGCAAAGGAGCTTAAAAAGTCCTTTTAAACTTTACTAACAACAAATTTGTCACATCTACTATTATTCAAAAGTCCCTAGTGTTTACATACAATATAAAATACCCAAAAAATACATAGAATTGTTGGGTATCAAGTTAATTACTCTAACCTAAGTTGGTTAATAGAAAAAAATTCGGGAGGTGCCTTGTATATCAATTTGAAAATGAGTTGTTTTCAGTTTTCAACATTGTAACACAAAATTGAGCCCATCAACCGTGCATCCGCCTAACAAGATTTTTTTAAGTTTAATTTATGTGATTTTTTAGTGTGCTTCTAATATGCTTCCAAATAACTTCTCATTTATCCAAAGAAATTTTATCAAACCAACCTTCTTTCATGACAAGTTTGACAAAATTAAGGTTAATGAAATACTCTTAGAGTAAAAAAATATAGACAAAAATATGCAAGAAATTCAAGGATTAAGGAGTTGGTGTGGGATGATCTTGTGAGGATCATTAATATGGTAAGAGGTCCTAAAATTGATGAGGCTCTAAAAGCATTCTGTACTAAAAAGGTACATTTTATTTTTTGCAATGCATCATTAATGTGCTAGTAATGAGGTGGATGCTTTTAATGACCACTATACTTCATCTTCAAAAGTTTGTAACCAATTCTACAAAGGATCCAAAAAATATAAAACAACTAGGGTGACATCTCAAAAAAATGATATCTCATTGTTTTGAAACTATGGTATAGATCACATTTTAAATATTAACTATCATATTAGTAATGGGATTTGTGACTTTAGCACAAATTTGCATAAATGCACAAATTTAGGTAATTGCATATAATTATGACCCCTTTCTAAAATCAACCACTAGTCCACTACTTATTATTGCCCAAGATTTCTATTCTCTACTCATGTGATGATATGAGCCTAGGGGCACTCTAGGGTACATCTATTTTCGACAGTTCAAAAATTCATAGTTTATTCATATGATTTTCAAAACATGCATAAAAAGAGAATCTAGTCATCTAAAGTACTCTTTTGTTTTTAACCCCTAAAGGACCGAGGGAGGTGGGGTTGTTCCGGGGAGACATTCCAAAATCTGCAACTTTTGGGTACTTTATTAAAAAATAAATCAATACTTTTTTTTGGAAATTCAACTATACAAAACTAAAGTAAAGTATTTTATCAAAGTGTGGAAAAAATTTCAGCCCTTTTTCACCGCGTGGATTGAAAGATTATAGTATTTGAAGTGAAAAAAAATACCTTTTTTTCAATCCTACAAAACAAGATTAGTAGACTTCGGGCTCATTTGGAGTAAAATTTTTGTTCTACATGAACATGAGTTTTTTGACCATTCATGAGTATATGATATTAGTTTCACTCACAAAAAAACTTAGAAGAAAATATAGAGTCTAAATTATTTGAAATCACCCTATAACGCAAGGAGGTTAAGTGAATTAACAATACACCAGTCATTTTTTGGTGCAATGAGAAAATATTTTATTTGAAATCCAAATGGTGAAAAATTAGAGACAAACATTTGGAATATGTGGAAAAATTTCAAGAATTTTGACTTCACTGATTGCAAGATAATAGGACTTGAAGTTAGAAGAAAATATTTTTCCTTTGAAACTACCCCAACATAGCTAACAAAGTTTGACTATTCTTAGAATGTGATTTGACAACTAAAATTTGTTTTTTGGGGACATTTGTATGCCATGTTTTATTAGTTACATACATGCCAAATTTCAAAACCTCATGATTTTTTTTGCAAAAGATTTTTCAAAGATTCCCAAATTGCCTAAGCTGCCCAAAAAGTTCAAAGCAACATAACTTT
Organism: Antitrichia curtipendula; assembly: GCA_951230915.1. Classification (NCBI taxonomy): domain Eukaryota; kingdom Viridiplantae; phylum Streptophyta; class Bryopsida; order Hypnales; family Leucodontaceae; genus Antitrichia; species Antitrichia curtipendula. Next base: position 17,201,325 of record OX579633.1, read on the forward strand.
TGACCTAGGCATTCAATCAAAAAAAAAATAGTTTTTCATGAAAGAGGTACATGTTTATAAATTATATCCAAATTTCATAAACATCCGACCCAAAATGACTTTGTAGGAACCAACCCAAGATTTCTTGTGACTGTACGTTGAATGGACACATGGTCCTTTAGGGATTAAGCAATATATTGAACAATTTAATAATAGGGACAATGCTCAATTTCTTTTTCAAACATATTTAGGTATAGTTACTTAAATGTTCTTCTTTACTACACTAATAATGAAATTCAGTGTTAACCAAACTAATTGATTTCAAAATGCCATAAATTTTTACACATGATGAATATTTTTATCAACTATGTTTACAGAGATCCTCTCTTTGAATAATATTGATATCTATGCTATGGGTAAAAAACCAAAAATGTTCATCAAGAGTAAAACTTGTAGTATTTTCAAATCAATTAGTGTACCGTAATTGAGTTAACTCGAGTTCAGTAAAAGGAAATAATGATTGTAGGAGAAATTTCTGTCGGAGAAAATATCGGCAAGAAGTTACATCGCTGGTGCAGACAGTGAAGAAGGCCACTGTACAGTACAGCACAGACAATGCAGTGCACACAAAATGCAACTTGCGGTCTGCATTTCCTCATCTAGATTATAAAATTCTGAATAAATTGAGCCGTGTACAGACACTCCAGCTAGTTCAGAACCAAACCTCCACCCCACCGGGACATCGGGGTGATACTATACGAAGGTTGGAGCTTTAATTCATCATCCTTAATGTGCAAAGCTAGCTCATCTTCTTCATCTCCCCGTGTCAGATTGCAATATTCGTTGATGTAGTGTTGTTGTTGGTCTTGGCTTCATACATCTAGATCTCTCGTCGCATATATCTAACTTTCTGTCGTCTTCAAATTTCTAGCTAGGAGCTTGATGCGCATCGATTGTCATGTGGTTCGTAAGATGTAGAAACTAGTGTGATTCATTTGGTCTCCAACCTTCGTTTAATTCTCTACTGCCCGTATTTACATCCTTTGTAAGCCTCAAACTTCATGTAGTGCTGGGCATTTAATTAGGAGTTAGCTTGAGGATCGAAGACCGACTTCTTGGGTAGATCCTGAGCAGCCGCCCTTCTAGCTCTGGTGTCGATCAAGTTACCATCGAACTAGGTGTAGGCAAACTGCTGTTATAATTATATATAGTACGCTTTTGGTAAAGGTACGGAACTATGGGCAGCCCCCATGGCCCGGGGTTCAGCGAACCCATCGGGAGTTCGAACGAGAAAACTGTCGGTAAGATACCGACTCGGGGACTGCTAGCCGATGTTACAGCACCGGAGGCCGCCACGACGACGTGGATGTATAGCACCCTCACAAATCCAGTTTACGGGGGGTTCTCCGTGAACGTCCTTGCCGAAATTTTCGTTCGGATCCTAGTATTCATCGCTACTTTTCTCACAGCGCTCCTCTGTTCCCGACGAGTGAGGAAGAGAGAGAGAATCGCGAGAGACCTCGAAGACCGGAGGAAATTCGAAGAAAATTTGGTTTTAGAACAGCTTGTAGAGTCGTGTTTTGTTAGATATCAAGGTTCCCAAGGTTCCCCAGGAACGCCACCAGTGTTGCACGTCGATAGCTCCACCGCACAGAGCTCATCTACTGCACCTCCACCAGTTCCAGAGAATCATGCTCAAAACACGGGATCCATATCTGCTGGTTCCATACCAGGATTCCCAACTTCTTCAACGAATGCATTACCGACAGAACCAAAGAAAGCAGTCCAGACTATCAAGCGACCGTGTGAACTGCGACGGAGGCGTAACGGATACACCGAGTCAAGGTCTATGGGTCATGCTACCAGCATGTCCTCAGAGTCCCCACCGGTTGCAACGCCATCCAAGGACCATCATGTGATTGACATCCTTTGTCCATGTCGTTTATATTTCCCATCGATGACGGACTCGAAGACGGTGGGCAAGTTTAAGGAGAAGGTGGAGGAACTGGGAGTGGAGTTTGAGCACGAAGTCTGCTCGTCCAGGATGCTGCAGGCGAGGGTGCCAGCGACGGAAGTGAATCTGAGTGCGCTGCGGGAGGTTGCAATTGAAGGCATGAAACTGGACCAGGGGTTCACGTTGCAGATCGGGGCGTCGTTCTTGTACTGCTGCACTGGTAAGGGTAAAAGCTCAACTCTGTCTGAGCGTGGTTGGAAAGTAGTACGATAGTCGTTCAGCTTCCATCCTATCTTCTTACACCTTTTCATCCAATTCCACCCAGTTTCATCCAGTTTTCATCTAGTTTTCATCCTATTTGCATCGTGTATTCATCTAACTTCCATCCAACTTTCGTCTAGTCCATCTAATTCTCATCAAACTCCCCTCTTAACCTTGAGACGATGGATGACCTTCCAAATCGCTATAGAATTGAAGACTATACCTATTGGTCTAAAAATTTGTTTATTTTTGAGAAAGTATCTATGATGATGGGGCTCGTCCTTTTAGGAATATATGTTCACAATTGGTACTAAGACCACACCTCATTCAAACACTAATAAAAAGGAGGTCTTGGAATACTAAGCAAATCATGTATGGTCCTTTGGCTATGGGGACAACTGTGCTTTTGCCATAGGTTTTTGCTATGTAGCCTAGTGCCCATGGACCTCCTTTCCACTACAATTAATACAAGAATTTGAATATATAGTGCTGTGAGAGACTATATATTCAAACTCTGGCATCAATTGAATGAACTTGAGTAGTATTCACAGTTGATCTTGATTCAAAATAGTTTGATTAGTAATTCAGCATCAATGGATTGACAGTTCTGTGCACATTATGTGTTCCTTTGATATTCTTTACAGGTAATTGCGAAGAACCTGTCCCCTTGAGTTTGAGGGATGTTGAAGTGCCAACTGTTTTGCAAGCAGAATATTCAGCAGGTACTTTTACTTACATTTGCGCATTCCAAATATCCTTGCGAGGTTCTCTTGATTGATCTTCTTTAAGAATTTTGTAGTTCATATGTTTCACTGACACAAATTTTATCATGAATTTTTTATTTGTTGTTGTGACAAGGAATGCTGATTGTGCGAGGGAGACATCTAGAAGGAGCTGAGATCCGAGCAGCGACATCTGAAGGGTATATGATACTCGCATCTGTGAAGCAAGACCCGATCGACAACGAGGTAAAACTCTTAAACTCTTAAACAATGACAGTGGGATGCATTTAGAGGAAAGTTGGAGGAAACAGAAGATAGAGATGGATGAAATTGATATGTGAATTTGGATGAAATATAAGAGATAGATGAATGAATGAAAGTTGGATTAAAATATAAGATAGGCATGGACGGAAGTTGGATGAAAAAAAACACTGATTGAACTAGTAATTTTATTTAAAATGTTGTGAACAACCACATTTGAGTGTCTCACAAATTCACATAATTCCAAAATCAGTTGAAGTTGGTGTTATTATTGCCAGAGGCACCAATTGAATTTGAGAATTGTGAGAATTATTTTTCAAAAAATTCGTTGTAGCCCCTTATTTTATGAAACAACATTTCATGAAATCCATTCCGCCAATCATTAGGGGGAGATTGAACAGTAGTGACCAGTAGATTGAATAGATAAATAAATAACAAATAAATAAACAAACAAATAAACAAACAAATAAACAAACAAACAAACAATTTAATTAATTAGCTAACTAAATATTTTTTTTATTTTTTATTTTTCAATTATATATTTTTTATATTTTTTATATTTTATATTTTTTTCTTAAACTGAAAAAAATATTATTAAATAAATAAATCTTCGTCCCACCCTGGCAGACAGTCTTCAAGGTGAATTGCACATAAAAAATAAAATAAAATAATCGCAGTCCACCATAATAGATGCAAGGTTGTTTTCCAAATAAATTTCAAATTGTTTTTCAAATCTTTTTTTATTTAGTTGTCTGCTGGTCACTGCTGTTCCAGAAGTTCTGCCGCTATTCAGGCTTCAATCCTCCCCTAATGCGTGCTCTAATTAAAGTCTAATTATCTTAGTTAGACCTTATTTGTGCCACATGTAAGTGGTGTACAATTCAAGCTTTCAAATATATTTTAGTGGTACATAGTAGCTACATAATAGGGCCTCTTACCTTGTGACCAAGCTATTTTCAATCAATTGAGATTAGAGAATATTGGAGAACAATATTATGATCTAGCAAATCCTACAAGATATTGTTGGTAGAGAGGAGGTTGCGGAGCATCAACAACTAGTGTGTCAAAGTTTTGTGTCAAAAATCCATATGAGCCCTTAGTAGCAAGCTTCAATAGTGTAGTTTGGATCAATTCCATAACTTCTTTTCTACAAGTACATTCATTTTAAGAACAAATAAAAAAATGTATATTAAAAAAAGAATATTAAATATATTCTTGCAATTCTACCTTGAGTACTATTCATCACATTGTTCAAGTGATCATGGCATATTTAACTGCTTTTGGACTTTTGAAAGTCCAGAATTCATACTAGTCATTAGGGATCTCTCGATTGAGCATCGGGAGATCTATCTAAATCATTGGGAGATCTAAATTTTCATTGGGGGATCAATCCAAAACATTAGGAGATCTATACAAGCATTAAGGGATCTCCTAATCTATACAAACATTGGGAGATCTCTCAATGTTTGTGTAGATCGTGCTTAGTCCAAAATTCATTGAATAGTCCAAAAGTAGTTAAATACGCCATTAAAGTATCACATAAGAAAATGACTGAAATATAGTATTCCAAATTTAGAACAATCCGTCTTTGGGGGTTGGAGGTACCTTTGGGCGGTAGCTTCTAAAAGTCCAAGTGATCATTGGATGACCAATTGAAAATTTGGGCAAGTTCTTACAATATCAAATTTCAACAATTCTTTTTGAAATTTTGACACAGTTGTAGACATGTACCCCCTAGTTAGGAATATAAGTTTTAAGTGCCCGGATCAAAAACAATGCTATCCTAAAAATGCTAAGCGGCAGTTTTGGCAGTTTGAAAATCTTTTGCTAAACTCAAGGATTAAAGTTTGTTCACCCTATCGGAATAGGGTCCAAAAAAAAATCTTTTAACTTCAAATGCTATAATCTTTCAATCCATGAGGTCAAAGTCTCCAAATTTTTACACATATTCCCATGGTATTCTAGTACAAATTTGTACAATTAAACTTTAAAAAAAACAAAAACAAAAACCCATTGACTTCGGTCTATGTGCTCCAGTCCTTTTGGGGTTAAAATGTGGATGGTAACTTAACTTTGAATTGTGCAGTCCTCGCCTGAGGAGAGAATTGGAACATGGAGATGCACCGACCTCCTGCCACCTGTCAAACTTGATCAGATTCAAATATTTGCAAGCAAGGGAGCGCACATAGAAGGACAGAGTGTTACAGTGCGCAGCGAAATTTGTTCAATTCAGAACACAACCTTGAGAACAGGTAAACTATATGAACTTTTCTCTACAAAGAATTTTTACATCTGTTATTATTGAATGCATAGTGTCACAAAATCTTGTCCCCTTTTCATCGATGTCGATGGTCATGGTCTCATCCACTCACTTTTTTCATCCAAAATGAAGATGGATTCGGTGGGGAATTAACCAATCTTCACTTCAGACCTCACTATTCACAATCTTTGAATGATACGTCTTTCTAAAACGGTTGTAAATTTTGCAATACGGTGTTTTGAATTCAACACAAATGATATTGTTTGTGTAAGGTGATTTCTAGCATACATTTGCATAAGGCAATTATTTACTCGTGGTTTCACAAAATTCACATTACTTTAAGTATTATATGTCAATTGAGCTTTGCAATGAACCTAGACTTCCTATACAAATGCTTTTAATTAGTGAGTCTCAGATTGATTCTTCATTAAGGTTGGCAAAGTTAATCTTAATAGAAAACATGGTTGTTGAACTCCAATTAGAAGTTTGGGTAGGATTCTATGAAGTCAATTTTGAATGGATCTTTTTTGAAATTTTGGTTGAAGGTGAAAACATACACCCCATTGGAAAAACATGTATATTTTTTCTAATTAGGTGGTTGGATAAAAAGTTACGTTGTCAAAATTTTTAGGATAGCTTGAAGCTTTAGGCATCATGTGCAAACTCTTTATCTACTTTTAAACCTTGGCAAGTAGATAACAAACTTAATATATGATGAAATTATAAGAAAAAACTTTGTGAATAATAGAAATCTTACTCAAGAAGGAATCAAAGTTTGTTGCCCCTATCTAGCAAGGTTAGAAAAAAAATCCTCTAACTTCAAACATTACAATACTTCAACCTAGTACGCATAAGAAAGTTTTTTAATATTTTCGTTACACATTCATTTTGTAGTCAAGAACAATTTTGTACGGTTGAGTTTCTAAAATCAACTTTTTTTCCAATTTCTTTTCATTCTCCAGAAAGTGACAATTTTTAATAATTTTTACTAAAAAAGGTGTACCCAATCCTTTAGGAATAATCATATGATATTGAAATTCATACATGATCATTCATTTGTATATGATCATTCATATATGATATTGAAATTGATCACATGATTTCATTATCTCATTTACCTACTTAGAAGAGCATGATATACTGAGAACTAAATATATTTTCAATAAGTATCAAATTTCTATATTTTGAATTTTTTTGATCTTCTCATTTTTAATTTTCATGTGTAAAAATATTAAAGAATTTGGATATGTGCAAAGAGCTTGATGTAATAAAATGTCTATTTGTTGTTAATAAAAAAATTGTGACTATAATGTATGCAATCATGCCTTCTTGTCATTAGAAAATTTGTCAATTGTTTTATCATTAATTCAAGATGGTGTCACTAGTTGCAATGCAATTTGATGTTTTAAGTCTTATTTGTTGTTTATTTGGGTCTTTCTAAATTTTTCTATATTTTACTTTTGTAAATTTAATATACAAAATTATAATTTTTTTAATGCTTACAAATTCTTTTAGAATAATTGTATATTAACATATAATTCTTACAAGGTAATAGTCAAGTATAAATAAATTGATAAATGTTAAATCTACATTTTAAAATGCAGGTAATAAAAGCAATACAAGGTTAAACAACAACCCTTGCCAATGACCATCTAGTAAAATTTCATTCAAAAAATCTCTAGCACTAACATGTAAAGCTTGCAACTGAAATAATTCACTCATTGTTTGATATTATAGGTACTATTTAAATATAAGCCAAATGGCCTTAACAACTTAGATTACTAGATGTGAACTTTAGTTTCTTTGATTATGATCAGTCTAAGTTATATAAAAAAACATCCATATTTTAAATCTTATTGTCACAATGGACTGACGATGTTTGATATGTTTATTATATGTGTTATTCTATTACTTTATTTATACCATATTATAATTATTTTAAAAGATGATTTCTATATTTATTTATCATTCATATTTTATAATTTTGTCTAAAATAAAATTCATATATATTTTTCATTATATAATTTATATTTCTTGTAGTTATTAGATTTTTTTTAAAAGCTTTGAAAGTCATCCTTTCTTGAGGTGTTAATATCTGTTTGATCCTCTAGTTTTGCAAGGGTGGGAGCTAAACCACTATGTAAGAAGAAGATAATCCAATTTGTTTAGATTGCATGCAATTATGCTTTGTTGCCATTTTCCATAAACAAAAGTTGAATAAAAAATCAAATGCAATCTAAAAAATTTCATCAGTCTTCTATTTTAAGTTACTTAGAGATAGAAAAAAATTAAATATTCCACTTAAGACTATAAAATTATTCTATTGGCTTCTGTATATTGTATAGTAAATATTAAATTTAAGAAGTGTCTTAAATTGAATGTTTGAATAAGAATATTAAAGTAGTATAACTACTTTTTTCTATAGTTTTTTTGTCATGTAATTTAAATTAGAAATAGAGCTAATCACAGGGATATAGATTACTATGAAAAAGCGGTAGCATAAACTTGCAACTAGATAGCCACAAATAATTTACCACATTTTTGTAAAAAATTTAAGTAACACAAAAAGATTTTTTTTGAGATTCTAAACAATACTATCATCAAAGTTTACAAGAAGTTTTGGATAGTAAACTAATCCTTCAAGTGTGCAATGGATGTAGTTATTTACAAATGGCTGCCGGCAATAATCGTAATGAATATTTTGGCAAGTGAACTCTGGGCAATTTGGAAGTTGTTCTCTAAATTGGTGACAAATCCGCTCCATCCTTGGTTTTCTTATCCTATTCTTGCATCGACAATGTACATCATTCAATTTTTATCACCGAGGTAATACAAATTCATATCATGTCTTCTTTTTCAATGTTTATTTGCACTAATTTATTGCATGCAAGGAATAGCTATATGTAATAATTAGTGATGTCTCACATGTTAGTTTTCTATTGTTGAATTTCATTGTACTCTAATCAACAGTTTAAATTATAACAATGTGTAGTTTTGCTAATATGGATTTATTGTTCTTTAGTTTGGAAGAAAATGTCAACTATTTCATCGAGCGACTAAAGCTTGCAATTTCAAGTTTCCATATGTTTCCAAAGCCTTTAGCTTCACCAACATTTTTTATGCGCAATGGTTTCTGTAAGTTAATATTGAGCATTGGTGTTTTAAGTCATTAAAAGTTATTGCATGCGTTTTCATAATTGAACAGCTAAAAGAGCATTTGCCTTTCTAAAGGCTCTTGCCCTTATTTTGATTTGAACATTTTGAATGCTCTTTTATAAAATGCAACATGAAATAATAATTTCAAATTGTTGTATGAATAAAAACATATATAGGTTTTAACTCAAACCCATTCAATTAAATTTTCCATTTCTATTGCCAGTATTATAATACTCCATATAATCTAAAATTTAAAATCCATTTTTTTTTTAATTAATAAAAAACAAAGTATTGACAATTTTTGGGTGAAATGTGTTGAAATGAATTTGGATTTGTACAAACTTCTAATGTGCTGATTTTTTAGTTTTTATATTATTTAAATTAATTACTTCATTTTTTGAAGTCCACTTATAAAAAAAAAATTTCAATCAAAATTTCATTTACCTCAATTATCATATTAGTAGATTTTTTTTAATAATTTCAAATTTTATTCAAGCATTATAGAGTTAGTGACCTTTTGAAGTTCTTTCTATTGGGTTTTTTCTTGTTGTAAAGCCTTAAGTTGTCAGAAATTAGATGCTTGAAAACATCCATCCCTTCAAAATAGACTACTTCAAGTCTTCAACTTTTAACTATTAAAAATTTATGGTATAATTTCGTGGCTTTTAAATAATTACAAATGTAATTCAATTGCAGGTTTTCAAAGAGGTGCAAGATACCTTATCTATCCATCACCTCCACCACCGCTACCTCCAAAGCTTGAAGGTCATGACAAACCAAGAAGTACCATTGAAGAAAATGGAAGTTCCAAACAAGAAAAAGGTGAAAAAAAAAAGATATATCAAATCTATCAACAAATCTCTCTTTGATATTGATATTTATGTCAAGAATTTTTGTAAATACTAAATTTTAGAAATATCTATTTGTTTATACTACCTAAATTTATGTTAGTTATAAATTTTCATTCAAAAAAATCATGAACATCTTAAAATGGATATATTTCTTTTCAAATATTTACTAAAAATAAATCCAAGATGGTTTTAACTTCCAGTGATGACTTTTATCAATCTTCAATACATCTGTCTAATGTAAATATATATAATTTTTTACCTTTTGATTTCAATTTTTACATTCATTTTTGGTTAAATTTTTTTACAATGCATAGATTTCATACTCATATAAAAATTTAATCAAATATTTAACTTGATGCATACTTACTTACTTACTTCTATATATTAAAGTGTTATAATATGCACTTATTGGGGTTTAAAATTTTCCTTTGTCCTTGTAAATATTTACTTATTTCGGTTTCTATTTCTTGATGGTTATATATTAATAACACATTGTGCAATCATTGTAAAACATTAAATTTGTGATTATTAAATTCTATATTTGCTTTTGTGAATTATCATTATATTTTTGTGAATTGTTTATTTATTTTTGTTTAAATTATATATCACTTCAATTATATAAAATCTTGACAATAATATAATTTTGATGCAGGTAATCTTGTAACTGAAAAAGATTGGAAATGGCCTTCTCGGAAAATGTCTAAGAAAACTAAAGAGTATGAAAAATTTGATCCAAATTCAAATGACTACGGGTCAAATTCTGATGGTGATATCCCATTTGAAATATTATATGGTCAAGGATATTTGGGTGAAGACATGAATGTTGGAAGAGGGAGAAAATTTGTTAAGAGTCAAAATCTTCCGAAAGAGATCACCATCAAATTATATTCCAAGCATCTTCAAAATGTTGTAAAGGAATGTTTTCCAAACAACATGAAGCAATTTGAAAGCCATGGAGAGATTCAGGCTAAGGATTTGCTTATAGCACGTCTCTACGGAAAATTACCAGGAGGAAATTATGATTCACGTTCAAATTTGTCATCAACATCAGATGACGAACATGAAGAACACAATCTTCACATGTTTCATTTGAAACGTTTCTTGGAAAAAGAATATGCGAACACTATCGAGCAATACGAGAGGATGATGAAAGCTGGTATTATTTCTTGGGACATGTTATGGACCCTAATTGTGCCCGGTATTGATGTCATCTATTATTGCAAAGTTTCAAATCAAAAACTGTGTGGAAAAGTATCTGCAGTCGATTACATTGTTAAAATGAAGTATGACGGCACCTATTTGCAGTATTTTTCAGTTAATATGGAAGTATATGACTTCGATTGCAACAACTTTGTGGTGGGGACTGTAGATCGGGACTTGTATTTTCCCCAAGACGATATGAAAATCATCAACTTGGACGTGTGTCCGCTTAAATGCAAAGCCAATCCTCAAGAATTAGAAGAATTTTTCTTCAAGAGAGGAAGAACTTTCTGTGATTTGATTTTGAAGTATGAACGCCGATTTATGCATTATGAAGGTCTAATGTATGATACTCTGTATGAGAGGTCTTTAGAGTACCTTGATAGACAGAGAGATGTTGACACTTTCAAAGCTAGTATTGATGGTCGTGTGATGATTGATCAAAAGTGGTTTGCAAAGCTGAAATCAAGGCAGAAAGATATGGGTACTGCAATAGTGAGAGGATGGAATCCAACAAACGAAAGGTCAGATTCAATGAGAATCAAGGCGATAGCCAATGAGTTTGATTCTGTACTGAAGTATAGCCCTGCCATTGCTTATGGCTACTCATTTTCAATAAGAAAATGGGGGTGCTTCAATATTACTGGATTTACAAAGATAAGTTTTGTTTCGACAGCTTTTGATAAATTGGTGATGAAGGAAGAAAACAAACTTGACTTGCTTACTTTGACTGAGTATTACATCAATAATATTCAAGGTGTCAATAATGTGGCAACACATATTGATATTCTTCCCAACAAAGGACAAGGATGCATCATTGTTTTACATGGTCCTCCAGGAACCGGCAAGACTTTGACGGTTGAAGCCCTTGCTGAAAGATTTCAATGTCCTCTGTGGCAATTGAGCATTTCTAAGCTCACTGCCAGCAGCAAGAAATTGGAAAACAAGATGCTTAATACATTTGAAGTAGCAAAGTCGTGGGGGGCGATTTTGGTTTTGGACGAGGCAGATGTATATCTATCATCAAGGAAATACTCACCTCTAAGCTCAGACAACACTCGGAATAATGCAATGACAGGAGTATTTCTACGAGTGTTGGAGCACTACAAAGGTATTCTCTTTCTTACAACCAATGTTGTGGATCACATTGAGCCTGCAATTTTTTCAAGAATATCTCTCTTCATGCAGTTTGAAGAATTCAGTAGAGAAGATCGAAAGAAACTCTGGAGCAATTTCTTAGCGGAGAGCAAGATTTCAGATTTGTCGGAGGATTTTTGGAATAAGGTACTTCCGGCACCATTCAACGGCCGTGTGATCAGAAATATTATCCAAAGCGCACAAATTTTTATTCAAAGCGAACACTCTGGAACAGGGACTCGAGAAGAATGTGTGCTGAGAGCATTTGATGCCATGGCCACTCCTTCAACAATGAAGTACTTGGTTGAGTCTCACAAGGCCGACCAATCTACTCCAGAAGTTGATGCGCCTTCAGAAGTTGCTCCAAGTATGGGAAGTGCTCCATATGCTCCCTCATCTCGAGACTCGTATTGATATTGCCTGTAGCTTTTTGGAGTGGTAGCAATGGTATGCAAACCATGGCCGAGAGTGACTAAGTTACTATCTGAGTGTTCTGCTTTGGAGTCTAGCTTGTTCCAGTGCAAGGACTCAACAAGTCTCTTCTGCGAATATGTAGAGTATGATTTTGCTAAAGAAATTTGCTTACTATTTCACTAGGTGTTCTAGGGACTCTAGTCCGCAATGTTAGATTTTCAGTTCTTGCACTCGGCATTGCCTAGTAAGTCTCTTTTGTTGAAATATGTAAAATATGATTTTGGTATAAGAATTTTGCTTACTGTTGGAGTGGATGTTCTAGCAACTCTGGTAGTGTTAAGTCTTTAGTTCTTGACAAGGATTTCTCTTCAAAATTCTACAATCTTTGTAAGAGTTTTTACCTCATTCCACACATACCATTCTTTGTTCTGCACATTGGGAATAGCTATCCGGGAACTACATTGATGATCTCTCTGTAAAATGGGAAATTTTGTAATTGCGAAAAGGAGGTGGGCAAGTGGATCTTCCTTCAATATCAAGGATCGTCAATTTCGTGAAATTGGAGAATTCCACGACCTTGTCACTTTCGAGAATTGAAGCGCGGCCTGACATGAAATTCTATGCCTGAATATCCTAACTTTGAGAGTTTTGTGCAGATTTACCTAACATTATCAGGTGCCGGAATCGCCCCAATTAAGCGGAATTGACGTTAGGACAGGTGCGTAAATCTTTGCCATTTCAAACAGAAAATCACAAATTCTGTAAACATTACCTTCTGCTTCTTGATGTCCCTTGTGAAACAGAAAGGTGCGATTTGTACGATCGAGCATTACCTTCCGCTTCTAGTTTTACCTTCGAAAAACAGAAAATTCGGAATCCTCCCAGCAGAAAACTATGAGCTTGACCTTCTTCTTGATCTCTTCAACCATCTCCTCCAGCGCCTTGACCAGCTTCGCAACCACACTATCTATATAGAGGCAGGCTCGCGTCGACCAGCACCCCTGCGGCCACCCACTTGGCGGACCTCGCCAAGTAAGTGGCGATTTCCCCCGCTTGCGAGTGCGACACGAGAATCACGTCCCGCGTGAGCCCGATCGCCCGGAGCCCCGCCTTCAGATCGGAGACGGCGTTTTGCGGCTTCCAGGCTCCGAGAACCTCGTCGCTGCGGCCCATACCAGCGCGGTCGTACGTGACGATCATCAATCCGTTCGTCTTGTTGGCCAGAACGGGGACGAGAGGATCCCAGTAGGACGCGTCGTTATCCCCACCCGCGTCGAGAATCAACTCGGGAAGGCGCCCTGAGGTCACGTAGAACGCCAACTTGTGGCCCTTGTTGGAAACCATGTGCAGCTCCTTGGTTGCAGTCCCTGGAACTGCGACTACAGCGAGGAGTAATGCTACTGTGAACGCATGAGCAACGCAAAGGAAGTGCATCTCGTAAGGATAGCAAGGTACGCCCAGTGCAAACAACTGTAAGTTGGAAGCAAGTTGGAAGCAAACGTGAATTTCATTAAAATGGCGGCATTCCAGAACTTTGGCGGTTTTACATCTATACCTGTCCTAGATGTTGAGACAAAGTGGCGGATTTCATATGCAATTTAAACGAAATTTGTGTATTGAATACACAATCCCACAACAGGCTATGCCCCGTGCAGACAATTGCAAGTCGTGCGCGATGCACAATCCCACAACAGATTTGTTGTCTGTTTATCTGAATTGAAGGTGCGCTATGTATGATTCTCCTAGCTAGTCGGTTTCTGTTTCCATATATGTTCCAATGTCGACCTGAGAAAATGGAAAGGAGCTTCGAAATGTGGCATTGCTGGGACATCTGCGAATTTCTCGAGTAGTTTCGTTGTCTTGAGGTCTTCAGACCGCACGGTCTAAACCGTAAAAGTGACATCTAGGACTGGAATACATTTCAGACTGCGCAGTCTAAACCACAAAAGTGTTTCAAATATTAAAACTTTTTAATGTGCCCTTATTATATAACTTGAAAATAGACTCTTGAAGATTTTCATTTCACTTTGTAATTCTCAATTTCATGAAATTTTGAACTTTTGAGATAACTTAAATTTGTACTCTTTACATTGTTGAAGCTATGAAACATGGGTGTCCGTAACAAAGCTGCCTGGTATTGTACAATATTGTAGTTTTTTCTTAGAGGAGAATTATTTGAGTTAGTTTGCGGGATTTTTGCCCTTCAGCTAGTTCTCACAATGAAAATGAGTTGTTCATTTGTTCTAAAATTAAAATTAAAAAATTAAAAAACATATATTTTGGGTACACTGTTTTGTCATTTTAGAATGCATTGTACATTTGTACTGATAAACTAGCATGACACTAATTTTGCATTGTCACTAATATGACAACTTAATTGTGTCAAAACAAAGATAATTGATCCTAAATTCTCATGCTTAGACGGTGCGTGTACATTTAGGCAAGAATCAAAAGGGTTTAGCTTTGCATTAGGGTCAAAATTGGGTGTGATTGCGTTAATTCCTAAAGTTCCAATTAATACAACATCCCTTTAAAGGACACTTAAAAAATTTAGGCAATTCTCTATGATGTCAATTAATGGCATGATTTTTTGAAACCTCTCTTCAATATAGAAAAAGAGATTAGCTTTCTAGAAATATAGTTTTTATTTCTATTAGTGCTCGGAACTTCAAGAGCAAAAGTTATGCCACCAAAACTATAAAATAGGCAAGTTTGGGAAGAAAAAAAAATCTACAAAACTTTGTTTCTAGTAGATTATGTTTTTTTCTATATGAAAAGATTTGGTTCATTTCATTTGGATAAATAATGAGAAATTCATAGAGCATCTTATTTTTGCAAGCAATCAAAGCATCTTATCGAAAAAATAACTCATTAGATTGAATTTTTTCATTTTTTTCAAAAAAAAATTCCATGTGGTTACCTTTGTTTGTTGCGACAATCTCAATATTGAAATTAGTGTGTTTCAATTCCATCTTAGAACTACTAACAATTTATTTATTTTTCTATCTCTCATTGACTTCTATTTAATTAATAACTTTTTAAAGAGTGAATAATTTTTTTTTATAAATAAAAAATTCCTAGACTTTCAATTAAATTCTTCAACATAAAAAGATTAAAAATTAAAAATCTGAAATGTAAAATATATATATTAAAAAGATTCATGTTTTGTAATTTAGTTTGTCAAAATGTCTAGAAGCATGTTTCTATCATTTTAGACAAAAATACCTTGCAATCTATGATGGTCAAAGTTTCTTGAAGTTTCTTCCATACATTATCTTTATACTAGTCTATTGCAAGATCCTACAATTAGATATGCAAAAAAAAAGAATCAATTTTTTTCGCTCTTTGCACTAATAATGACAGATTCAATTTGGTTTGTTTTAAGACAAAGCAAAGGCCTTGGGACTTTAGGATGTAATTGCTAACCAATTTTCTGAGCCAATTTTAATCCTTAGAGGACGTGCTAGTGAAAATCATCCCTTTTGGCATTGTGTAAATAGTAGATTAAAAAAATTCAAAAGCACTCATTAGAAGTCAAACTAGTATAGAAGATCTCCCCTTTTCATGCAAAATTCAAAGGATGAATAGTTACACTTTTGTCCTACATACAAGGATTCTTTGTCATTCATTGACCAAAAAATAGCTGCAACTTTGTCTATGGATTAAATTGACAAGTTCTTTTTGTCTCCCATAAAAATAGTAGTATCCAAGCTGATTTGATTAGTGCACTTTGCAAATTCGCCCTTCGTTTTGTGTGTGGTACTTTAGTATGTTGTTTTACCTTGTGCCCAAAGGGTGGGGACTTTCATAGTATTTAAAACAAATATATATATTTTTTTGTTGGTTGGTCCTTCTGAGGGTCAAAGGAACGAAGTTTTTCAGAGTAGTTTTAAAAAAAAAAAGATACCAAATGAGTTTAAAAAACACATGATGGCTATTTCCAATTAGTTATTGTAGCGCTACGGCCCCTTCGGATCGCTGTTGCATGCGCAGCTCCCTGTTGCCTCTTCCCAGAATTCTGGAAAGGAATATTCCATCCCGAGGTCTGCGAAGGATCGAGAGGAAATTTCTTAGGAACAGACTGTTACGACGAACGTGCTTCGGTAGCCACCTGATTGTCAATTGCTGACAGAGTCAAAACTTGGATTCCAAGACCATTGGCGTGTCGACATGTATCCATTTCATCGATCCACCATCTTGCTTGTTGTCCAAGCATGAAGTTGATAAGATTCTTGTTCGCAGCTGCCGGCGAATGATCATGCTCGTATCGTTTTCCGCAGCACCACTATAAATACTAGAAACCAGAACAATGGACCATATATCTCCTGCTCTTGAAGTCGTGTTGTAGTTGCACATCAGTCTGCAGCTGCTGCTCTCACATTTGTACTCTGCCCGGTGGGCAAATACACCACTCAACCCGATAAAATGGTACGTTGCAGCTCACCTGTTAAGAAATGCTTTCACAGAAACTGTTTGCAGCATCAATATTAACTTCTTCCTGGTTTCGGTTGATAAGCAGACTCTAATGAGAATTGAAATCTGTCCTGTGCTTGCAGGTGAAATTCTCGGCAACCGAGTTGCGAAGGATCATGGACAAGAAGCATAACATCCGAAACATGTCTGTCATCGCTCATGTGGATCACGGTACGTAAATCACCCACTCCCCTCCTTTTGATTGTGCTTTTTGAGACTTCTGAGAACATGAGAATTGATTTTGGGTACCTTGAGAGAGTTGCAGGCAAGTCGACGTTGACAGACTCCCTGGTGGCTGCTGCGGGAATCATCGCGCAAGAGGCCGCAGGAGACATGCGCATGACAGACACGCGCGCGGATGAAGCTGCGCGTGGAATTACCATCAAGTCGACCGGAATCTCTCTCTATTACGAAATGAGTGAGGAAGCGATGAAGGATTACCACGGAGAGAAGGACGGCAACGAGTATTTGATCAACTTGATAGACTCTCCTGGCCATGTCGACTTCTCCTCCGAGGTCACAGCTGCGCTCAGGATTACCGATGGGGCGTTGGTGGTGGTCGACTGCGTGGAGGGCGTCCGCGTACAGACGGAGACCGTGCTAAGACAAGCGCTCACGGAAAGGATCAAGCCCGTTTTAGTGGTGAATAAAATGGACAGGCTGTTCCTGGAGCTTCAATTGGAAGGGGAAGAAGCATACCAAACGATGCAGCGGGTGATCGAGAACGTTAACGTGGTGACGGCGACCTACGAGGACGCACTACTGGGCGATGTGCAAGTCTCCCCCGAACTTGGAAACGTCGCGTTCGCCGCAGGGCTGCACGGTTGGGCGTTCACGTTGAAAACGTTCGCGAGCATGTGGGCGAGGAAGTACAAAGTAGACGAGAAGAAGATGATGGAGAAGCTCTGGGGTGAGCATTACTTCGATTCTGCCACGAGAAAATGGTCCACGAAGCACAACGGATCGCCAACTTGTAGTCGCGGCTTCGTCCACTTCGTCTACAACCCGATCAGAGACCTCATCAAGAGCTCCATGAACAACGAAAGTGATCACGTCGTAACTACCTTAGGGAACTACCAATGCTCCTTGCGGACCAGCGACGTGGTAGAGCTCACAGGGAAAACCTTGATGAAGAAGATGATGCAGGCGTGGCTCCCGGCAAGTCAAGCGTTGCTAGAAATGATGATCTTCCATTTACCTTCGCCCGCCACGGCACAGAAGTACAGAGTTGAGAATCTCTACGAAGGACCGATGGACGACCAGTACGCGAACGCCATTCGAAATTGCGACCCCGAAGGACCTCTTATGCTCTACGTCTCGAAGATGATTCCCGACAAGACACGCTTCCTTGCTTTCGGTCGCGTCTTCTCGGGGAAAATCTCCACGGGGTTGAAAGTGCGCATCATGGGAGCAAATTATATCCCGGGGCAGAAGACGGATTTGTACACCAAGACAGTCCAGAGAACAGTCATATGGATGGGCCGGCGCCTGGAGTCCGTGGACGACGTCCCGTGCGGCAACACAGTGGCGATGGTAGGACTCGACCAATTCATCACGAAAAACGCGACCCTAACAAACGAGAAAGAAATCGACGCACACACCATTCGCGCTATGAAATTCTCAGTCTCGCCGGTGGTGCGCGTGGCCGTCCAGGTTAAAGTGCCTTCCGATTTGCCGAAGCTCGTAGAAGGATTGAGGCGCTTAGCGAAGTCCGACCCTATGGTCGTCACTACCACCGATCAAGAAACAGGGGAGCACGTCATCGCGGGCGCCGGCGAGCTTCACCTCGAGATTAGCTTGAACGATCTCCAGAACGACTACATGAACGGCGCGGAGATTGTCGTCTCGCAACCCGTCGTCTCCTTCCGGGAAACAGTCTCAGAGCGCTCCTCCCACACAGTGATGACCAAATCTCTAAACAAACACAACCGGCTCTACTTCGAAGCCCGGCCCTTAGAATTAGGGTTAGCAGAAGCCATCGACGACGGCCGCCTGAGCTCCGACCCCAAGGAGCGTTCCAAGACGCTCGTCGAGGAGTTCGGCTGGGACAAAGACACCGCCAAGAAGCTCTGGTGCTTCGGCCCCGACACGACAGGCCCTAACGTCGTCATCGACATTACCAAAGGCGTGCAAAACCTCCAGGAAATCAAAGACTCCATCACAGGCGCCTTCCAAGGAGTCGCCAGAGAAGGTGTCCTGGCGAAAGAGCCTCTCCGTGGCGTCGCCTTCGAGCTTTGTGACGTGATGGTGCACTCTGATTCTGCTCATCGCGGGGGACGACAAATCATCCCCGCAACAACTCGCGTTTTGTACGCTGCGGAGCTCGCGGCCAAACCACGCATCCTCGAGCCTGTCTACTTGGTGGAAATTCAAACACCAGAGGCGGCGCTTGGTGCCATCTACAACGTTCTTACCCAGAGACGCGGCGAGGTTTTTGAAGAAACGCAAAGACCTGGGACGCCCCTGTACTCCATCAAAGCGTACCTGCCTGTGGTGGAGTCCTTTGGATTCGCTGCAACGTTGCGTGCCGCGACGTCGGGACAAGCGTTCCCGCAGAGCGTCTTCGATCACTGGCAAATGATGGAAAGCGATCCGCTGGATGCCGCGTCGCCAGCGGGCAAGACTGTGAGCGGCATTCGAAGACGAAAGGGATTGCGCGAGCAAGTACCGGCGTTGTCAGACTACGAAGACAAGCTCTGAAAACAACCCTAATTTCAGATTTTTGTATACTAAATTCAGGTATGGGGCACTTCCATAGAAACCAGCTAGACTGATATCGATCTTGTGGGTGGTCTGCTGGTCAGTTTAGTGGTCTGGTTTTCCTTATGGAGGTTTCCCTTAATTGTACCGTAACATTTTTGAGCCAGTTGGAAGAATACCCATCTGGGAAGATGATCCATCTGTAACCCAATTTGGTAACTTATGTGTAAATTGTAGAGCAGGAATCACGAGGTTTGACATCTTCAAACTTGCAGGATTCAAACGGATAGACTTTTTGTTCCAATTTTTTTGAATCACGACATTAGTGGAGCAATAGTTTGGACTGCATTTGCTTGCTGCAAAGCAGCAGTTTTGTAGGTTACAGGTTCTGGAGCTGCAAATCCTTGGCTGTTTCAAGTTTGTGGCTTGAATTTGCAAACCTGGATCGATTTTTGGGTACCTTGAGAAACATCACTTTTGGTAGATGTACTTTGTAGATTGAGTTAGTACTTCTCAAAATTTAGCATTTTTTTGGTGTGTAAGATTGTAGTCCAGGGGATGCCACTAATTGTCCTCTCGGTTTGTACATCGAAGTGTAATATATTTTGAGCTTTCTTGTAAATTGGTTGCGAGTGTAAATGCGATTGTACACTTTGCTTTGGTCTCTATTGGAAAGAATTTAACGTATCCAGGTTCATTTTAACAACGTAGAACTTCAGTTGATTGAGTCACGGATGCCATTGGGACCTGGGAGTCATGATTGATGGCTTGTACTGTAGTTTGTTTTGTGGTTTTGACTCTTGTGAATTATGTGTTGACGTTTAATACTTAGGGTTTCATCCTACTGGGATGCTTATCATCCCTGCCATTAGTTTAGGGTTAACTCTCCTTAACCTGTGTATAAAGCTTGGGGGCCTTAATCCTTCTTACGTAAGCATGATCAATGGACTCAAGTGTAAGAGACATATCAAAATCCATGAAGCTCGTTGGTCCAACGAACTATATCATATAGAGCTATAAAGTGAAAATGATTTTGATGTAGGAAGGTCTCTAACGCTTCGATAAACCCAACTCCGACCTGATCGCTCACCACACCACAACATTGTCCAGCACTGTCAGGGACGAGCACACGATATTGTCACCAAGCGGACCAGCACTAGCGGCCCCAATCCAAGGAGCTCCGACAGGCACGACTCCTATTGTTCTTGTAAATACCAACGTACTTGCAGTCATCATCGATACTGCAAGGGACAATGAACTCCATTATCGAGCAAGAAAAATAATCATATCCCTGGTAAGAGACTCGATCATTCTCTCAATTATTCACCTTATCGACCCTAGTACTCTCTAGCAGTGCCTCAAAAGCATGTGTGAAATAAAGAGCTTTTCAAACACTTGTCTCTGAAAGAACAATTTTACTCACTGCAATTACCAAAGGGGAAGAACGCAGGGGATCACTTGCAAGAGATCAACTTGATTGTGACACAGCTAGCCAATCTGGACATTTTTAACATTAGATGAGGACCTTGTAGACCTTACTCTCGATAGCTTGCCAAGAAGTTGGACAACCTTTAAACAAATTCAGAAAAATAGAAAATACGTACATCATTTCCTAAACTAGAAGGCCTCCTCCTCTAAGAAGAGTTGGGCCGCAACATTGATAGACATTGCAATGAATATGATGAACTTCATGAGCACTCAAAACTAGTGCAGCAACAGAAATTCAAACCAAGACCGCAATACCCAAGACTACAGCTACGGGGACAAAAGTTACAGGGACCGAAAGAACACTGATCGATCAACCCAACAACGACTACAAGACGGGATGCGCTCACCAATGGTTTGCCACAAGTGTAGAAAACTCGGGCACTATGCATGCGACTGTTCTAGAATCACACTCAAAGGTCGCATCAAGGTAGTACAAATACAACTGGAAAACTTACCTCGTCTCTAATCTACAACTCATGTTCACCTCACCGAAATTGAGGACGAAAACAACAAACTCTGCATAGTCACTACAGACCACAACTCCAACTTCGACTTAATTGGATCTCAAATCCAAAAATGCATCGATGTCTTTCTGCACAACTCTCCACCAACCGAGACTATCAATGTTTGTGCCACTAAGGAAATCATTAACGCCTACATCACCGAAGCTAACTGGTTCTTGAACTTAGGGGCGTCATCCCATGTTACAAAAAACGCTAGCTTATTTAGCTAGATACATCACTCCAACATACCACACATTAGAACCGCCGGTGGGCAAGTCATACGAGTAGCTGGCCAAAGTTTTGTAAGTACAAATGTTTCAAGAGAAATAAAGCACATCAGAAACATTCTCTACGTCCATGTTATCAAAACAAATCTACTCTCCGTAGGCAAACTCAAATATACATGCACCTCGTGCATGCTCAAGAAATTCCCCAGAGATCATATTCTCAAGCAACAAATTTACCATACCACTAGAAAGCTTCAATTAGCTCACACAAACCTTTGCGGGCCATACCAATTCCCTTCTGCAGTGGAAATCGGTACAACTTACCTTCATCGACGACTTTTCACAAAAAACTTCACTCTATCTCATCTCTAACAAATCCCAGACTTGAACCTATTTTCATCAATTCCGCGCTCTCATAGAAACTCCTAGTTCACGCATTCTCACCATCAGAAGCGACAAGGGAGGCGAATATACTTCTATTGCTTTCAAGGACTACTGCACTCTCTACGGCATCACTCCCAATTGACAATTGGATACTCACCACACCAAAACAACATCATGGAAAAAACAACCCGCATATTACTGGAGGGGATCCACAATATAGTCAATGTTATAAAAATCCTAAAAAAAATTTGAGAAGAGATTGCTCGCACAACGAATTACATTCAAAACCGTTGTCCAACCCGCGCCCTACAATTCCAAACACCAGAAGAAGTATTCTCAAGAGTGAAACTTCACATTAGCCACCTTCGCGTCATTGGCTGCACAACCTATTGCCATATACCTTATGTAAAGAGAGAAAAAAATACTAGATCCTAAAGCCTTAGTGACTATCCTAATAGGCTATGATGAATACAACAAAGCATACCAATGCTATCATCTTCCTAGCAAAAACATCCTCTTCAATCGCGGCATGAGATTTGACAAACAAAACTTTGACCTCTCCTCTCTAGAAACCACCAAACCACTCCACACCCCAGACTTCCTAGAAAAACTCATACGTCCTACATTACCTCACCCACAGACTTCCATAGCTCCCAACCTAACAAACCAACAACCTTTTCCAGTCCTGACTCCCACTACATCTCCCATACATCCTATTCCAAACTCTCCAATTTCTTCTCCCTCCCCCTCCGATCCATATGCTCTCTTGAGCCCTATCCTTATACCCCAACCACCGCACCTCCTCATCGATTCAACTTCTCTTGCACACCCAGTTAGTACATCCAACTCACAGTCAGCTCTAGAGCCACCACATTCAAGCCGTCCCAAGAGGCAAAATATCCAACTTGACGGATATGACTTATGTCTTTCCACAGATGACTTTAGCATCTGCATGGTCACTCAAGCTCCTCCTTCGCCGATTTTACACCCACATACAATCAAGAAACTATCACACTCAAACAAGTCAAATTTAAACCTGGGTGGCTGGGTGAAGACAAGCAATGCAAACCAAGATGGATTCCATCTGGAAAAACCACACCTGGGACCTGAAGCCTCTGCCAAGTGGGTCTTCAAGATCAATCCAAGACTTCCCGGCTAACCCCTTGTCAAGAAAGCACAATTAGTTGTTTGGGGCTTTGAACAACACCATGGCATTGATTACAATGAGTCATTTGCTCCATTGATTAAATGGATAACCATTAGAACTATTATTGCCCTAGCAACTACTAAATAGTGGGACATACACCACATGGACGTCCGTACAACGTTTCTTCATGGACTTCTCAAGGAGATAGTCTACATGAACCAACCCCCAGGTTTTAGAGCTCATGGGAAAGAACACTTAGCTTGCAGACTTAATAAATCCCTCTATGGACTTAAATAGAGCCCCATAACCTAGTACGATAGAATTGATGTTGCACTTCGCCGCATTGGACTCACATGAAGTAAGTCCAACGACAACATGTATTACCTTCACCATCAAAATGACACTCTCATTCTCATATTATACGTCGATGACTTCTTCATCACCGACAACTCATCCGAACTCATCTTTTGGCTGAAAACGTTTCTATACAAAGAATTCGACATAACTGATCTCGAAAAAATCAAACGCTACCTTGGCATCAGTTTTGACCATATACTCCTGGGCATATTACTCAACCAAAAAGACTATACAACATCTATGCTACAGGACTTTGGCATGACAACTTGCAAACCGGCTCCAACTCCCTTCCCCAAAGGCCAAGTATTGGTAATTGACATTAATCCACCCACCCCATCCACCCCGATCAACTCCACTCACTACTGCAAACTAATTAGAAAACTCATATTCTTCATGTTGGCAAAATCAGATATTGCATATGAAGTTAGTCGCCTCTATAGTTATACAGCAGTCCCGCAGCAAGTATACTTGGAGGCTGCCAAACATCTCCTTTGCTACCTGTAGAGGACCTTAGACTTTGGAATACTCTACAAAGTAGATTCACCTGTTGCAATTTTAGGGTTCAGCGATGTCGATTGGAGATCATGTCTTGAGACTCATCGATCCATGGGTGCATATATATTCACCCTCGCTCCTCGCTAGTGGCCCTATAACATGGCAAAGCAAGAGGCAACTTATCGTTTTGCGATCTTCCACGGAATCAAAGTATTGAGCGTTTAGCGACGGAGCTTAGGAAGCCGTTTGACTTCACTAATTACTCCAAGAACTCCAGCCATCCATACAACCAACTGCCTCTGTTTCAAGCCCTGATCTACAACCAACATCCACTTTACAAGTAAGTATCACCATATATTGTAATAACTAGGGAGCCATGAAGCTATCACACAATCTAGTGTTTCATGCTAGGTCAAAACACTTAGAAATCCACTCCCATTTCATCAGGAAAAGAGTATTGGGAGGAGAAATCAAGCTTCAATATAGTAATATCAACTTCCAACCAGCAGATGTTCTTATAAAGCCCTTAGGCTGCGTGAAATTCCAACTATACAGAGCAACATTGGGACTTTATAGCTCAAAAAACCTAAGCAAAGAGAGACAAACCTCATCACCTACCTACAGCTCCAAAACTAGTAACCCTAGCATCCCACAACGCGAAATAGATAGTTCTCAGCCTCAGTTAAAGTATCAAAACTCTTATGCTCAACTTTCTTATACCCTAAGACTTCATTCACACAATCAGACCACAAGAAATACAACCCTGGAGTCTGCCCTTTTCTCACGGAGTAAAACTTCTCCCCTCGCGCCAATGTCCCACGCACCTTCCACTACAAATCGCACCTCTCCGATTCTGGCTCAATCAAGATTCCTGCATTGACTCCAATGACCTTCTGCGACAATTCACTACCATTACATGACACACACTCCTCTGCAGCACCGACCGGCTCCACCAAAATTCCTCCTACTAGATTGCCACACCAATCTGCATAGCACGCTACAAAATCACACATCCACATCAACAACAATCTGATCAAGTTGCTCAGAGAAAATTCTTTTCTACAATCTTGCAACGTCCGATTCCATCTTCTCCTCACATATGCCATCAATTCCCCAAGGGTTACACAATTTTAGTACCCACTGCTCTCCAATTTGTATTTTTGTACATGATTCTTCTGTAAACTATTGAGAAACCATAAATCCTAATCTCTCGATTGAGAGGGGGTGTTGACGTTTAATACTTAGGATTTCATCCTATTGGGATGTTTATCATCCTTGCCATTAGTTTAGGGTTAACTCTCCTTAACTTGTGTATAAAGCCTAGGGGCTTAATTCCACTTATGTATCTTCTTAAGCAAATGATCTGCTGTTTTAGCATCAAGATTGTTTCCCACATTATCGATCCAATTGAATGTTACAAAAATACGCGGACTTTGAATCTCAATGATCCTTGACTAAACATTGCTATTTTTTAGGTTTTCTTCAACTGATGTTTTTTTGCTACAAAACTTGCATTGAGTGGTCTATTGTTCTCAATTTTTTTTCTCAGAGCCAGCTTATTTATCATACTCAAAATGTCAAATGAGTTCATATCTCGTTATTAATAGCAAATGTAGCCTTAATTTCAATCGGCTGCAATTGCGAGATGCTTGGCTTGGAGGACTGGGTAAATACAATATTTGGTGACATCCAATATTTGATATTAACTATTGCCATAACATTGCTAACCACTTTAAACCATTCCTCGGAGACTGGCCTTGGATCCTTGGAGTGAATTTTGTTTAATTTGCAAAGAGTCATTGGTTGGTTGGGAAGTTGCAACGTTGTTTTTCATTGGTTGAATAGAAAGTTGCAAAGAATCGTTGGTTGGTTGAGGAGTTGCAACTTTGGGGGCTCTTGCTTTAGAGGGGGAGCAAAAGGGACTTCCTAGCATTGGTTAATAATGTTATGGTTACTATCCTGCAATGGCAAAAATTTCATTCCTTTTGAAAAATCCATGTAGACAAGCATTTAAATTTAAAAGTTCCAAAATTAAAACAAGGTTTACAACAAAAACCAAGGCATTCATGGACTAAATGTGTTTAGGGCTTTACATGACAATGTAAGCTTGAGGGGAATTTTGAAAGTCAGACCTAAATTTTAAAGAAGTTCTTGATTTTAAATGTTATAATGCTTTGACTAAGATAATATAGTTCCAATAATCTACTTTCTATTCTCTTTTTTTTTTCCAAAATTATTAAAAGTATAGTTTTTGTGATACTTTAAAAGTAGCATCTTGAAAGCTTAAAATACACTATTTTTGAACTTTTTCTTTTGAATTTCTCTTGGTGTAAGTTTAAGGAGTACATCAATTATATTTTTCACTATAATCTTCATTTTTGTTGAAAATTTCATATTATTTTAAGCATTTTTATAAATACTATAATTTTTTTTTAAATTACTATAAAAATCATTTAAAATTTTACTTTAATTACTTTAATTATAAAAAAAATTAAATATACATTTGTTCATGAAATAATATCCAAATTTTTGAATTGTGTATTTTAATATAGAAAACTACTTAAATTTTATCAATTGCAGACATCAAATGTCTTTTAAAGTTAAACCTTGCATGACTCCTATAATGTTCAATGCACATTAGACAATAATATGCTAGGAGTGTTTCTAGGAGTCATTGAAGATAAGGTAGTGGGTCCATAAATTGACCACCTAAAGGTTGAAATTGAATTTTGGAGAAATGAAACTTCTTGAAACATTTTCAGTAAATTTTCCTTGAAAAAAAAGTAGAACTGGCATCTAATTCACTATAAGAAACCCACATTTTAGGTGGCGTTTAGTAATGTTTTTAAGCGTATTTTAGGTAATATCCATTGTAACAAATCCATGTTTTTATGTCAATATTGATGTTATGTTAAATGTATTGTTGACATAAAAATATGGTTTTGTTGCTTTGGACGTCACCTAAAATATGCTTTAAAACATTTCAAAACACCACCTAAAACGTGGATTTCTTATCATGTAACCCAAATTGTTTCATATTTTTTGGAATTTTTTAGAATTAGTAATGAAAATTTGAAATTGAACTGGTATAGGGCTTCAAAACTACCCACCTCCCAAAATGTACATTGTTTGGACATCAGTGAAGGCTAGGAAAAAACTTAATGCACAAATAGTGTACATTTCGGAAAATTGTCGATTTTGGAGCCTATGCGCTTTTTGAACCTTCTACCTTATGTTTGCACTTGACTATAGAAGTGGCATAATATTTTACAATCTAGCTTATGTGGTCTACAAAGCGGTGTTGAAGCAAAGGAAAGAATCTTCCTCTGTATGACTTAGGAAGAATATTCTACCTCTATCATCCTTTAGAAGAACGCTCCTTTCTAAATACATGGCTCTTTTTCAAGTTAACCCCTAAAGGACCAACATGCATTTTTTGGCAATATAGAAATTATGGGTAGGTACCTATGATTGGAGATTTGTATGTTTTGGGCTGAAATTTGAATAGAAGGACGAGGAATATCTTTCATATGCATTAAATTTCATGACATTTGGAAATGTGAGTCAAAAGTTATGGCCTCATATGTTATTTTTTTCCCCGTGTGGGCAGTCCGGGCAGATCAGCAAAAATCAATTTTTTTCAAACACGAAAATTTGAAATTGGTTTTCTAGAGTTATGTCTACGTGGAAAGTTTTGAATCATTCCGTTTTGATCAATGAGTCAAAAGTTATAAGAAGTTTTAGTTTGTAGGCAGTTATGAATTCTCTACTCTAAAATAAACTTTGAAGTTCTTTATCTTACTCAATTTTCAATATTTCTTAAGAAAAATAGAATCATTGGATGTAGATTGTTTATTACAACATTGGAATCATTGGGTAAGATTGGGGAACATTGGAATCATTGGAATTGGAATTGGCATTTTTCAATTCTGTAATTAAATTCTTAACAGTTTAGTATTTTGAATCATTCTCTACTTCTTTCTACTTACTATTTTTTCCCATGTGTTGTACAATTCCAAATGATGTGAAATTTCTTAAGCATGTAGCCAACGTGTCTAGGAAAAAGAATCCGAAAAAGCACCACCATTTTGGACATTTTTCATAGAAAAGTGAGCTTGTGAAGTGCAGTTGCCCTGTTTTTCACAAGGCTCAAAAAATGATTTCAATGAATTTGAATGCTTATATCTTGCAATCCACACGGTGGAAATTTCTGAAATTTTTACCACATGTTCTCAAGTCAACATACTACAAGATTTTATGATTTTATGTATTAAAAAAAAAACTTTTTTCCAAAAAAATTATACATGTACTAGAAATGGCAGTTTTGGAGCGTTTTTGGTGAAAACATAGCTAGTCAAAGAACTTAAGGGATTAAAAGGGACCTACAAAATTGGTGAAGAAGGCTATGGGTATTGGCCAAAGTAAAACTAGTCTAAGAGTGTTCCAAATTAAATTTTCAAGCCCCTTGGTACAATCACTTTTAACACTATGGCACTATGGCAAGAGCATATCTAATTTAAGTCTCATAGTTAGTTTTGTTGTTCTGACATCTATCAAATCATCCTAATATCAACTTCTAGTCTCTTATCGTCATTCCAATATAATCTAAAGTTATAAACCAACAAAAAATAATTTCTTTAACCTTAGATACATATTTTTTTATTTTTTTGCCACTAGTACAAAGAGAGTATTCTAACTCTCTTGGAAACAAATAGACCTAGCTAAATAATGTTACACAAAGTTAAAAACAATGTTTTCTTTATGCATGATCTTTTGTCAATTGGCTATTTTTTTTAAAGAAAAATTTCATTTTGGAGGTCAAAATAGCTAGATTATTGCTACTACCTCTATCCCAAAATGATCTTCCTATTGGCCTCAATTTTTTGTACCAAAATAATCTTCTTAATATTGCATTTTATGATGTTGAAAATTGGTCAAATCACTAGAAAAAGAACGTGTCCAACATAACCGACTATTATGCAACTAGTGTCCTATACAAGTATCCTGCAACTATATCCTCTTTATATGCACCAAATCTAATGTAATTGTTTTATGTCGTTGTTTTACAACATTGATACATTGTTTTAGTTGCAAAGCAGTCAATCTATAATTGCAAAAAACGACTAGGAAACAACTAGGAAAAGATTGCAACTATAAAATGACCATAGTTGTTTCCTAGTCGTGCACTAGTTGTTTTTTAGTCATTTCCTACAATACTAGAAAATTCAACTTTTCTATTGATTTGGTTGTATAGATTTGATTTACTTTTCTATTGGTTTGGAGAGTAATTTGTTGATTTGGATAAAAATTCATAGAAAAGGGAACCAAGCGGATGAGACCAAATCAACAAAAAAATTGAATTTTCTAATAGTGAAGTTAGTCGTTTCCTAGTTGCTTTTAAGTCATACACTAGTTGTTTTTTAGTCGGTTTCTAGTTGTTTCTTAGTCGCTTCCAAAATTCATTTCCATTTGTCTTATATCAATTGTTCCATATCAATTGTAAAAAGTACCATTAGGTTCGACATATAAGACTTGTAAGTTGTTATAGTCTTATGCAATGAATTTTATTGATATAATTCTAAGACATCTACAATTTATAGATTTCTATAATTTGTAGATTTCTATAAAATATAGATTTCTACAATCTATGGAAATCAAAAATATTTAATAATCCAATTTTTTTTAAATCTATTAAATTTTAAGGTATCCCAAGCCAATGAAATCTATTAAATATTAGTATTTGAGATTTTTTAATCTAGAAAGAAAGTAGATCTGAAAATTTGAAATCTAAAAAAAAGTAGATTTTAAATTCAAAAATCTAGACAAAGATAGATATTAAATTTTGAAATCTACAAATCATTGAGATTAATATTTTAAAATCTACAAATCTACGTGTCGCAAACAAGTCGCAAATGAGTCACACAATAGGCGTGACTTTTGCAATTGCTACACCTTTTTTTAGATTTTAAAGTATCCACTGCAAATACAAGTCTCCAAATTATCACCAATTGCAAACCAATCACAAGTGTCCTAAGCAATTGAAAAACTAGTTGCATAGTGTAGTTGCAAAACCCCTCATTTTCTTATAGTGAATTTGGCTTTCAGTTGCTATTTGAAATAAATTAAATGGCTTTCAATTACTAGCAAAACATCTCTAAGCAATAAATCCCCCTCCATCTATGCAATCATCAATCAAAAGACAAATGAAATTACTTGAAGGGGTCAATCAACATTGTTAGTTGTTATTTTTTGCATCACTTTGAGTGTTGCTTGATTAAAGGACATGAAGCTTTAGGAGGTGGTATAGAAGTCCACCTATGGTCTTGAATCCATACTATCTACCCTCAAAATGGCACTTCACAATCAATAATTAAATGTCCATTGGTGCTCCTTGAAAAAGTCCCATAAATTCCACTTTTCAATACTCTAAGACTCTACTTTGAAAAGAGTTTTGAAAGTCAAAGTTTTTAAGATGCTAGGAGTGCACCAAACTCTACTTACGACATGAAATGGGTTTCACTCCTAAATGGCTAAATGCCCAAGGCCTTTTTTGAGCTTCTTAGAATTTTCTCTAAATTGAATAAAAAGCCAACATTTCAATAAGTTGTATATGTTTTTTCTTAGTTATAGCTCTACAAATTCAAACTAGACATGTTACACATCACATAGAAAAATAAAAACACAACAATATCAATTATGGATTAAAAATTATAATTGTTGATCATGAGGGTGTTGAAACTATGAGAGTGATTTGAAGTGTTTCAATCCCCTTTTTACATGTCAAATCTAAAAAGTTGGTCGCCAAAAAAATATGAGGATAAAGGGCCTAACATGCATAACCCCAATCAATTTATTGCTTTTCAAAATCTACACTACAATTTGAATGAATGAATTTTTAATGTGATTTTTTCTCCAAGATCTAGTATATTTGAGGCTCATTTCCAAGAACCCTCAACACTATGAAATCAAAGCCAAGATTGCAATGGACACCCTTGCACAAAATCTTGAATAGAAAAATCATAATCAATCATTTTTACAATCAAATTTTTGATGCTAAAACTAGATTTTCATAAAGAACTTTTCAAAAATATAAACTACTGAAAATAGTAACTTGGTTAGGTTCTATTTAACTTCAAAGTATTGTCAACACCAAAATTTGGTGCCTCGGGCATGTAGGGGTTAAAGAATGTTATTTTTAGCCTCAATCTGGAACATTTTGTCCTATAAGAAAATCATTTAGGGATAGAGGGAGTACATTTTAAGACAAATCTGCAAGTTTTACCTAAGTATCACCTAGTTTTAATATTCATATCACCAAATATCACCCAAGTATCACATGAGTATTGAAGAAATAGCTATCTACTTCTCCAAATGATTAAAAAAAAAAAAAACTGGTTTTGAAAATCAAGAGAAATTTCTTGCCAAAAATGCAAAATGTGATGAGGTTACCTGTTCTTCGCTTCGTTTGCAGACCTTTTTGCAAATTCTGCAAAGACCAAGCCTGCCGACAACCTGTCCTGTTGACCACACGTGTCACGGAAGTGCCACGAGCCCCCCCAAAGTCCCCCAAAGCCACGAAGACTTTGATACTCAGGTTGACTTGGAACCCCCCCAAGACCCCTCTTCCAAGCCACGGACTTGAGTCCCAAGCTTCACCCCCATTCCAATCACTGTTCACATCTTGATTGCAGCCCAAGTTTTCAACCAAAGTCAAGCTCAATCATCAACCGAAACTTCGCTCCCAAGAAACAAACACAGTCAATGCCGCCCTTCTTTTTAATGTTTTTTTTTGCGGCACAATGCCGCCATTCTAATCCGCATATAAATCAGTCTTCTTCAACTGTTCTCTCTCAGATTGCCATTTGCTGATCAATCAAGTGAACAATCTCACTTCTAGTATTCTTGTAAGTATTGTTGTGTAGATAGAGAGCTTGAGCTTGGAGCTTGTATGATACAAAGATTCAATTGTAACCTTATTGAGATTTGAGATCTAGATCCGTTTCCTGCAAAATTCGCCGACAATCACAGTGATACACACCGATTTCAGTTGTGCATAGAGAGCGTTAGTCAAGCTCATTCAAGCCAAACCAAGCTTAGAATCATGCAGGTGTTTGTAAATGCCCTTGAGGGCAGGACTTGTACCATCAATTTTGATAGCGCGGATTACCCCGTTGAAGCAGTCATGTGTGAAGTGCAGAAAAGAACTGGTATGTTCTTATTCTTATTTCGAATGAATTGAATTGTTCTTAATTCCTTATGTTCGTAGTTAACATTATAATTAATTTAGCTGAAGCTGTTTAAAAACTTCGAATCATGGGTCTTAGCTAGCTTTGCATTTCGAGGGTGATGTAAGGATACTAACTGGAGTGCATCGAAATAGGATCAGAATTGGTTCAATTTTTTAGGCGTATAGTATAGAATGTTACATGTTAGATCTCACACACAGTTTATGAGGTGAGATATGTAAGTTGAAACTTTTTTTTTTTTTTTTTTTGTTGAGACTCTTGTTTGGGTGTTTTATTACCAGGAGTGCAGGCTGACCTGCAGCGGCTCATTTTTTCTGGGAAGCAGCTGGAGCTTGGCTGCACTCTGTCTGATTACAATATTCAGAATGGTACAGTGATCGATCTCAAAAGCCTTCGATCTTTCTCATTCAAGATAGAGTTTTGATAATGGTTCTCACATGGCGATTCTGATTCCAGTCTGGAGAAATCAATGTTATGTTGAAGGCTAATGCAAGGCGTTACCGTTATTCTCTGTACTGCAATAATTTCGACCTTGCTTTCTTTGAATTTTGGATTGCAATGAAGTGATCTGAAGTTGAAACGGGACCAAATGAATGACAGGTTCAACTTTGCACTTGGTACTGCGACTGCCAGGAGGCAATTATAAGGGAATACCACATGGAATTCCACCCAATCTCATGGAATTGGCCAAAAAACAAAACCAGCATATACTGATTTGCCGCAAGTAAGTATCCAAAGCTTGTACCTCATTCCAGTTAACCCTTAAAGGTTATTAGCCCATTTTGGTCACATCTTTTAGTTTCTATATCTGAGTCCTGTATTTTGATAGTATCGAAATTTGCCTACCTTCATTGTATTTAAGTACAACTTCATGTCATAGTATACAACTGTTTATGAATACCAAGTCATAGTTCAGTACATCATAGGGATTGCATGGGCTTTTTTGTGGTGAATATACTACACCATGTTCCTCCGGAGATGTTCAAGGTTTAAGGAAGGTCAATCCTTGTTGTGTGAAATGAACATTTCAGGGTTCAGTAACATTGTCTTTAATTTAATGTTGTGTGCAGATGTTATGCACGTTTGCACCCACGCGCCACCAACTGCAGGAAAAAAAAGTGTGGCCACAGTAATCAGGTGCAAATCCATGCTAATTTTCAAGCAATCATGTGTGCTTATGAATGTTCCAAGGTGTACACAACCTCATAATTATTCGTTAAATTGGCGTCTTTTAGAGAGCCAAAAGTTTTGAACAGGAGCCCAAAATCTAAGCACCCAGGATGATCGTATATGCCAAGTTTCAGAGCATCAAAATTTGACACTCAAGTGTCAAAAAATCTGAAATCTATGAGTAATTTAGACTTGAGGTTCAATGGCAGATTTGAGGTTCATTCAGTTTGGCAACTCAATTACTTCTGCCAGGTCCTTGTTGTAAACCTTTGCATGGAATTCCGAATATGACCAAATACATGTTTAGTCAAAAAAATTCTTTCTAATACCTGTTCCTGAAAATCTGATTGTGGATTCGAACTCCTTTTTTTTTTACAGCTGAGGAAAAAGCACAAGCCCCTGAGTTACGGCGACCGCTGATGTTCCTACCGTGGCATACATTCGAAGAATCATTGCATAATGTCAATGTTATGAAGGAAGGAGCATTTTTCCATTTAATTGTGTGAACAAGATGAAGAAAATTCCGGTCCCGTGCAGGAGATAAAAAAAAAATATCATATATATATATATATATATATATATATATATATACTAAAATGTCGGTAGGAACTGGGAAATGTTATAAGTTGTGTGATTTGATTTGTGTGATCCAGTTCCAGTGGTGTTGAGTTTTGGGTCTAGAAAAAATATGTAGCTAAAACTCTGAGGTTCTAGACTTTTTTTTTTGTTTAAAGTATGATTTGATAACCAGTTGAGAAGCCCAGAGGTTTGAGAGTTTTTTTTTATTAGGTTACTTTGTTTTATTGGTTGAAATGCTTGCGGTCACAAACATTGGTTCTCACTTTTGGGGTCAACTGGAGGATTTGGAACGATCAGCTCTCCTACTTGTGAAACCAAAGGTGACACCTTTGATTAGTATGCAAGATAGCTGATTATGGTTAATTTATGTTGGGGGTTTTGGTTTTGATTTGGGAAGGGCGGAATAAAAGGGCAGAGGCAAGGGATTCATTCAGGGACTCCTTGACCTTACTCGTTTTGTGTTTAAGCCATGTTTTGTTAAAATCTGCATTGTGTGACACTTGCTGCTTGCTATTACTCTCATGAACCCTAGTATTGAACATAAATTATTTTTATTTGATCTTATTGGCAATTCGGAAAGGAGGTTCCTCTGCACCGTATGAGTAAGTTGTGAATTTCGAAGTACAATATACTCTAGGTGAACCAACAGTAGGCTCTCACATGGACTTTCACTTTGATTGTGGACATTCTGTGCAAAAGGGACACTTTGGGGGCCACATCTTGGGCAATTTTTGACAATGGGTGCACTTACCTTACACAAGTCCAACACATGAATGGGAGATGGGTAGTAATGTTGTTATAATCACAATAATATTATTGAATGGTTAAACCACTAGCCTTATCAAATAGAATGCTAATTTACAAATCAAGCTTGGTTTCAAAGTGTGCAAGTTTTAACCCTAGAAAGATGCAGCCCCCATGACCCCATGACCCCATGACCAAGATAATCACCAAAATACTCCGATTACTGGACCGATAGGTGCATTCCTGGACCAATAGTGAAGTCATCCATCCGACCTTCTAGGTTCGCAGCGTCCGTAAAGGGTTAAGGTGCTCATATAATACATGGTCGACCCGTGTGCCATGAAAATTGGCAATGCCGTAAGCAAGCAAGAATAAACCTATTGTCTCTCATCTCGGAGCCTCTTCACACCAACAGATTAAATTCCATCGACATGAAAAGTCTCTAGACTTAACTCTGGGTAGCACAATCTGAAGAAAATTACAGCAGACTCTCAAGTCCTCTAAAATCACCTTCCAACTATAACTAAAATATGATTCAACCTAAGGCCCTAACGATGTGTACAAGCCCCTAGATAAGGATCGGAACTCCGTCCCTGAAAGCGTAAGTGTTCCAATACACTGTCCTCGCAGATGAGGTCCCGAATTGCAGCTCATGTTATCTGTCAGAAGCCGCCACAGTAGGTCCGTCTCCTTCGATCCAACCTCTCGACTTGAGTAATTCGTAAACACGGTCTGTCTTGATGGGATCCACTTTAAACAGTTGGTATGCATCAGCCTTACGGACTTGCCCAGCCTTTACGCTCTCCAGCATAAGAACCTCTTTCATTTTTAGGTAATGAGCAGGTAAGAGCCTGAATTGCGCACAGAGATCTTGCTCCTGCCAAAATCCAGCAGTCCAACTAAGAGTCAGTACAGAATCATGATATCTGTACCACATCAAACGTATCCAATCATTGCAGATTTAAAACAAAGGAAAACCAACTCATCTGTGAATACATAGAGCAACAAGAATAGCAATACTTGAAGACATTGGTTGACGTACAGCGTGGGAAAGTAAGTCAACACCAGGACTGCCTGCAAGATCGAGTGGCACTCCAGATCTTTTCGAGTCCTTTCCACCAGCACCTGCTAAGAGACTGCTCCCACTCGGCAAAATAAGAGGTCCTACTCGTCCTTTTGGCACTTCGCGTGCACTGCCGGAAGATGCAGCCTCGCCCTCCTTCTCCCTATTCAAATACCGGTTAGCTCGATGAGTTGTAGATTTGCCACTATACAAGTAAGATGGGCTCTCTTTAGCTTTCCTTAGGCTTGCCTCCGTATCTCTCTTCTTCTTCTCAGAGCCGTATAACTCTGCCTCTGCCAAAGTGTGGCAGCCGGCCATCCTATACTCCTGCACTTGACAAAACAAAAGATATGGAATTTAAAAAACCATTCTCAAGGAGATACAGATACCAATCGGTACTCGTGATCAAAACCAAAATACTCGGTCAGGGCTTGTGTAGAGATTATATACCACTAATATAAAATCACGTTGGCCAATGACTAAGACTGCAAATAATGACTCAGGGGTCCCTGACTTCTCAAATAAAATATAACTTCACACCCTCAACAAGCCCACACCAAGCAGTAGCATGGACCGTTTCTTAAACATATGAGTGTCTCATAAAGACAATACCTGCAGTTCTTCAATGCGTTGGCGGAGTTTGCGTTCAGCAATCAGACCATTTACCAAAGCCTCATGTTCTTCCATTGTATGATAGCGCATGAATACTCGACATCGATTGTACAGTTCTTTTTCTTCTTTACTACGCTTCCTATCCAGAGCCTGTTGGCGCTTGACATTTAATAGTCCTCTCTCTAGTATGAAGTCCTTCCTACGTTTCCGTTCATCAAGTCTGAAAGACGAAGAAATTGCATTAGAACGAGAGTGTAATCAACAGAAAGAGGTTCAACAATATTCTCAATGAAGACGTACAAGAGAATCTCAAAAAGTATTACAACCGACAAGTCTATAGATATACTTTTCAATAACCACTACAAACCTTGAATTCTGTAATGCCCAGACGGACGCCAATCCCTGTCACTTCGTCACGTACTTTAATCAAGTAACGACACTTGCTTCAGAGATCATAGTACAATGAGTTCATCGCATAGAAAGAACTCACCTTGAGATATAAATGTGCAGCATCCGAAGTTTCAACTCCCGATCAGTTTCATGGTCATTGTCCTTAAACTCCATGTCAGCCAATTGAAGTTCGGCGTCATTATCATACTCCGGCTCAAATTCTTGCCGTTTAGCATGGTACCCCGATTGATCCACACCGTTAGTGCCTCCCTTATTATCCTCAACTAGAGGTTTCGGCTTCTTGCCACCAAGAGTACGATTGCTTTGAGCTCCATCTGTGCATTTGAAAATTCTGCAGTTCAGATATACGAGCTTCTGGTCTCTCTAGCACGTTATCTTCACCGTAAAAGCACGTATTTTGATCCTTACCGTTCAAATAAAACAATTGCTCGTTTTTTATGGTCACCTTAAATGATCACTTTAAAACTCGAATTCCACAGTACTGAGAGAAAAGCTCACCATCTACAGCTGTACCAGCTACAGCACTATCTGGAGTTTCCTTGACATGAACTGTTCCTTGAGCGCCTCCAGCAGTCTTTTGACACTTTAAACCTGGCCCGTTTAAGGGACCTCCTGAATCAATCGCTCCACCAGCTCGTCCATCCGCATCATCTCCCTCACTACCTGGAGTTGAAAGCAGTGGCTTGATATCTTTCGTTCCTGCAGAGACGTAGTGAGTTTTATCGTGACGAAGTACACGCTTACAAAGCAAATAAAAAGAGACATGTATCACCACCAAACAAAGTTATGTAAGCACATATCGACAATGGCACCTGTTGACATGCTGGACGGGGATCTGCCCTCAAAACCCTCCTCCATTCTTCAAACACCCAGTCAATATCAAGTGAGTAATTGCTCCAAACAAAGAAGAATACAACTTGAATACGCTTGAGAATACACTAAGAATACACTTGAATTATCAACGACTGTATAAACAACGCATAGCTGAAGCAAGATGTAAATTCGACTATAACTACATTACAAATATCCCACTGTATTTGTGCTGCACAAAGAAGGTCGTACTTGATCCTTGGAGAAATGGAGGGCTCTTGTTTAACTAATCGTAACACTCCACCATCTGCTCATATGCAACATACAGCTTCAGTTCTAGACTCTTGAAATGTATGTATTAGTAAAGTAACCATCAGCACAGAGTTGAGCTGATTACGTGTTCTAGGGTACTTCACCTAATATTCAACAGAAGCCTTCACTTTTTTTGAAAAGGTCAGCTCAATGAGTACAGAAGGGCTAATCAGCAAGCACTGTTTCAAAGATAAAGAGCACGTTTGGAACTGCAAGAAGTGATTTGAGAGTGAAAATGAAGTATTACCTCTCTTGCCTTCTTGATGTGAGCGAGCCATGGCAAGCAACTCCGCCTTGGATTTCCCAATAACATGAGACATATCCTACACACACGTAGTCAATTTTCAAATATTTGGCCAGCAGGTTAAGAAATTCATTGAGCTCCACAGATTAATCACTGTAGAACACTTGCAAATACTCACGCAGAGGAACTCGTCAAAATGCCATTTCTTTAGAGCAAAGAACTAATTACACTTACAGGAAGCGGAGAACAGACGGAATTCATGTAGGTAGTCATATAATGATCATAGCACTGTGTCTTCGTCTTGGTTCCCACGTGCTCAGAAACCTCCACCCAATTTCCAAGCCCGTACATTTCAACGCCCTGCGCGAACAAATACGATCAGGCTAAATCCACACATATGAAAGATTAAAATGAAAACGCTGCTGTTTTAGGGGCACGGAGGCTTATGT
The DNA here is from genome assembly GCA_951230915.1 of Antitrichia curtipendula. NCBI lineage: Eukaryota > Viridiplantae > Streptophyta > Bryopsida > Hypnales > Leucodontaceae > Antitrichia > Antitrichia curtipendula. The sequence continues at coordinate 17,239,934 of OX579633.1, forward strand.
CTCTAATTCAGCTATCAAACACAGTCAAAACGCCCAGTACCTCCAAAAGCAGAATTTCTTCATCGGCGTTCCATTCTGGATGAATGAGGGGAAACGATAAATTATCCTGTAAAAGAAAAAACAATCCAAGTCAGAGATCACGCCAAATCATTAAGATAGTAGGGACCTCTCCTTCCGTACAATCACCTCTAACAAAAACTCTGTTCAAACAGATAAAGCAGACAGAATACGACTGGGAAGTTTTCTAAATTTGATCATATTTTGCAGTTTACAGTCTCAGCGCGTGTAGTGCTTACAATGACTCGGTAGGAATGATTGGATTTGTGAGGAGTGATCTCCACACCAACAGAGAAACACTCCACGCAAAGATCGAAATCAGGGCATTTGTTACATTTGATTCGAATAATTCCTGAAATGTCTTTATTGCAGTAGTTGCAGTGATAAAGAGCTTTCTTCGCTTCTCCTGCACCTGCAATCCAGCCATAACACAACATTCATATCACGTTATAATCGGCAACTGTATCTTCATGCAAATTCTTCACATAAAAGTGAAAACAAACAGATCACAGGTATATCCTTGACTACAGAAATAAATAACAATTAATACACCAAAACCAACAAGAGAAGCATAATCACTCGGATGACTTGAAACAAAGTCACAGCAGATTAGGTTCACCACTAAATCCACATATATTCGAAAGCTGTAAATAATCAAAAAACTGCTCTCCCCCCTAAATTTAACAATCACCTCTAATTTCTACACATCAAAAAACGTTCTAACGAAAAATTAACATCCACATTACCATTATCACTACCAAAAAGCCAGTCACTACAGCAGTTTCCAATACCGAAATTGTTCACATTCGAAAGCTGTACATAATAAAAAAAACTGCTCTCACACTAAATTTAACAGTGACCTCTAAATTCTATACATCAAGCAACATTCTAACGTGCAGATCAACATCCACATTACCAGTATCACTAACAACCAAAATGCGATTCAGTACACCAGTTTCCAATACGGATTAAAAAATCAACATAAAACCATAAAAAGTCCATGAGTAACCCGATTAGTTACCTGCCGTGGACGGCTCCGAAGAATCTCCTCCGGCAGCAACACGCCTCCTCTTGGACCTGCAAAAGGGATCCAGGGTTCAACCATCAGAGTTGGCAGTACCGACACAAACCCCAGGCGGGTACACATGGATTTCGGCCGACACGAGACCAAATTTAGTGAGAAAAAAAGCGGGGAAGGAAGGCTGACCTGTGGCCGAACCACGCCGTGTCATCGTCGTGCGTGCCGTGGACGCCTCGCGATCGGCCCATGGCGAAAGCTTGGCACGGCAGGGCTGTGGTTTCGCGACTGGAACGACCAAACCCTAGAAGGAGGCTCGTCGCAGCAAACCCCGGCGTCGAGGGGGCGGGATGGGCTTCCCGCGGAGTGAAGCCTGATACCCGCCAACGCCCGCGCAATCTCGAGGTAGGTCCCACCCGATTGAATGACGTGGCGTCTTCGAAGTGGATAGAGGGCCCTGTTAGACCCTCCTTTTAAATTTTCAAATTCCCAAATGCCCTGGTCTCCGCTGACCCGTCTTAAGAATCTCACTACACTTACAATGACATTTGGTGATATGTTGTATTTAGTGTTATACCTAAACCCTTGTCTTGACTTTCAAACCCTAAACCTTCTATCTTGTGTGTCAAGGTTATGTTAAGTGTTAGGGGATTTTGCATGTGAGAAATATATATTGTTTTGTAAGAAATTGTGCTTTAGAACAGTCAAAATGGCAAGGCGAAAAACTTTGCAATGTACATTTACATTTTTTGAGAAAGAAAAGATGTAAAATTGTGTGAAACAAGTTGAATCTCTGTGAATTAGACAATCCTAATACAAATATACCACATACTCCCTTAATGCATAATATGCAATACAGGAGTTTGGAAACAGCCTCACTGAAGATGGAAAGACACATGGCACATGGACTCTCTAAATGCATAAAACCTCTCTTAGTGTATAGTTCCAATACCATGCACTAAGAGAAGTTCGACCTATATATGTATATATATGCACATGCACATATATGTATTTTTATGTGTTTTTTGAGAGGGGGGCGTAAACTAAGTCAATAATTTCTAAACGTTTAGGCATCCTTTTAATTTTTTTTTTTTTACCAAGCTGATAGGAAGCTATGGTGGACATTTTTAACGATTTATACACTTAGTGAATAAGATTATTTCAAATTGCATACATTGTCACAATAAATTTGAGATTGAAAACTCCTACATTTTTATTGGGGCAAATTTTTTTTTCCTATTTTGTCTATTGTACTCTCGATGTAAGTAGAGTTTCATATTAGTCAATTTGCAAATTTTGAATGTGATACGTCATTTTTAGTGCCTCTCTGATATTTCCGTAAATCATTTATCTCATAAATTTTTTTCATTAAAGTTTATGAAATACCAAAAAAATCTTGTATCAAAAATTAATTGTGTCTTTTTTTCATTTTGTCACCATCATTTTTTATACATTCTTCACTTTGGGGGTTTGAAGCAATAATTTTTAAATAATTTTAAAGAGATTTATAATAGGAGTTTCTACACTATGCTGGGATTCATGGGAATCAAGACTTTTTTTTAGTTTTTGAGACTAAAGGGACAGGATGGCTATCTATCACTTCAAATTTGGTGATGCATGGTATTTCTGGTATCACTTTCAAATTTGTTGCTAATGGCTTTAGGACTAAAACTTACTACATTGTTAGAGCACATTGTGCAAATATTACATAAGTGATCATTTTGAAGCGAGTTTTGTAATGAATATTTATAGTTGAATTAAGAACATGACAAACTTCACTTCTTGCCACTTTAATGAATACATAAGCTATAACTCTTTTAAAATTTGAAAAAACAAAATTGCATAGCAAAAGTTTAGGAATTAAAAACTCCCTTTTATAAATATTTCAAATTAGCTTTGGGCTAGAAGTTGAATATTTATCAAATCACAAATAAATAGTAAAATTTATGTAATATAATTCTTTTAATATATGGTTCTTGCATTATTAAATTGTTTTCAATTCCAATTTTTTGAAAATCAAAATATAGGTTCAAAGCGTCAAAAAAATAATAATAATATTTTTTCTTTTTAAATATTAAAAAAAAATTTAGTATTTTTTCAAAATATTTTGAATTTAAATAATATTTTTATTTCCTTCAACTATAAATGAGTAAATTTTAGCAATAAATTATGAAAGCAAGTATGATTTTTTATTATGTTTATATAATGCACGATAATTTGTGTTACAAGCCATAAAAGATTGTATTTGGAAGCTTTTTTAATTCAAAAATTATCAAAAGAATTGGATACAAGTGGAAACCAATACCTTTATATAATATAGAATCCAAAAGGAAGAAGAATTTCATGAAAACCATAATTCACAAAAAAGTATCAAAGTGTCAAAATTGTAAATTTTGTTAATTTGTGATTGCATTTTTGGAATACTTGTGTCATGAAAATATTCAATACCTATTAAATTTCCTTCATCAAGGTTGTATCAAATATAATATGTAAATCCCTAAAGCCCCATTGTCTTCTCAAGGGACAAAATGGATTTTGGATAGGTTCCTACAATTTCAAATTTTGTTGTGATTTTTTGAAACTTTTTTTGAAGATACAAAAACACATCACAAAAAGTCAAAATTAAATTTTCAAAATTTGATTTCTCATAGAAAATATGGCTTTTGTCTACATCAAAAGATTTGATTCATTGTATTTGACCTGGTGATGAGAAAATTATAAACAATCTTGTTTTTCAAGCAATCTAAGCTTCTTCTTGAAAAAGTAACTTACAGGATTTATTTTTTATAGCAATTTTTACAATTTTTCAAAAAAACACTATTTGATAAGATTGAGTTTGCTTGCTAGAACAATCTCATCATTGAAATTATTGTATTTATATTCCATCTTAAAGCTATTAACAATTTAGTTTTATGTTCAATCTTGGACTTACTTCTAATTAACAATTCTTTAAAGAATGAAAATCAAAGTATTTTTGAAAAAATTGATTTTCTTAGACTTTCCATTTAGTTTTTCAATATAACATTTTTTTTAATTCAACATGTGTAGTGCAAAAAATATATGCTAAGAAGATTAAAAATGTTAAAAATTTAGGCAAGCAAGCTGCAAAAAAAGATTTTTTTTTACTTCAAATGCAAATATATTGCAAGCTAAATGCAGTTAAAGTTTTTGAAATTTCTTCCACACATTCTTATACCAATCTAGTGCAAGATCCTATGGTTAGATATGCAAAAAATTTAAAATTAAAGTTTTTTTGAACTCGTACAATAGAATTGGTAGTTTCGGGTGGAATTTGATGAAAAAACACTTTGGAACTCTAAGGAATAATTATAATAATTAATCATTAAAGGGCAATTTAACCTTCTATTGTCCTTTATAGAATTCAAAGAAAGCAATGCCAATCTATAATTTTTTATGAATTTATATTTAAACAACAAAGATGTAATATTTTTATTGTTATAGGACTTGATTGTATTGATTTGGAACAATATTATAAATAAATAAATTTAAAAAACATTTTAAAATTTAACCCCTAAAGTCCCATTGTCATGTCAAAGGACAAAATGGATTTTGGGTAGGCTCCTATGGCTCAATATTTGTTGTGATTTTTTGAGACTTTTTGTGAAGATTAAAAAATACATTGGTTTTGTGGAAATACAACTTTTATTTCAATTGATGCTCTCAAGCAAAAATTATGGCACAATAAGCACAAATTTTAGTTCGATGGGCAAAAAAAAAATATTATTATTATTTTCTCATATATTGTATTTTTATCTACATGAAAAGCTTTGATTTATTCCACTTGGATTAGTGATGTAAAAGTTATGGACAATCTTGTTTTGGGGGCAATTAGAGTATGTTCTTGAAAAAGTAATTTGTAGGATTCACTTTTGAGTTTAATTTTCATAGTTTAAAAAAAAATCACAAGGTAAAGATCTTTCGCTAGAATAATCTCATCATTGAGATTATTGTGTTTCAATTCCATCTTAGAGTTATTAATAGCTTATTTTTTCCCTTCAATCTTGAACCTACTTCTATTTAATAACTTGAATGAGCAAAAATTAAGTTAAATTTTTTTTCTGTAGTCTCTCAATTTACTTCTGCAATATAAAAAATTAGAAATTCAAAATGAATAGTGTAAAATTTAAGCTACAATAAGTAGATTCAAAGTCAAAAAATATAGTTGAATAAGGTGCAAAAAACTTGTTTTCTTCACTTTAAATGCAAATATCTTGAGATCGACATGGTCAAAGTTTTTGAAATTTCTTCTACACATTTTTTACACTAGTCTAGTGTATGATCTCATGGTTGGATATATAAAGTAAAGTTTAATTTAACTTTTTTTGCTCTTTGCAATAGAAATGGCAATTTTGTGTGTTTTTTGATGGAAAAAAAGCTTTGGGACTTTAAGAGTTAAAGAAACATATCAACTCCATTGTAACAAAAAGATACAAATGACTCCCCCAAAGTTCCTTTCAAAATCAACCCTAAGGTTATTTTGCTTTTCACTTATTTAATAATCCACCATAGTATGAATGTACCAGAATCCCTAAAGAACCTCAATGTACGTGCTTGTTCAAATTTTTAATATGTAAAAAAGTATTATAATGTAAAAACTAAAGGAATATTAGGTAAGGTAGTATGTTGTAAAAGAGCCCATCTTCTTCAAATGGACCCTATATTTAGGTATAAAATGAACTTCAAGTAGTCCTAAAATGGATATGTGCCAGACTTTTAGTGGACTGAAGATAAAGTGGGAACAACTTAAAGTGTGTTAAAGATCACTTGGGTGTGAGTACACTAGACCTTTGTACTTTTTAGGTCACAAACCAAAAATGACAATATACATTACTTTGTACTTAACTTTATCCAAACTTTAAACATGTTTTTGAGGATTCTCTATGGTCTCATGGCAGGGTAAATGTCTTAAGTTTATAGGGTTTGGACTGAAATCGTAATAAAACCATTGATTGAATATTCAATTTGTACTTTTTCAAACAACTACTAAGATGTCACAGTACTTCAAATAACCAAATAGTACATTATTTTTCATCTTAGAGGTTTCGTATTCTATTGCGCATCATCTTGAAAAGACCGCTCAGGGTATTCTATCCAAATCTGCCTTCCAATTTTAAATTGAATATCTGGTGTGGCTAGGAATTCTGAATTGTGGCTAGATATTTTGACATGGGATAACTTTGTAGAAAATTATGCTTTGTTTAAAATTTTTAGATATCCTAAATGTTCACCTCTTTTTCTAGAATGGCTTCCCTTTAGAATTTTCTATCTCACTTTTGTAATGATTAAAAAATTGTTGCAAATCCGTGCTCATTTGTATCGGAGCAGAGTGTTTAGTGTACATAAAGTACTTTGTATATAGATTCCCTCGTTAATGAAGCCGCCATATATTTCGGTTTTTCTATTTGTAGTGACTGCCAAGCCCTGATCCATTGCGCCACGTTGATTCTTCTCAATCAGCCACGTTGAGTTGTCTCTCTCAGTTAGCTCAATCTTCCTCGTGGAAAAAGATTCTTTGCATGGTTGCTGAATTTTGATCGGTCCACCTTCCACCTATCGATTTTCTTGCTCTCACTCTCCTGCTACATGTCCGTTGAATCATAGCATTATCTGTTTTGTTGATTCCGTGTCCGTTACCCTACTGTCTTTGCCATGTTTCATGTCTGTTGAGTACCAAAGTTCATTTTTTGCCTGTTCTATGTCGTTTTAGTTCACGGCGTTTCATATTTTAACGCGGATCTTGCCTTCAAGAGAAAAATCGCTTTCCTGTTGCTGTCATTTCTATTGCTAAACCGTGAAGTTTGCGTTGACGTGAATTGTTTTCTTTTTGCCAATGTGTTCTCTGTCAAAATTTTGCCATATTCGGAGTCTGTTTCAAGGTAAATTGCTTCTCTGTTCCCGTCGTGTATTTCTCCATGTTTTTATTGAATAAACAACGTTGTTTATGTAGCAGAATTTATATTGAAGTACAACACTCCTTTCAGTTGCATGACTTGGTTTTCTTGTTGGTTGTGTATTCATGTTCTATTTGTCACTTAATTAGTTTCATCTACACTTTGTATTCACAATCTTCTTACGCTGCTTGAGTTTGTATTGCAGAGCCCGTCCATTGGAGATTCATGAGCCCATACCTTCCTGTGATATTGTTTCAAGTTGTCTGTTGTTGCCTGTACGGTGGTCATATAGATTCCAAAGAATGTCTACATCAAGGTCTCCTTTTGTTCAGAAATTAATTACATCCTTCTTTCCTGCAATTGAGACGGAGTTTGAGATACCGTCTGTTCCAGTCCAACAACTAATTACTACATATTTTCCTGCAAACGAAATATATCGTGAGATTCATTTGGTTCCAACCACTCAGCTAGGCTCCATTTGCTTATCAACTGAGGCAGGGCCCGCTCGTTCGCAGTGGACTAGTGATTCTGGATATGTGTCAGAAACTCCATTGTCCAAGCAAGGGAAGAGTGAATTCTATTGGGGCCAGTGCAATAGCATAGATGAGTCTCCTCCCCATGTAGTTATCACAAGTATAGTGTCTTCTTCTTGCGACAGTGCGGTCAGTTTAAGCTCTCATTTATTGTCTAACTTGAGGACTTACCCTGCCCGCAGTTGTAGATCGATCATGTTTTGAAAGGACCAAGAGTTGTCCTTACAAGTTCTAGGTACTTTCAAAAGAGTTTTGCAATGGGTAATGCTGCCCAAAGAAAACGTGCAAGGAATGGTTGCATTAGACCTGGTCTAGCAGATAGAGTTGCCCAGGCTCGTATGCATGAAGAGGTTCTAACCGCAGCTACAGAAAATGCAAGAGAGAGGAAGGCGCGTCAAAGAACACGTGAGAAGGAGAGTTTACAAGGGACCCTACTTTTAGCGGTAGCGCCTCCTGATCGTGACGTGAATGATCACTTACCAGTGAGAGAAGTGCATCGGAGATCACTACGTTTATCTCAATTTGTACTTGACGAAGCTGTCCAGGTCCTAGTAGTAGGAGAGATGTCATGGAGAAATTCTTGCGCCATGATACTATAGGCCCTTTGCTTCCTATGTACTATCCTAGGCCACAGGAAGCAAAGGTAATTCATTCATTCTTTCGTAACTTCAAGCATGAATTGCAATTGGTAAAAGTTGCAAATTCCAATGAATTTTTAGCAAGGAAAAGTGCTCTTTTAGATGCTGCCGTAAGTTTGGGGACTGATGGGGTCAGAGCTTTGTCACGAGTTCTAGATACAACAACCGAGAGTATTAACTTGGCTTTGACAAGAAGGGTTGTTGCAAACGATGTTCAAGATATTGTGCCAAGATTACGATTGCATAGACTTCAAAGAGCAGGATTGTCTGATTACGTCAAAAATTGTATCAATGTCTGGTGAAATGGTCAAACTAAGGTGTCACCAAACAAAAAGGATGTTGTCAGGCACAGGGTGGGCCGTGCACAATGGGTGGAGCCTCATCCTACACACTACCTTTGTGAAACTCAGGTATGGTTCTTTTTTGAAGTTCTGTTCTAGTTTTGAGATTATTTAATTCTTGAATCCATAGCTTTGAGTACAAATATCATGAAGTTCATAAGATAGGAATGCCTTTGAAATGTAAAATATATGCATGTCCTAATAAAATAATTCTAGGTGACTTGATGCTTATCTAGTAATCCAGTGCCTTTCATTCATTGTTATGATTACATAAAGCACTTACAGTACTCTTTCATGGACTTGTTGATGACAAATTCCGGTGTAGCACATACTGTGAAGCTGGAAACAATTATAATACTAATTTGTTCATTTAGTACTTAATGCTTTCCAATAGTTGTACTATTGTACCCAAGAGAATTTACATATGTCCTTATCTGAATAATCAAGTCACTAACAATATTTTGTAGTAGAAGTAAAATACAATTACCGGATTTCAATAATTATGTTTAGTAGAAGTAATACTACTAGGTCCCTTTAAATATTGATATTCATTGTTACCACTACTCTTTGTATTTTAAAAGAGGCGATGATCTATTCTCATTGTACATTTTTGTACAAAATATAACATTTTGATTGTTTCAACATAATCCAAAGTACAAACCTCGGATCTAAGTATATCTATGTTATACATAAAGTATAATTTTACATAACCTTGTATTCTAACAATTTTTTAGATACTTTTTGTACATGGAACTTCTTAGTATGTACATTGTTCAGTCCTGGGTCTAGTATATTTAGATACAAATAGTGTTTTTAGCTATTCTAGGTGTGACTACAGTACAATTATCATGTCACACTAACTATTATGTGATACAAATATTAGAAATTAATACTTTTTGTACAATTATAATTATGAAGTTACTTTAATTGTAAGTTCACTCTATATTCTTTCTGTAGAACAAATTTTTCAGAACGTCATAAACACATATTGCATTCCTAAGGGTGCTATGACTTCATTCAGTTATCTTCACCATGCTAGCTTTCTAACTTTTCTCTGTCAACTTTTTCACTTCAATTTACTAGTTTTCTAACTGCCTTCTGTTTGTGGTGGTTTTCTCTGTTTTGCAGACCTGTTTTTTCTTGCGTTTCAAAGAAGCTCATCCTGAGTGTAATGTGCGGCAGAGGGCATTCGAAAGGTTAAAACCTTGGTGGGTCAGGAAATTGAAAGAGAGGAACACTTGTTGCTGTATTTACCATGTGGAAATGGATTTTATGAAAACTGCTTTAAATAACCTGAGGGATAGAGTGAGGGGTTTGCATGCATCTACAAATTGTAGTTGTGGCTGTTTAGTTTGCTCAGGCAATGGGGAGGGAGGTACAGAGGGTGGTTGCCATGCTCACGATAATGTTTACAAGCGCATGACTTTAATGTGGGAAGCTTGTGTTTGTCCTGAGGGTGAGTATGACTTATGGCATAGACTAGATTGCTTGATGGGAGAGTGTACTAATTGTGGATTTCATCTACTAACCTTTTGTGACCAGGAGTTATGTCATTCTTCTTCATTTACTTTGAAATGGAAGTGCTTTGAGTACTACCAAATAGGAGTGGATGCAAATACAGGGAAGGTTAGGAAACGATTGAAGGAGGCTTTCAAAAACACTCCAGTACATGTGTTCTTACCATATATGGAGAAGACGGTGACAACATTCATTACACACAACTTCAGAGCTAGATGGCAAGATGAGCAATGCCAACTAATGATGACCAACATACCTGAGGGAGTAATTGTTTCTCACATTGATTTTGCTGAAAATTATTTGTTTGCTATTCAGAATGAAGTGCAAAGTTTGTACTACTTTAGCACTTCTGTCACAATACTGGTTCACATTACCATGTGGAGGGAGGGAAATGACATTTTCAAGCAAACACACTTTTACATTTCAGATGATAAAATCCATGATTCATCTTTTGTGCAGCATTGTTTATTATTACATTGGAATTGGTTCTTAGATTCTGGTTTTACACCTTCAGAGCATTGGGTATTTAGCGATGGTTGCAGTGCACAATTTAAGTGTACCATTGCTATGTTCTTTGTTGCTAAATACCCAATGCTAACTGAAGGTTGTCTTATGAGATGGAATTACTTTGAATCTGCACATGGAAAAGGGGAGTGGGATGGTGCAGGAGCTGTAGTAAAGAGAGCGTTAGCAGCGGAGCAAATTCAAAATCCGCTTCGACCCTTACAAAATGCTACACAAGTGGTTCAATTTTTGGAGGAAAAATATACAAACCGGGTTCCTAGTTCCTATCATCAATCAACTACCTCTACTCTGTCTAGAGTATTTTGGAACATTGCCGAAGGAGAAGTTAATCATGAAGACACTAGTTTAAGATGTAACACTATTCCTGGTTCCAAAAGTCTACACTCTATCATGGGATTCTCTACCATAGATCCTTGTCTTCTCAAAACTCGTGCATTATCTTGCTTTTGTATTGCTTGTGTTGATGGTGACTGGGATAACTGTGAAAAAGTATCACATGTGCAGGATTGGCGAGTGCAGAAGCTAGTACCCGTCAACGCCTACTCAGTTGCGGAACAAGTCAAGGAGATGGACAATGTCGAGAATTGGTTGCATGATGGAGTGTTGGTGACGATTGGCGACATGGTAGAAGTTGGAGACAACTTCATGGTCCCTGCAGAGGACGATAACGAAGACGGTGTTGAGTTCTACATTCTTCAATGCAAAAAGACCAAATTTTTACTGGAAGAGCCTCTGTCTTGTCCATGGGGAGGGATTTTCATGGCAGGGGATGCTGTTATCCAGGATAAATACTATAAAAAATTTGGACGCTTAGAGAACACGTATGTATTTTGTAATAGGACAGTGGATGCACATGTTGATGCTCATTTAGTTTGTGCTTGTAAATTTCCTATGACTCTTGCGTCACACAGGGTGAAAGGTACCCAGGTTTGTAAGTTATCAGCTGAATCGCAGCGAATGTGTGAAGACGCATTACGGGAATGGTGGGCCTTTAACAATGTTTAGAGTTTTACTAATCTAGGATGTCTGATTCATAGGTTTGTAAAATATTTGTATGCTACCAAGTATCATTGGATACTAATTATGTTATTTGTACTTTGACCAGAGTATTTTTGGATACTTCAAATACAGCTTCAGACAGTTTTAAGTGGGATAATCATGTGACGTTTGTGGGCTAGTATTATCAAATTATATATGCATTATAGCATTCACTTGAGCAGACAATTTAGCTCTTAATATTCTACTTTAATTTTATTTTTAGTGCTATTGCCTCTAATACCTTTTGTTGCCATTTAGCTGTGGGTAATTTTCATTAGTAGTGCTCTTATCTTTGATACACTTAGTTGCGGCAACTCTCAGTCTGTTATAGTAGCTTTGGTTGGGATTCTAATGTATGTATTGAATCAACTAGCTCAATAGTTTAAAATTGTGATGCTGTTGTTTTCCAATTAATCTACATTGCATTGGTTTAGGGTTCTAGGATATGTGAGATATGGAATTATAAAAAGACATAAGGAATGGTTCCGTTTGATTTCTGTTTCACAAAGTTGAAAACTCCTGGCCAAATGTGAATATTGACACTACCGTTGATTTTTTATCTTATTCTTACAATTGCTTTCAATACTTGTTGCTAGTTCTCTTATACACTGATTCAAGTACTAGCAACATAAAAAATGGTTGCATGAAAGCCGTATTTCATACGTTTTATTATACAAAGTGTACACTATGTACATTGAATGTAATGGCCCAAAATTTTATAGTCATATTACTGTTGCTTTTCAATTCATCCTAATTGCTTCGGTAGCTAGTTCTTGGACCTTAGAGGCCTTAATTCTTGTACAAAAAACGTGAGAATTGATTGCACGCAACTTGAAAATCAAATTCTGGTAATTGTTTAATTCACATAGTTCAATATCATTGACTTTGCCTAGACTTTGTATTGACAATGTTATGGCTTCTCATATTAGTTACTCTCTCAAAGACTTTGATTAACTGTTATTGGACCCTTACTTGCACTCATTTTTAAGTTACCTTAGATGGTACAGAGTAGAAGACTAATAATCACTGAAGTAAAGGAAAATTCAAAACACATGCATTACAATACATGTCTTTTAAAATACAACTTATCAAATACAATTTAGTCAATTGAAAATTATGCTACACATATTGTGACCTTCATGTTGTTATCAAATGGAATTTGACAACTGATCTCTACAAAACATGCTCCCACACTTACAAGAGAAACACGGCATTGTTGAGTCACGATCTTCAAAGTCAATTCCATAATCCCAAGTTAACGCCTCCTTCGCCTCAATCATTCGATTTGTGAAAAATGCAACATGGTAAAAGCTTTTACCGGCGTTCTCTATCTTCATAGGCACATCAATCAAGTTAGCATCCCCACACCTGCAAAAGATATAGAAATTACTGATTAGAAAACTGAAATGCATTCATACACTTGCTTACCACTAGATAGAACATGGTAAATGACAAACCTGTGGTTCACAAATCTTGCAACGTTGCCATAGTGAGTGGCATCCAAGCAGAAGGCTGTCTCGTCATTTGCTTTCCGCTTAGTGGCCCAGTCAGCATCAAGTTGCAAACTGTATGAGGGACCATCACAGACTACAAGGTTCCTAATTGCCATCTCTGAATTTGTCAAAACCTCTCCAGTCAACTCAAAAACAAATGCACCTTTGGGAATTGACTGAATAGCTCGAATCCCCCATCCAGTATGCATTGTATGGTATACTTCTACCAAATATTTCATCCCCTGTTGAACCACACGGTTACCACATTTACTGTGGCAGGGGCATTTTAAATTACACTCCCTAATGAAACCCCTACTAGCATTACCAATCTTTGTCAAAAAATTATTTTTCAACAACCCACCTAGATTGTATGCAAACTCACCACCGGTGGCCTTTGCACACTGACAAGGAACTGCTGCTGTTAGACAATCTCCTGAGACACAAGAACAACACTCACTTTTCCCTAACCCAACAATAGAGGTATGTATATAAGCATTATTATGAACTACACTAGCAGCTATATACTTGAAAGGTGTCAATTCTGATTCATTAGGTACTACACGGATCGGAATTGCCTCCAAGCCTCTAGACAAGTCTTCAGTATTGTATGGAGCCTATAGAGAAAAAACCATCAAACCACATTAGAATGTAGAAACTACAAACTACATAAGTTAGCTCTTGTAAAACAAAGTGTCTATTTCAGTAGCCTCCACTACGAAGGTAAGATACATTTTTTCCTAGGCTACATGATACTTGGCTACATGATACTTGGCTACATGATACTTGGCTAATTGAGACCAAGATTGCAAACGGAAAAAACTTACTATAACCAAAACTATGAATGCAAATAAATACTAGAACCTATACTCAGAACAACAAAACAATTGCCCAAGTATCTACAACCGTCTATGCTTCTTCAACAAGGTTTTGTCTACCTGCGTAGACAATGTTAATTGTCCTTGCTGTGATCTTGTATTTCTCCTACCCGGAGGTGAAAAAACTTTGGTGGAATCATCTGGATGGCATGCTGCCTCCACACCCTCATCTTCCACCCCAGATGCTATGATCCTCAAATCTGTGAAGGGACTAGGTTCTGAACCTACAAGGTTCTCCACAACAGTTTGGGTTCTCTCACTCTCAACTAAAACTTTGTGCCTCTTCTTCCCCTCCTTCTTCTCCTTTTTTTTATTTCTTTTGAGAGTACCGTCCGTCACCGTGTCTTCTTCCTGTTCCTCCTTCTGTTCTTTTGACGCTATAAGGTGCCCCTCCCGAAAAACAACCTTGAACCCCGTGCTCAAATCACTAATTCCGCCACCCCCAACATGTTTGTTACCTCCAACTTTAATATGTGCAGAAGATTCCTTAACCAACACCTCCCCTTCCTCACAAACCACTTCATCTAAACCCCTCATCATCTTGGAATCTTTGTCAGTAATTCCCTTCCCCTTCCCAAGAATTATCTCACAGCTTGCCTTGCCTCCTTGCGCACGTAAAGAGACTTGCTCATCGAGCTGAGCACTGTAGTGTAGGGGTGGTAGGGGCAGTGGTTGCATGGGTTCTTTAGAAGACCCTTTGCAGATGCCAACCACTTCTTCTACTTCGACAAGGTGAGCCTCCTCTCCCTCTGTGCAGTTGAAGGTGTCAGCCACCTCTTCCACTACGTGGAGGCATAGGTCAGTTGCCTTCTCCATGTTGCCGATGCAGGTGTTAGCATGTGCTCCCGCTTTGATGGTGTGAGCCCCTTCTCCCATTTGCTGTACACGGGTGTCAGACCCCACTTGAACCTTGTGAATGGCAGCCCCATCTCCCAATTCGTGGATGTTAATCTTCTCTCCCACGTTATGAATGTCAATCTTGTCTCCCACTTCCTGGATGTCATCCTCCTCTCCTACACACAATGTCTGACCAACACCCCCACTGCCTTTAGACATTACAGGAATAGTGTCTCCATCAACCCCTGCCAACCATTTGCTTGCATCATTCCGTAAAGACTCTTCTTCTTTCTCGTTGAACCCCCAAATTTCTCTAAGCGGATTTGCCAGGTGAGCGCCTTCTCTAGAAATCTGCTAAGAAGACAAAACACAAATTAGCCTTGAAATTAAAGATTACACATGCTGATATGGATGGAATGATACTATTTTTGGGGAAATAATTTACATACCTGGCAATCCACTTCCTCATCACCTAATGGCAATCCATTAACATCGCTATCACTGCTCTTATTCTGAGATTTTGAATTTGAGACAGTGGTACTGGAGCTAGATGGCAAATTCATCACCTTCACTGCAAGCCCATTCTTGCTTGATTCTGACTCTGAGCTGAATTCTGTCTCTATCTCCTTGTCGCTTGTAGTCACTGGTTTTTTAGCCTTCTTCTTCCTCTTTCTCGCATTCAATTTCAAAGCTGGACTATCAACTTCACCCCAAACTCTCTTGTTTGAATTTTCTACATCATTGGCTTCTTTTGGTGCAATGTCCTCCTCAGCAACTTTAGACAATCCAGAACCTCCCCAATGAATAGTCTTGGGTGAATTAATAGCATGGCTAGTTGTTCCTTCTGTGAAATTAGCTGGAGAGTTTGCAGGATGAGCAAACTTCTGGCAAGAAACTGCACAACAAACAACGCAATGCAATCAATATGCTGAAATCAACAACCACCATGTCTCTCCAAAAGGGAACACTTATCCATAATTACATACATCAAAAAGTATGACAACTAAATTATGCAGACTGAATTTCATTTGTAAAGGAAGCCAAACAGAAACATAGATTTCGAATCAATAATTAATATTGTACTTTATCAGTACTAATTTACAAATACACTATGTAATCTTGAATACAAAGTGAAAATTAAGTATCAACTTTACAAAGAAATGAGTATAACAAAAAACGCAAGTACTTAAAAGAAAAAATGTAGTTCTGGCCAATATAGACTTGATACAAATTCAAAGAACAAGTACTTTAGAACAAAATATGAGTACTATTTAATATTTCGCTTTTGTATACTATATAAATGTACATATGAATAGTTAAAAATGGGTACAATAAGTATAGTTGATGTGAATTAGTACTCTATAAATGGGGTACAAATAACAACACTCTACTTCAAAACAATAAGCTTGTGAATTAGTAATACAATTTTTCCAGTGTTAGAGATAATAAGTACAAATCATTATACTTATATTTGTTTACTGTATTTTTGTATAAACACACTGTGTAAATTCTAATTGGCGTTCCCTTTTGTACATTTTCATACATCCTTTAAGGTACAAACTGATATTAAAAAAACAGCACTACGTTGTCAATTACTCTTTTGTAATAACTATTGTATCTGTTAGTGCATTTTTAAATAACAACTTTGCTAGTTCAATACTATAGAGAGCATTTGAATAATACAGCAACAAAAGTGTCATGGTCAACCATATATCCTACACATAAAATAATGGACTTGTAATTGTACTGTACAATCCTTCAAGAACCCTTAACAACAACAACTATAGAGGTGTGCGTTATAATAAGATTTGAAAGTTAAAAAATAGAGAAGCGTCTTACCGGTAGATAGGCATTTTGATTTTGCCAAATCTAATTGGTCTTGGAGGATCTTCTTCCTCTCATCACATAAACCTAGCATTGAAGACTTCTCCACAAGCTCTGCACTCGGCTCGCCCCAACCATAACTCCGGTGCCATTCTGGATGTGGCAGAGAATGACACCCCAAGCTAGTGCATCGATTGCTCTTACTGAACACAACTGATGCACAAAAAAGATGATAGAAATGGCGGCAAGATGAAACTATAATGTCACTATGGGGGAAGGGAAATGAACAAAGAGAGCAAACCGTGAGTTTAAGAAACTCAGTCTCCTTGTTGAAGCATGACAATTGTAGAGCATCCTCCTCAGTAGGGGCATACACCATCGGTCTAGGAAAAATACCCCCCCAGGCCTTCCTGTCTTAAAAGACCACGATTCAACTACCAACGCATCAAACTCCAGCCGATGGCATTGAACCTGCTGGGCCAACTTCGCCATGAGGGTGTCCGCCCCTTCCAAGTCGATGTTAACTTCTGTCAAGTGCTGCTCCTCCGTTTCCAGTTGCTCTTGGAGCATCTCAACCTTGATGAGCTCACGTCCCACGTCCATACCAGAATCCCTCATCTCCTCAATCAATTTTTTTTCACCTCCATTTGCTTGTTAAAAATGCCTATTACAGACTCAATATCTCTCTTCTTCCATTGGCACTTCTCTGCACTTGATTCGGCTTCCCTTTGCTGAATTTTCAGCACCTCCCCTTCCATGTGTACAACGCTCATGAGCGCCTCCACCTCAACCTGCCGCTCGGCTGAAGATACCTTGGAGAACATTCCTGGTCCTACCTGCAAATCAACACAATCTGCAGACACCCCCGACTCCCCACCAGTTTCTCCATGCTTTGACCGGGTAAGAGTAGGCAATCTTTCCATCGTGAATCCAGCTGCGCTACCCCCACCTTCCTCTTGCTTTAACCCTCGCTCCAACTTGATGGACCTCTAGTCCATGCCTTGAAGGTTTACTTGTTTTAAGGTACTTAACAAAGAACTTTTTAGACTTTGTAGTTTTTTAAGGTCTTGATCATACCGATTGCGCTGCCGCTTGTTTGTTTCCTCTCCAAACAAGCACCAATTAACCTCTTGGCTTCCCTTCTCAAACTCCATCACAACTCCTTCCGCAAAATGCATCTTGAGCAATGCAGGTACCTCGTTGGGGCCGTGTTGGTACATAATTGGATGGAGCTGTCTGATCCTCTCTCTCAATTCGGGAAATTTGCATCGTTGCCAGAAAAACCCGTTGCACCCACCTTCACCAGAGGGCTCTCCAAAATATTTCCTCACCATTGCTGCCATAGAAACCTTTCAGTACCGATGAGGATTTGTATATGAGGAATTTAGAAGCCCATACTCCCTCGCAAAGTCTTCTCTGGTCAGCTTCCGTGGAAGTTGCTTCAGATTACTGATTTCGATGTCGACGTCTTCGGGCGTTTTGAAAATTTTCGTCTTTCTCCCCTTGGTCAGCGCTTTCTTGCAGTTGCTCTTGTATTCCTCCACGACACTGTCGCCTTCGTCAATACTATAGTCTTCGTCATCAGGCCCTCCCCCTCCTTTTGCGGTAAGGTGTCATCATTTTGAGGAGGGCCGGGCATTTGGTTGCCATCGTCATTTCCTCGAGCTGTCTTCCCCTTCTTCCGTTTCAGTCCATCCTCAATGTTGCGTCGAGAGGGCCCCTCTATTTGATGCGAGGTAGTCACCTTGTCATTCCTTGCAACGTCTGTTTGTTTTGTTGTCTCCTCCCTCCCTTTTTGACCATTGTCTCTGCTTTTCACCGCACTGAACCTCCCTTTACCGAAGTTGCCCTTCCCCGACTGTGTTCCAGTAAAACGCTCCATTGTAGCAAACTCTGAAGCCCAAAACAACAAGGAAGAATGTAAATAATCCAAAACTCTTAATCCACGCATGCTTGGAATGAATGGATTCCCCTTTCAAAACTTGAAATAATATTGCATCTTCTTTGAAATTCTAAAGCAAACAGCAAACAAACTAACTAAGCAAGGAAAAAAAAATGCTGAGAACTTCAACAACCATAGACAACATCATTACCAAAACTGAATGTTCTGTGAAATCAACGTCTCTACCACGCACTAAAAAGATCTAATTCATTTCATTCTCACCAAATCCATGAAAAGCATAGTCTATGAATCCAACATTTCGAACGCAGATGCGCAGTTGCTGAGCCAAAACAAATCATATCCATTTGAAATCAACCAACAAGCAAACTAATAACTTGAAAGGATTTGTGAACTCACCAAAAATGTATCCGCAAAAACTAGAATTATAAGAATTGGCTGCATGAAAATTCTAGATCTTTGCAAAACTTTGGAGGAACTTCCTTCCGGAAAACAAGTTCCACTACAATAGAAAGACAGAAATTACATAACCTAAACTACCGTATTCACAGCTAATCCTCTCCAATTTTTGCCAGCTAACTCTATGAACTTCTCTAACGATTCAAAAAACTGCACTTGCTACAACCAAATTTATGACCACATTCCTACTTGCTGAACGACCCACACACTACATGATTTCATTTTTAACGGCAAAGCAACTTCAAAGAGGAATAGAGATGAAACAAAATGCAAAGCTCGCAACAACGGAGCTTCTGCAGCACTACAGAGAACAACGGAAAACTCTGAAAAAACAAAAACAACTCGTTGGCGCCAGAAAGGTGCGAGACGAAGAACTGGGTCTCGGCCACGCGGGAACAAAGTGATTGGCGATCACCAGTTACTCTTGCACCATGTAGTCTGAAATACCTGCGGTCACCGGTTGTAATAATCGACATCATCAGTGGTAACCCCCGATCACCAGTTGCAAGGATAGAGTACTGTACGTAATTGTTTGTGACCCCTAGTGACCGGTGAAGTACGAGCAAGTTAATAGTTGTACATGAGAACATATAGCTCAATGATTTGGTTCATTTAAGAGTGCTAATTATTTGTTGCACAATGATATTTCACAAATCATGTTAACGTCATGTGGTAGTCCTTGATTCAAAGTAATGCTCCATACTATAATAGTATTTGAGGTATAGTAATCTTTCATTTTAATTTGTTAAGATCAAAATATTACCTTCCATCTAAAGGCATGTTTATTTATTACTTATAATGAATTATTGTCCTCTAACTACAATATATTTTTATACATACTCCAAATGTCTTTGTAAACAATGGAAGAATCTAAAATTCCAAGCTAAACCATCGTTTTCATATAGTTTTCATTTTAGCCCAAGACAATTTGCACCCCTAAAATACTCAAACATAGTTAAATTTATAGGGAATTGCTAAAGCCACACCCAAAATTGCTAATGCCACACCCTTGTGAGCATGTAATTTGAGAATTCAATGCAATTTTTTTAATTCAAGTGATCTATCATTCATTCAATCATTGCATTATCATCTCCTTGAAAGAAAGAAGAACAAATACAAAAAAACAACTAAACTTTTATTGCACCATTGCTATTTTCTTAATGTATTTTTGCTTTAAGTAGTTCAAAAATTTTATATTTTTAGTTTCAATTTTAAAGCACCTCTAGTATTTTGAATATAGCCTTAGAATGATGAAGATGAAACAAATCTGGTGATCCAAGTCAAAAAAATCAACATTAAAATCCCACATTTCATGCTCAAAGCACACCTTCGGGGGGGGGGGGGGCATTAGCAATTTTGGGTGTGGCTTTAGCAATTCCCAATTTATAAGCCATTAGGAAAACCCTGAACTTGCAAATGAAGTTGTTGCTTTAATTTCATCATTTGTTATGCACTAAGATGAATTTACACATTATTATTACGTATGAAATAGATCTTGTGATTAACACCTAAAACGTGCCTAAGACAATTATTTCAAATGATTTCAAGAAGTATAAATATCATTTATTATGCATGTATGTAGTTTAATTCCAAGTCTTTATAAACGTGTTGTTACAATCATTATATTGTACTGCTTCATTACCAACAATTCCAAAAAATGAAATACATATATGGTCACAATGAATTCATCAATTAAAACAATGAAAGAAATAGTAATTTTCAAAAAAGAACTTGGTGAATGTAAATTTTATTGCAAAAATTCAAAACACTGAAACACCATTCAATTAGCACTCTTGTTATATAGTGTATCAAAAATGTGACATTTGCATAAGGGTCCATCTGCTAATCATATGATTTTCAATAATACCTTGAGAATATATTGATTATTATTAAAAATTATTGGCGCATGTTCAAGCAACATGCAGTAATTAAGGAACTATTTATTAAAGAATTCTATATTTAATTAATGTATCAAAAGAGTTTTATTCAAACTATTAGGATTGTCACACGATTATTTGATGAGTGTAAATCCTACACTGAAGTACAGCAATGATAATTTTATCATGTTAAAAATATGATATGAACAACATTTCAATAAATATGTATCTATAGCAATGCAATCTTAAATTTCTTATCAATTGTTATGTGGTTTAGAATGCATTCTATAATATCATAAATTTTGACCATATATACTAGAGGTGGTAGAGTAATTCAAAAGCCAAAGTGGTACATATTTGAAGTCTAATAATTACCTTATATATTAAAATACACACATCATAATTTATTTTTAATGCAATTATTTTTAAAAATGAATATTTGAACATTTACTGTATATTGATTGAAGATTCTAGACACAAATCAATATAGGATACTAGTATATATGAAGTGTGGCACCAAAAACATCCCTAAAACCTATTATATAAGAGCAAGGCAATAAGGTCAAAATTAGAAGGAGGGATAAAGCTTTCTACCATAATCACAATGATTTCTAATATATTGTAGATACTCAATTTCTAATAATTCTTGTCACCTACTCTCACATGATTGTTCATATATGAATTGAAATTGCAAATACAATTTTTATGGGTTAGTCAATAGTCAATATTCTTCATTTCAATTTACTTGAAGGTCAAAAAAATAAAAATAATACTTTAAATGTAAACCTTCACGTCCAATATTTTTATGTTTATTCCTCTTGTTATCTTCAAATTTCATTTTGTACTTCAAATTCAAAATGAAGAAACAATAAACTCTTCTAAAGTGTCCTCTATCGCATATGCAATTTAAATTTCTTTGTAATAAAATCTTGCAAATAGGGAAACAACACATTGTTTTTTAATTCTAATTTTGTCTTGAAATCATATTAAAAATATAATACAAGCGATTCTGCATCCAATTTACATCTAGACGAATGTTGATAACCCTAAGAATCCCTTACATTTTGCCATAAACCGTAATTTCTGTCGTTAAACACTGGATGACATCACCTACAATATCAACACAAAAAGGGCGGGGTCAAGCTCATAGGATTCGATAATTTAATTCAAAAAAAACTTTCTAAACACAGGAAAGGAGCCCTGAAACACGGCTTTACAGTTGCTGTGAACTAAATCTTGCAGTATGAGCCAGATAAGCACAAGCCACGTATTAGATTCTCTAACAGTTGACTTCCGAATCATTGGCCAAAATACATCCAACATTGCAGACCACACGATGGGAATCCAAAGAATTCCAGAGAATCCTCGATGTTGAGTAGTACAAAATAGTACAAAATAGTATATATTTTATGCATTTGTACACACCAGTTTTGCCAAAACTGACATGGGTCTAACGTACTTGCACCCACTTTAAAGTTTAAATGTGAATGGTTAAAGCATGTGGTTAGGTTCATTTTTAAATATAGTGATAGGTGGACATTTATGTATTTAAATAAGAATTGAACAAGCCAACTACTTTATTTGGAAAATGCAAAATCTGAAATTGATTGGATATAAGCTTAAGCATGGTCGCTTTAAGGACCCTTGTTTGGTACTTATTGCAAATCCCTATGCTTATTCTTGGTTTCCACATCTCCCTTTATAGGCCGCATGTGTGCTGATTTTGCCAGACCTATTGTCATAAATAGGTGCCTAAAACCAAAAACTTTGAAAAACCATAACTAATTCAATATTGCTTGGAAAATTATGAAACCACTTGTGTTAGATGCATCCATTTATTTTTCTCTGTACAATAAGTAAAAAATCTTACGGTCTATAAGATAAACCATCCCATTGCGGTCAAAAATTTGAGACCATCCCATTGTGGTCAAAATATTAATGGTGGTGTATATTTGAGAACTCAAATGTACACCACCATTAACATTTTGACCACAATGGGGCCTACTCAAATTCTGACCGCAATGGGATGGTTTACCTTAGAAGCCTATGAAAAAAGTGTAACAGCCCGTAAATGGTCCCTTTTAGAGCATCCTACCTTAGTGATGACTTATCATTTAAAACTAAAATCAACTATTCAAAGATCACATCTACGTGGTTAGATAAATCATAACCTTGAACAAATTATAGATAGATACAGTTTCTAACTAAGAATTCAAAATATCTTCTAAAATTAATTTTGAATAAAAAATGAGTGATTTTTGTGGGATTTTTTTTCCTAGAATTTAAGTAAATTAAGGTGATTCTCTTAGGATTTATATATTACAAATCTATTGAGTTCATTTTTGAAAAGCCATTTGTTGAGTTAGAAAAGTCAAATTTTCAAGTGAATCATATTTAGATTTGAGAATTGCAAAATATTTGAAAAGAAAAGTGTGGAAGCTTATTTCACATAAATGTTGAAAAAATTAATACAAAAAGCATATGATAATTGGATGAATGGAATTGGATGTACTTGTTGAATATATTGAAATTTGAAGGAATGAAAACAATTAAAGAATGGGTACCTTGAGAAATTTAAAATTAAGATTGATTTTCTTTATTGATCCATCTACTGAAGTTAATTATATTAGTGCAAGAGATATAATTTTCTTTTAATTATATTTTTTTATAAGAAATGTTTTAAATTTTAATTATTAAATCAATACTAAGAGAAGAAAAGAGGATTACTTTTGACCTCGGGTTCATTAAAATCTTGAAATAATTTTTTGTTATAAGAGAAAATTGCAATACACAACAAATAAACCAAGATGCACTCATAGAAATATATTGAGTGGAATAAACCAAGTTATCATCCAATTCTAAGGAAAGCCTTTCAAAATCATCAACCACCTCCAAAGGCCATTTATGTGGTTGGGATCTTCCTAAAGTTGTCCTTTTGCATGCGTGCAATTTCATTTAATACTAATATTATCTATCAACAGACCAAACTTGCATAGGAAAACAAAACAAAAATTTGAAGCTTCTCCACAGCCAATAGTAACTTATCTCTACCAAGCATTTCAACTTGAAACAACAATAGCATTGTCTATTTTAAATCCATTAACTTTTCTTTTAGGAATGTAATTGGCATTTGCTCAATTTGATGCATTGCAATTGTGTTACTCACAATTAGAAGCAATAATTTTATAAAGTCAACATTTGTTTGATTTATTTGCTTTTTTTTGGCAAAGTTCTCCTTGTGTAGAGACTATGAGAGTTTTTTGATAAGCGTGGTGACAAGGGAAAGAATGATGGTCATGAAAAGGACAATGTGCAAAACTTCGCGTGAAAAAGAGGTTTGAGATACAATGATGGTCATGTGGAAGAAAAATTAGTCACCAAAATGGAAAAGTTTTAGTAGAGCTCTTGGGGTAGAGGTAGTAGGCCAGAAGTTCGATGTGATTGATTTCTAGGGTTTGGAGGTGAAGACTTTATTTATTTTCTCTATATAATATAAGTGTAGCAATGACATTGAGGAGTAGACATAGTAGAAACTCCAGAGGAAAAGGATAATAGCTAGTTGACAAAGCCATTGAATGGTTGAAGTATGGTTGTTTGTGTATAGTGGATCATTGTTGCTCATGTTAATTGAGCAATATAAGCCATGGGAAAAGCGCTTCAAAATTTGGCAAATCCAATGTGCATTTTTTGGCGTTTTTTTTGTGTGCATTGCGCTTTTTGTTTCTACTGTGATCTTTGCATTCTATGCCTAATTATAATAATTTAAGTGTCTAGCATAGTTTTTGAAGTAGTTAGATTATTAAACAATATTTTTAGTAAATCCAAAAAGATTCTAATGCTCCAAAAGATGCATTATTGGAATATCATATGCTTAAGTTATTATAGTTCAAACTTTTCTGGGTAGACAATCTAAAACAAACAATTTCTTTGATGTTGAGGTCATATACATTGACATATACTTATTGTTCAAGAAATAGATTGTTGCAATTAGATTGGATTACAATGGAGTATAGTTAGTTGTTATAGTTGCGTCTATTTCATTTGGGTATCAATGTGACTTAATAGGATTTTATCCAAAAAACTTAGTCGTATTCTAACTAGTAGGAGATTTGATAGTTTGACTACAATTATGGTAGATGTGGGATAATGTTTAGTGGTAACCTATTTCTTTCTCACAAAGACTAATAGAGTATTGGTGCTTACATTTACAATGGATGGTCTAGCTTGATTCTTGTAGTTGGTTGCAAATTCAAGAATTATTGAGTGTGACTTGATTCATATATATTTCTCAACTAACAAAAATAGCTTGTAATAGTTACTTTTTGAGTACAAGTCATCAATTTTTCTATACATTTCTATTTTCTAATCTTGTTGATATTTATGAAGGATCTACTTTTGCTTATTCAATTGAAAAGCCCTTGATTTTTGATATTTGTTAGATTAATTGGTTATTATTTCTAAGAGTCAACAATAACTAGTCCAATTTTAGAATGTTTGAATTGTTATATGTCTAATGTATATTCAAGATCAATTTGCATTATATTAACTTGTTATACTGAAGCAGGGAGGTGATTGTTACAAATATAAAGCATAAAAAGATTGTGTAGTCAACGAGGTGAGAATGAACCTCTTGTTGCTTTCATTATCTATATTGAATTTTTCTTTGATGAAAATCTGGTTTTGTCACCTTACAAGGTGATGACATTACTTTGATTTTCAAACATAATGTTGTACATCCATCATCAAGATTCTCTTTACGTTTGCTTATTTGGTTAAAAGTTTATGATTCTCTAACTTTAAAGAGCTAAGATTGAAGGTTGCTAAACAAATATCCTTTTATTACATAAGAAATGGCACCATAAATTCTTAATTGTATTAACCTTTTGCAATTTGAATTTTGAAATAGTTAGCAGGATTTTTTGAGAGACATGAAGAAGGGTCAAAGAAATTTTGCTAAGAGAGACAATGCAAATTTATTTACTACTTCTGTTATTGCAAAAGAAAAGGATGGAAAATTAGCTGAACTTGAGATGTCTTTGCCCTCGGCTTTCTTCTCAAGAGAAGGCCTTGAAGATTCTGCGGACGCAATGCTTAACTTGAGCAACACTAGTAATGAAGTGAGTAGTGAAGAAACCCAAGTTAATCAAAGAGACAACTTGTCTTGGTCTGTATCCAGACCCTTAAGTTCTGATAAGGTTGTTGGCTTAGAATCAGAGACCGACAAAGACTGTTCAATATTTCTAGGTGATTGTGCAATGGAGGACCTCAATTGCATCGAAAATGTAATTATTCGGCTACTTTGGGAAGATAGGCTTTTATCCTTGAAGTTGCATAAAAAGAATTCAACAAAGTTGAAAGATGCTCTAGGGTTGGATGGACACTTAGAAGGAAGTGAACAAACTCAGTCATTAGCTAGTTCTATAGACTCGCAGCTCTTATCAAGGTTGCTTGATCAAGTGAGTATGTCAAACTTTGAAATTTCATAGTGAATACTCTATTGAGTACTCCCATTGTTGATTTTGACTTATTTTACTTTGGATTCTTTTTCTTTCTTTCTATGATTACATTATTGCCTTTGCTATAGGTTCAAACTTTGAAGGAACAAAAGCATAAACACATGCAAATTGGTCAAGCTGCAAGGTCCTTATCACGTGGCAGAAACATTTGGGATGGCACCACACGAGGTGGAAAAGAGAAGAGGATCAATAAGGACGACATGAAGAAGGCTATTGAAGCTGCAATACAAGCTGCTAACTCCGCAGTTGAGGCAGCTAAAAACGCTTCATCTTTGGTCATCAAAAACTCAGAGGCCATGGGCAAAGTACTTCAATTCCTAAACCCTTCCACTTCCAAGTCTACTCCAAAGGACCTAGAAAACAAAACATCATCAGACGATCCAGACGATCTAGAGCACTCTGAATCATCATCAGATAGCGAAGGGTCTAACGATTCCGATGAGATAAAGGCCATTGCCAAGAAAATAGTTTCTCAAAATCAATACACACATGTGCTTTTGGGCATCATACTTGTATCCTCATTTGCTTGGAGATATATGGTTGTCAAATTTGTGAAGAGGGTGAAGAACAAGGTTAGCGATCCATGGGGCTACATAGAAGGAATGTTGATTGACAACTTCAAGGGCCCTCATAAGGAAAAAGAGATTGAAAAGGCCGGTTTAAATGAAGAACATTCCAATAGTCTTAGCATGCCGCAACTCAGCTTGCCTCCACTTCTCAATAGAGAATGACGTGAAGGAAAGGAAACGTCTACTTCTAATCATGTCAAAGAGGAACGAATTCTCATTTTTGGAAACCTTATGCAATCTAAATTAAATAGCACGTAATCTCTATAGATGGTGTTTTGATTTTTTTATGGTAAACCATTGATCATTTTTGAATTGTAACGTACATTGTAACCTCATCTCTTAACCCCTTAAGTTCTATGACTATGTTTTCACCAAAATCGCTCCCAAACTGCCATTTCCAATACAAGTACCAAATTTTGAAAAAACAAACATTTTTGGACATATATAACTATAGGATCTTGTAGTATACTGACTTGAGAACATGTAGAAAAAATTTCAGAAACTTCCACTACGTGGATTGTAAGATATGAGCTTTGGAATTTATAGAAATATTTTTTCGGCCCTACAAAAAAATGGGCAGCTGCACTTCACAAGCTCACTTTTGTACGAAAAAATTTCAAAATGGTGGTGCTTCTCCAGATTCATTCTTCAAGACAAGTTGGCTACATGGTTGAAAAATTTTAGATCATTTAGAATTGTAGAACATATAGGAAAAAAATAGTAAGTAGAAAGAAGTAGAAAATGATTCAAAATATTAAATTGTTAAGAATTTAGTTATGGAATTGAAAAATGCCAATCCCAATGTTGTACTCTGTAATAAACAATCTACATCTTATGATTTTATTTTTTTCAAAACTATTGAAAATGAGTAAAATAAAGGACTTCAAAGTTTATTTTAGAGCATAGAATCCATAACTGTCTGCAATTTAAAACTCTTCATAGCTTTTGACTCAATGATCAAAATGGAATGATTTAAAGCTTTCTACATGTATATAAATCTAGAAAACCAATTTCACAATTTTGCTTATGAAAAGAGTGATTTTTAAAAATCTGCCCAGACTGCCTATTTACAAAAAAGAATAACATATTAGGCCATAACTTTTGACTCATATTTTCAAATGTCCTAAAATTTAGTGCACATGAAAAATATTCCTTGTCTACACCTTCTATTAAAGTTTGGGTCAAAAACATAGAAATATCTAGTCACACATATTTGCCCAAAATTACTATATTGCCAAATTTAGCAAATTGGTCTTTTAGGGGTTAAATGCTATTATTCTATACAACCTCAATTGTTTGTCAAGGTTGTGTGACATGTATTTCTAATAAAATTTTATTAAAAATCTCCTTAAAGGTCATTACTTATAATCTTATGCTTAAGAACTATACTTTAAAACTCACTTAAAACACCCCTTTCTCTTCTAGTGTTAAACCCTAATGACTTCTTCGTAGCTTGTTATTGAAACCCTACACACCAATGAAACATTTTTTAGTGCCATTACATTGCAATGAAATTTGTTGTAGGTACTCTATATTTTGAAATGTGGTTTGCAAGCACTCAAATTCAGATTGCAGTAAATCACTTGTTTTTAGAAAATTTAGAAAATTTTAAAAGTTCTATGAAGTTTTTAAAATTTTCAAGGAGTAGGAGACAAATCAGTGATGCTTCACTCTAGTTGTTGTGATAAAATAAAAAAGAATAATTTGAATGTCAACATCAAGTTGAAAATTTACCAGTGTCAAATGTATTTCAGCCGCAATGTATTGAAATAGACGACAAAAGTATTAGTACATTTTGTTTATTTTTTCCAATTTCCTATATAAATTAAAAAAAACCCTAATATGACTTAACTTCATTCAATGACTTGAATAAGCCATTAACAAAGTTGTGTGCTAAATATGTATTAACGTTGTTTTCTTTTGAATATGAAAAAAGAGCTATCTGACCATTGGCCCAAGGCAATTTTTGGCTCTCACTCCTATTATAAATTAGTGTGGGCTAAAATAGTACTGTAATCGCCCTCTGAATTCGTATGAATGAGAATCCGTGACACCTAGTTTTGCAACGTTGAGCAGGATTTGAACAATTCAATTGTTTTCAGTCCAGTGAGCCGTTGTGAGAGTACTTCATAGCTTAGGGTTTGCTTGATTTTATCTGATTTGACATGACTTTTCTGCAAGTAAACTCTTAGTTGGGACTGTTGTTAAAATTTGCATCTTCAGCAGTTTGGAACGGGTCATTGCAGTCTTGGTGATTTAAGCAATTAGGATTTGGGATAGGAGACAGAAATTTGAGTGCGCACATTCTACAATGACAACGCAGGGGAGCTCGCTGAGTCTGCCACACCAAGGAGCTTCCACGTATCAGTGCATCTTCAGACATGGGTTGTGGATGCACTGGTGATGACTGCGAGGCTTTGAGTGCAACCAAATCGTAGAGAAAAATACCAGTAGTTGAACATGTTTAGTTTGGGGTGAAATTTTGATGTACCCGAACAGTTTAGGCAGTGGAAATGACATTCTTCGGCCTAACATTTTCAGAGGGGCACTGTGCATTGGACAAAGATTTGGGGCTGCGTTTCTTATTCCGGAAATTAACAGAAGTGATAAAAAAAAAATGGGTTGACCACAGTACAGATAATTCCGCACGAGAACGTGAAGAAATAATACGAAGTGTGGATCCACTTCCATCTGTCACGAAGAGAAATAGACGACATACTCTACTACTGTGAAGCTCAAACGGCAAGTCCAATGCATGGAGGAATCTTTCACATGGCGTTGGCAAACACTACAATGACAGCATGTCCTGTATATTTTAGTAATCTCCGTCACTTCTATCAGCGTGGGCACGCCTTTCATTCCTGGTATATTCGTCAGCGGGCAACCACACCTCGAAGTGGTCTGCTCACTGAAATTCACTGTTTTTACCGCTCTCGCGAAAGCCACATGCTTTGCAAGCTCCATAATTTGCTGTGATCCATTGCTTGTCAGATTCTTCTCATCGTATCCTCTGCAGTCTGCATTGCAAATTTTTCTGTAATTTTGAAGCACTTCCATGAACTAGCCGAGTTGAACACACTCGATGTCAGCAGCTGCTCTTGCAAGTCAACGCCGATATTCTTCCGGTCAACCATCATGATCTTCACAACAACTACAACTTCTAATAATTTCAGTGCTCATTCTGGCAGTTACCATGCTAAAATTACACATCCTACGGTTACTTCTTCCATCCATAGCAAGTATTCTGCTAAATCGCTCTTCAAAATGGAACCACTTTTCAGACCACTGTGCAGCTCTCCAATGAATCCGGGCGTTCCACTCAGGGAAGCTGAACTCCTTTGAAACAATTTTCAGTAAATTTTACTAGAAAGAAAAATGGAATTGGCATCTAATCCAAGTAGTTTCATATTTTTGGGACAAATTTTTGAAGTTGAAACGCAGTGGTTTCTAAAAGCAACCCCCTCTTGAAATGTCCAACATTGATACATTGAAGAAAGTAAAATGTACCTTTGTGTTAGAGGTCACTTGTAGAGACATGTCACTTTTATAGACCCCTACCTTAATTGCATTGTTGCCATGCTGTCTTGCGGCCTTCTGCAGGGCCAAATTTTTTTCTAATGGTTGTTTTGTTTTGTTGAGTGTTTTATAATTTTTAAAGTTTTTCTTTGTGGTACATGTTTGTTTGTTTTTTGAAACTTACAACCTTCAAGGGCCTCAATCCTTGTCAAGACCAAGAGGAGGGACAAACCAACTTCTTGTGTACTATCACAAAGAGCCCCCACACGAGCAATGTCAACATAGGGAATGGAATTAGGAACCTCATGGATTCCAACGGAAGTCCCTACCACTTGGTCATCACTCAGGAGAGTTGAAGGTCATTGCAGACCAGGTACATGTTTTTTTAGATTTAAAAATAAATAAAAAATTTCACAGAAAGATGTTAAAGTACAATGTCAGTGGATGTTTTAAGTGTGAAACCATTCATCGGATGGACAAAATCAGTGATGACATGGCGATTTCCCTCCCTGTCTGAACCGGGCCTCAGGAATAGGATAGAACATTCAGTCCAAATATTCCAGTGATTGCAGTTCAAGTCAAATTTGCAAACAACAAACAAACGTGATTCATGCGAATCCAAAATTGAATGGGATACTGGATTGATATCTTCGTTGAAAAATTGGATGAGAATAGATTCATCCTTTATACTGGATGTCTTTCATCCATGTAGACCATCCAGTTAGCAGAAACCCTAATTTAATGTCGTGCCGCAATCACTATGAGGAAATCAGGCTTGCTCGTCTGTGTGGCGAAGTTCTGGGCAAGGAATTGGACTTTGAAGCGGATTCAGTCGACACAATTGTCAGGATTTCTGGAGATTATTTTTGGAAGCTGGAGCGTCGTCGAAAACTGTGGTTCAAGTAATATCATCCCAAGGTAAGACCTTCAAACAGAAAACGAGTGGTCTGAAACGGTAAAGCGCAGGGGTTACGGAATAATATTTGACAGGATTTTGAAGTTTTTTTCGTCGGAGAACGATCGCGCGAGCAGTTTTTTCATTATACGAATTTGTTCAGCGACACCGACAGTTGTGCCGGATGTCGAGGGAGTGAGGCCGAGTAGCAATCGATCTTGAAGTATTGAAACAGCTGAAGCAGAGAATTCTGTTACGTAATTTTCCCGACATACCTTTGTGTTGGGGAGAATAGGAAACGTACGAGGAAGAGGTTTTGAACTTAATTTTGTGTTGAGAGGAGTTGAGGTTTTGCTGTGAAGAGGCTTATTTGGTATGCAGTGTCTCTTTTGTTACTTTCCGGTGAGTGTCTCTTACATTTAAGCCGGTTCAAGATTCAGGGTTCAGGGGTTAAAATTTGTCTTACTTGACGGCTGGTAGTTGAATTGGTGTTGTCGTGATGGGATTGACCGACGAAGTTGGTCTATCGGATTGAAGCTTCAAAGTTTCAGAGAGTAATTACTTCTTTTTCCAAGGAAGTGGCGTTTGGTACGTCTGCCTCTGTTAGCTGTTCGTAGAACTGACAGGATGCTGGGAGAATTTCTAAACCACGAAAGAGGAATTGAAAACGTTGTGATCTCGAGATTAGAAACGTGATAGATTGACATCTAAATTGAGAAATTACATTTGTTGCTCATGTTTACGACAAGTTGCGGTTATTGCGTTTGCGGTTTGCACGATGTGTACAAGCATGTTTTAGAATTTTTTTTACCATTAAGTAAAGTCTATGGGATGCCAGTATGGTTGAGAGGGACTCAACCTGTGATGGATCATAAGCTTCAGGTTAAAGGTTTGAAGTCAGGGATGCTAAATAATTGCACATATGTTCTCTTTTCCTAGAGGTGTAGGCGAGATCTCACTGTATAATTGGTCTACATTCATATCAGGATGAACCTGTTCTTTAAAATTTTTGTCTATCCTACCACATATGGAATAGGAGCGGAGCTTTACTTGCCCCAAGTTTCTGTCAAGATATCTTCTTTTTATGCGGTTGTGTTTACATATTTTTTCAGTCGCCCCAAACTGTGTGTATTTTTTTATCGAGTCTTCTATATTTGTGTTTTTTTTTTACCGAGTTCAAGTTTAGGAATGTATATGGTCTTGGAACCCTTATTCTATGAAATTTGTGAAGCTAATGGATATCTGGATGTATCTGGATGCGATGTCTACTATGGATGAACTCATTTTTTTTTTTTCTGGCAGGAGTATACGAAGTAGTTCAACGAAAGACAAGTACGACCAATGTTTAGTTTGAAGGTTCATGCCCTGGAGCCCCCCTCTGAAGAAGTGCTGGATTCATTGCTGAGCTCTGTTGTGACGATGGACGATGGTTCTTCCAACGGGCCTGCAAACTCGGGATCAGCCTCAAAAGATGGAGGAACTAGAGGAGGAGACGATGCAAAACCGACAGATGACGAGATCACCAAGACGATCAATTTTTCTTCTGGAAATCCACGAGTGGAAGCCACTCGTGGTGTCATGCATTTATACAGGGACACAGCGTCCGAGCCAGGTTCATTGGAGAGACTTCCGGTACAATTCTGGGCATTTTATTTCCACTACTTTGTCTAAAGAATTTTGAAAGCAGATTCCATTCACCTAAACAAGTGAGGTGAAATGTGGCTCCTATGTTGGTCTTTGATGGCAGTCTTTGAATGTTTATACAGAATTTCTAGTCATGTTCATCCCGGTTACTTCTCTAAATCTCTCCTGTTGAACCTTGTTGTTGTGCTAATTTCAGGTTGGCCGGAGTGAGCGATTATGTGTTTTGGCTGTTCCTAACCATATGACGGGCTCTGACTTCTGTCAATTCACAGGAGCTTTCATTGAGAACATCAAAGAGATGCGTTTTGTTAGGTATTTGACTACGCCCATAGACTCAACGGATTGTAACTGGATTTTTGGAGCCTTACGTCGTTATGGATACTGGATGTTGAAACATTCTCTACTCTTGTTTTTTCTCAAAGAGGCATCATAAAATTGATATCTCGGAATGCATAATGTTTCTTTTAGGTGAAATTACTTGACCATTGTGTGAAAGGGAGTCGGTTCATACATAGGAGTGTTATTGTCCCCAATTGCACGTCTATTCATGTTGTATTCACCATCATCTTGCAGGAATGATGGGCAGACAGATAGGTACAGTGTGCTTATGACATTTGACTCGCAACAATTTGCTGACGACTTCTATCAGCACTATAACTTGAAACCGTTTTCTTCCCTGGAGGTGAGGTATTCTCTTGCAGTCCCATTTTTTAGTGAAACTAAGTTTGTGCCTGATTCAGTGTCTTGAATCTTAGGCAGTGTACCTTGTAATGATGAAAGAAAGATAATATAGCTGGTTATGATGATATTCTGTTGTAGCAACTGAACTTCAAGTTTCGTACAGTATATGTAGCAACTTTTTCTTTAACGATGTGAAATGGGCGTAGAAATTTATCAGACAACTTTTGTAGCCTTGATGTAGTTTTAGTGTTTCAAGATTCTTTTCCACTGACATATCTTTCAACAATCTATTGGTGATTGGCGTTTTCTGTATGATCTGCAAGCCAACAACTGATATTGGAAGGTCAAGCTTTTATTTATAGTCATTTGATTTGGTTGAGCTACATATCGAAGTTGTTGAGGGCAAGTAATTGTTGTGCTTGCAGGCTGAGTTGTGCCATGTGCTGTTCACGGCAGACGTTCTGTTCACAGAGACTGCAGAGCAAGCATCGACTCCTCCTTCAGGGCTTACAGAACTTCCCACTTGCCCTGTTTGTTTAGGTAATGCAGAATTCACCACTCTTTGAAAGTTCACCACTAATGACTTTACTTTGAAGTTTTGTCAACACCGTCTATGAAAGCAAATGTAGCTTCTTATGGGTTCCTCATTCAATTGGAAGTGAGGTTTAGTGAGCAGGTTCAACTTCTTCTGGCT
The DNA here is from genome assembly GCA_951230915.1 of Antitrichia curtipendula. Taxonomy (NCBI): domain Eukaryota; kingdom Viridiplantae; phylum Streptophyta; class Bryopsida; order Hypnales; family Leucodontaceae; genus Antitrichia; species Antitrichia curtipendula. Next base: position 17,274,294 of record OX579633.1, read on the forward strand.
GAATTCCTTCAAGACTGTGGACTTGGATGAGCATGGCACGGAGCCTAGTATTTAGCTTGGTTTACTTGATGTATGCAGAGAGACTTGACCAACAAATTAGTGGAATACTCACAACAGTTTGCAACCACTCTTTCCACAGCGCCTGCATTTCGAAGTGGACCGATTCCTCTTGTCCAGTAAGTTCTAGAGCAGCACATATCACTCCTGTACTTGTCGAAGGGAATCTAAGACCTGAGAGTTGTTTTTTGACCACCATTTTCAGAAGCTTGGGATGATATGTGACAGTTTTTGTGCAGGTCTGCCGATACTGCCAGCAACAATCTGAGAATTCCACGTGCTTTGTTTGTGGGACGTCAGAGAATCTTTGGATCTGTGTCATTTGTGGATTTGTTGGTTGTGGACGGTGCGTCTCCTTCTCGTCTTGCCTCCCTTGATTCTTCCTGTACAACTTTTGTCCAACTAGTATGGACTACAATAATAACATAGCTTTTATGATATGATACCGTGCTCCCATGCTAATTCGCCAACTTGGTGTTTTCATCCATACTAATCAGTCGACCGGTAGTCTGCTGCAATTGCCACTCATTGAGTCCTTAGGTTTATAGCTACAGGTTCAGCTAGGGTTCAGCTATGCAGCATTTGATTTATTTGTAGAAGTCAAATCTAATTGTTGATTCTTCCAGAAATTGACCAAGTCGGTTTGTTTGATAAACAGTTACAAGGAGGGACATGCCGTAAATCATTGGAAGGAAAGTCAACACTGCTATTCTCTGGACCTCGAGACTCAACGGGTGTGGGACTATGTGGGCGACGGCTACGTCCACCGACTTATACAGTCCAAAACTGACGGGAAGCTTGTTGAATTGCCTGCCCCCTGCCGGGATGGTAGTGATGATTGCTGCAATTGTGGAACTGACAACCAGGGAATGGAGTCAGCGTTGTATCACAGTAAATTAGATTCCGTACGTTCCTTGACCTGTATCCCGTTTTCTCCTGAATCATTGTCTGCATTTTTGAAATTGTGCGCTGCTCCTCTGAATATAGTGAGCTCGTCAAATCGTAGCTGTCATTCCGACATCGTTTGTACTCAATAATCATCTTAAGGAAAAGTAAATGGTGACCCTGAGTATTGGAAGGCGACCTTTACGGGAGTCTTCTATAAGATGCCCTGTTGTGGAAGTTGTTAATTTAGAGGAGAGTACCTAATGTGCGAAGTGTCCTGTTCTCATCATACAAGGATGTTAGACGGAGGTGACGATAATGACCCATAATTTTGCGTATTGTTAGGTGGCTGCCGAGTATGATCACCTTCTCACGATACAATTGGACAGTCAACGGCAGGTATCATGTGATTATTTTCTGTTGGTTATGCTTAATTTTATTAGTAAGCGACATGAGTGTTGAATGCGTATTGAAAGTTTCGTTGGTGTTTTTGAGAAAGCCGTACTCTGTTGCTCTTTATGAGTTTTTCTTCCCCGAGCTTCATCGATATACTTGTAGAGGTGATCATCTTTGCTTGGTGACGTTACTTTGTCTGTTGTGCTGATTAGCATCACTGGTGGCAGTATTATGAAGGAAAAATCGCAGAAATGGAGGAGGAGAAAGCTGTAGCAGTCCAGCAGGCTGTTGATGATTCAGTAAGCTTAAAACTGAGGAAGTTACACGTTCGACTTGAGAATATGGAAAAGGAGAGCCGGGATTTACGGGAGGTAAATTTCTCAGTATGCTTTTGAATAGAGAGTTATATTTCTGAATTAGAGGGCAGAGGGTATTTTGTAGGGTGAGGTTTTCTGACTTTTCACGCCTTGGGTATTATGGTCGTAGTGAGACTCTCATGATCGTTGCTAGCGCATGAAATTCCAAGGGTTGTTGACACAAACTATATCTTTTCAATCATCCATCTTTTGAGCTATCAGTTTAAAAAATAACAATTGACTCGTTTCATCCATGAGTGCTCTAGGGAGAGTTTATTTACTGTTATACAACCTACTATTGGTTATCTATGCTCTGGTGTATCTTAACTTCACGGGTTCATGGCCATTGCAGTTAAATAAATGTCTGATTGAAAACCAGAAAGTCTATCAGCAGCGTATCAAGGAGTTTGAAGAGAGGTTTGTATTTAGTCTTTACTTGACCTGCTATCTCTATCATGCTTTATGTCTTTATTAAATAAATCCGTTTGAAGTCAAAGATCCCACTAACCTGGTGCATGTTTGTTAGGGAGCTCAAATCGGTGAAAGAACGAGATGATAAAATAGCCGATCTTGAAGAACAGGTCAGTGATGTTGTGGTTCCTGGAAATTCCTTTGTGATGCAATTTTAGCTATTACACCTATTTAGCTATGATTAGTTGATGTTATCTGAATAGTGAACCTCTTTGGTATTTCGCATTCTAATAAGAATACTATTAGCAAGTCAAAACCTTCTGCTTTGCAAGACCCGCCTTATAGGCCTAAGAATCTGGCAGTTGGTTTGAAAATATGTCTTTTGGGGTAGACTCATCAGGGTCGTGTTACAATATTTGAGCCTCTCGAGTTGTGTCCATCTTCTTAAAACGGATGTATGCGATTGTTTTTCCCAGGTTAGAGACTTCATGCTATTCATCGAGGCACAGAAGGTACTTGAGACCAGTAGCAACGGAGCTGAACTTCGGGATGGATCTGTCCTTGCATTACCTGCAAATCTTGCACCCAGTAATTCGAGCACTCGAGCTGTACGTCTGGGAAAGAAGAAACGATGAGCCACTTCTCCAGCAGTTCTGTAAATTAATCCCTTAGGACATTCGATTTTTTGTGGAGGTTACTAACATTAGATACCCACCCACAGCCATAGTTCATGTTCTGACTAATCAATTCAGTTTTACCACCTAAAGCTTTCTGCAAGCACTCGAACCTAGAAATGCTTTTTAGTTCACTTCCCGAGTTTGTAATCTTCTGATGGAGTTGGCAGAGTGTAAATCTTGTTTGTGGATTTTGAGGGTTACGAAGATTGCAATTGCTATGTGAAAGACTTTGCATAGATGAGTCGTTACAGAACCTTCTTGTCGCGTCTCTAGGCGCGTTGCATAGAACTTACAGTATTGGCTGGAATCGAGTCAATTTTTGGACATTTTCATTTAGGGGTTATGTTTAGAATTTTATGTTCAATTTTGTTTGTTTGATTCATCAAAGTCAAACCTCTCTTCTAATTTGTTCGGTACAACAGAACTGAGCGCAAATAGTCGATGCAAGATTCGTTAAACCTCGAGTGTCATTGTCTTTCAAAACCTAGTCACTCCAATGAAATAGCCTGCAATCTTAGGCCACAAAAAGATTTAGAGTTTGCTATTTGGCAAGGTGGTTGCTGCAATCTTAGGCCACAAAAAGATTTAGAGTTTGCTATTTGGCAAGGTGGTTGCTGCAATCTTAGGCCACAAAAAGATTTAGAGTTTGCTATTTGGCAAGGTGGTTGTGTTGGATCTATGTTCAATTGCATGACCAAATTGGCACAATTGCTCCTTGGAAATATAATGAGGTTTTGACAATCATTGGCCTCAGTATACCAAAAGTAATGCACCATTGATTTACTTACCTACCCCATTCCATAGACTTCTTTCATTATAAAGCATTGATGAAACCACATAAGTTCTTTGAAGGAGAATGTAGAAATGATTCTAGACCCTTCATATCTACCCAAAAAGAAGCTATGCTATGAACAAATTTGACTCTTTGTTGAGCACCTACAAAACATAATTATAATAACATGTTCTACTCCAGAAAATGTAAGTCTAAATAGTCATCAAATTTGTAACATCTAGGATAGTCTCCAACAAAAAAACATGGAAACATAAGCAAGGTTAGAGTTGAACCTAACTCAACATCTCCCAATAGAGTTGAAAGAAGTTGTGTAACATGATTTAAGGTAAACCAACCTATGACAGGCAGAATGACTGATTTGGTATGTTGCCATTAGCAAAATAAAATCAGAATTTTTTCTAGCAGAGACAACTTTGAGAAATGAAAGAAGCAGTTAAAATTTTTGTTTTTGGACAAAGTAGGAATTTGTTATGAATTTTTTAAGTATTTTTCCAAAACAGTCTGTAGACTATCTGAAATCAATAAAATATGTCTTCATGATGGTCATCTTACCACCTAATGCAGTCTTCAGATTTCCTAACATAACCACAAGAATTTTTAATGTGGCCATCACACAAAGGAATAAAAAAAACCCTCTTTATGATGAGTTTACACTCACAATGTGTAAGTGTCCTATGACAGTCATTACTAATTCTATCACAATCACCTAATGCACTAATGTGGGCCACTAACCAACCTAATTAAATTGTAGAAGCAAAAATCTGAAATGGATTGTAATGGGGGGTTATGTAGATGTCTGCATTAGACAGTTGGCCTGTCATAGGCTGGTTTACCTTAGCTGGAAGTCATTAGGAAGAATTCCAATTGGCACAACATTAAATTTGCCAGGATGTCTAAAAAGAAGAGCCCCTGGATGACCAAAACTTGCAGGAGACCTTATTCCAGCAACACAACTGACAGAGGGAACAGCAAAAACGGAGACAATTCAAAGCGCAACAGCAATAGAATAAACCCTCCGATATTTTTATTCAAGTTCAGATAATTGCCATCCCAGGCAGTTTTCCCATGAGCTGGCACTGTACTCAAAACAACTTCACTCAGCATTCCGAAAAAAATTTCATCTGGTCGCCCCGTCGTCAAAAACATTTACTACTGCTCAATATCTACAGATATTGAATCACGCCCATGAAAATGCTTCCATGCTCTTGCAAAGAAATCACAAGACCAGTGCCGGCCTTGTCCTAGTTGCTGCTGTGCTGGTCATCCGCATGGACCTCAGCAGGCGCTCTACCAATAAACACCTCGAACGTCGACCACCTGACCAAGTTGAAGATGAGGAAGTCGCCCACTTTGATGTGGTTGTCCATCAAGAAGGTTTTCCACCCACCAGCACCATACGCAAACACTCGAGGATTGGAGTGCTTGAAAAAACGCACTGTAACCTTGATGGGCCATGTGCGCTGGCTGCCCACCGTCGCGAAAGTGGCATCTTTCCCGAAAAACCTGCTATACTGGTCGAGGAAATGGATTGGAAACTCCTGCACAAACAGTCCATCTTCTGTGAATCAGCTCGATCATCAAAATGGCAGCAACTGGAGACACGATCCAGCATTGGAAGTAGATTCCAGTGGATTCACAGCACTCTATCTTGAGCAGGACATGCTCAAGTGGAACAGTCCAGTTAGCTGGTGCTTGTTCATTCCTTTGATTACCGAGGCACGAGATGAACGTATCAATCACTGCAAGCATGGGTAACTAACAACTGGATTGCTTCAGAGCGTTTACAAAACCAGTGATCGAGTTAATTGCCTCGATCTGGACTTGGTGGACTTCGGCCTGCGTAACAGTGCCGAGTTTGTTTCGTTCGATCATCAAGGAATGAGGAATGGAGCATGGCAAGATCAAACAAAATAACCAAGTAGTAACAAAAACAGTAAGCAGTAAGGAGTGACAACATAGGATTGAAGGCTCTAGAGGAAAACTCTCCACCAGGTGGAGACTCCTGTTCAACACTCCAGCATAGTGGAGCATCATACTGTACATATGTGCATTGCAAGGATAAAGAAATTAATAAAACAGGTTTAGATGACTTGAAAGAAAAGAACTGCCTAACCATTTCTCTTGCAGACATACCAGAGCGTAGGCAAATGGCCCTTGCACCACCTGGGTGGCCATGGTCTTGGTAACGCGCTTCCAGAAGATGATGATGCGACTTGTCGACTCCAGTCGAGACACCACGTTAGACATTGTCGCGAGAAACTGTTCCCGCGGCTCTTCGGCACTCCTCTGCTGGGCCGATACCCGTGATGCCATCTTCACTTGTGGAACTGCAGGTTTGTCCAAGTGCACCGCCTTTCCTGGCAGCTGCTGGATGCAACCAAAACAACAAGTAGATTGTGGTACGTCGACCCAGACAGGCTTCCTCCTACCTGCCAAATCAGCACCAAAACAAGCCAGCAGCGAACGAGGAGTTAATTCCTTTTCAGACTCTTAACGATCAACCCATTTCGAGGCCACGCACGCGAAACTCAGATTAAAAGTGTTCTTTTCCTTTGCAGCATGAACTTGCTAACTAACATGAATGCAAATTCAAGAAATCAGCATACAAATCAATTGCCTGCTCAGAGCACATCAGTAGGGAGACATATCCAGAACGAAAGTGATGAAAGAACTGACTCAAAACCTTGACTACACCGCACTTTTCAGGAGGGACGCGAGGTCAGTTTCAGGACTGGAGATGAAGAATGCCAAACGCAAGTGCAACATGGAGTGTCACGCTCGGTGCATTTCTCCGCATCACAAATGACGCTCTGAAAATAAAGTTCTCTAATTTGTAGACTGCAATTTGAGGAAATCGTTCGGCATAAACACCAAGCCACTGCTGAGACAGGGAGACGGCATCCAACAACATGGATGATTCAGGACGGAGGACTTGAGATGACGAAAGGACTAGAATAGGAAGCTAGGACTCAAATAACATTACAGGACTCGAGATGACAAACAGAAAATGGGGATGCACCATAGAATGGCGCTCGGTGCATCTCTACGTAACACAAAGGACGCTCTGAAAGTTGGCGGGCTAGTCGGTTGACTACAAGTTCAAGAAAGTCATCAGCGTGAAGATCAAGCACGTATCTGCTGAAACCTGTGGAAACACAGGTTTTTCAACAACAGGCCGGCGTGTTCAACAAAACTCACTCACAACGTTGTTCAATTGAGCTTACAGGATTTGAATCTGCTCGACTTGCTCACACAGCACGCACACAGTGGAGAACTCGATCAAGAGAGCGAGCATGGATTGAAGTTTCCTCAAGCAGCACTCACAAGTAGAGAACTGAAGAGAGCGAGCATGAATTTAAGTTCGGAAGCACAGATAGATGAACGATGACTTGCTGTTAATTACGAGCAATTTTCGCAGCATTTCGTTGCGGAGTACAGGTTGGGATGAACGTTACTTGAGCTGGGTGACGTAAAGGGAAGACGTACCGTGGTTGTTGCAGACAGGGGCTTGGAAGGAAATTCGAAGCGCGGGACCCGTCTTCCCCAAATCAGACCCATAATGCCTGTCAGTCTTGCCGCACCACGTTGTTGAAGGCGAAATGACGCCGTCCTGTTTTGCTTCTCACTGAGCAAGCTGTTCCAGCTAGAAGGCCCCCAGAAGAAAAAAAATTATTTTGCCATCAAAGGTTTTGAAATTTGGTTGTTAATTGAGGATGGAAGGGTGTGTGGATATGGAGATTTTTTGCTCAATTATAACAAGAAGATGAAGAAGATCATTGGAGAGTGTAGAAAGATGGGAATTCAAAGTGTAAAGTCGCATTCAATCCAACATTGCAAACATTACAAATGAATTTTAGAAACCATGTTATAGGGACAAATTTGAAAAAAAGAAGTTTTAGATCTATGCTTGCTCACAATTATCAAGAAACAAAAAGAAATAAATTAACGGTAATTGATACAATGTGTTCTCACCTGCACACATTTTGTGTGCACATTGAAATCTCTCAATCCTAGTTCGGGAGGTGGGTTTGGCACAGGATGTGCTCTTAGCTTTTACTTCATCAAAAAGTGCACTATGAGATCACTTTCCGCTTTCAAAGGTCTCAATCTTTTCACGTGACGATACCAACAATGATTGATTTGAGGTATTCTCACTTGTGCATGTTGAGATCTCTCAATCCTAATTGGCACTATATTCACTAATAAATAAAATGGGAAGTACTTTTATCCTTTTCCTTATTTAAAAAGTGCACTAATAAATCACCTACCAATTTTGAAAAGTCTCAATCTTCTCACCAAACAATTCCTAGCGAGGAAGTTTGAAGACTATACCAACTATTATAGGTCTAAAGTATTCTCAAATTTGCATGTTTTAACTTCCATTCTCAAATAGACAAAAATTGGGTTTTCTTTTCTTTGTTATTTTTTGTGAGTTTAGTGTAAACTACAAGTTGAACAAAGAGATTATAGAGGAAATTAGAGGGAGAAGATAGAAAAAGTTTTATACTAGAAACAAACCAAACACCAAAAATCACTTAACTAAGGCCTTACACTCTTTCACTTGCAAACAACAACTTGGAAGCTTTCAATAGTCTAGAACCAAGAAAGAAGAATGAGATGGTGGGTGAGGAAATTGAAGTTTAGTACAAGAAATAGATTAGAAAACACATCAAGAGAATGTGAATAGCCATTAGAAAGAAAGATATAAAATAGTTGACAAAGGAATAAATGCCCAAATGAATTGTCAACCAACATCTAGAAGTTAGTGGCAATAGATTCTATTGTATCCAAGGTCAAATTGTAGAATACTCAAGAAAGAGTAGAATAATCCTGGAAAGAAAAGACGAAGTTGAAAGGAGTAGTTTAGAAAGAAATAGAACTAGTCAGAAGTTGGGATTTTCAAGAGGTTGTATCAAACAAAAAAATTATTAAAAAAATAGTGGTGAGCAAAAACTTCCAAATAATACAAGATGGCACAGGAAAGAGTTTGAGGGAGTCTTCGACCACCTTATCAATGAAGCATGATTTGAGGTACGTTCCTAAATATTTTCTATCACTTTAATTTTTCAATTAGCAAATTTTTATTAGGGCTGAGACCTAGGGCTATATAAGTCAGACCATTGAGACTAAGATTTATGTCAAGTTTGAGGTTAGAATCTTATAGCAATAGTCTAGAAGTTTTCGAAAATATAAGACAAGTGAAGATTGGAGTTAAAACAAAGAAGATATAGATGGATGAAGTTTAGAGGTAAATTTGGATGAATTCCGTTAGTAATTGTCTATCCAAGTCAAAAATCATGTTGTAGATAGTAGGATCTAACCTAAGAAGGAGCCCCAAATCCCATGTCTAATTGAAATTAGGAGATAGAGTAAAAGACTGGATGAAAATCCTAAACCCTTCCAAAGGCTACATTTCATCCAGCCATATCTTTTGCTAGGAATGTTGGATTATTTTGAGTTTAAAATTTTTGAAAATGATATGTCCTTCTCCTTGATTTAGGATTGCTAAATTTAAATTGAAGGATCTTTTGCTAGAAACCACAACGGCCTAGTTAACTTAACCATTCACCTAGAAATTGTAGATTGAAGTCAATAGAATTTGGTATAACCCTTGGGAATCTTGAAGGTTATCTTAAAACATTAAGAAAAATCCATTGGAAGTCAGAATGGACCGACATTAAGCATCCAATAGCGCAAAAATTACACTTAGAAATCAAAACCTAATTGTGCTTTGCTTATAATGTCAATAGTGGACATAAAAACGCTTGCACTTGCCCAAACACCACTAAGTCCTTGTTTCGTTAATGTATCTCTACCACAACTTGGCAGAGTCCCTACCAATGGTTTCAGAAGTGAACTTGGATCCCTTACGTCTGCACTCAAATGTCCCAAAATTTGATGGTTTCAAAAGTGAACTTAGAGCCCTTGTGTTGATATCTAAGCATCTTAGCCCAAACCACACAAAATTGGAAAGTGCACAAAGTTGTCCAATTCAACAATGAAATCATAAACACTAAATTTTTTCCTTAAATTGTTTTACCCTAAACCCTCAATCTTGTTAATTTTATAATTTTATGTTTCTACAAAAGTTAAGGTAGTTGTACTTTTTTGAAAAAAATTTAAATGGTATTTATATTGAAGGTATGTTCTTTATAAATATTTGGATAATTTAATAGATAAGTGGTTAATATCTGTAGATCTATTGCAATTATTTGGAGATGTATAAAATATTTTAGATTCTAAGTATTTATTTTTGTGATAGAATTGTCCTTTCTATCTTCCCTTCCATCTAGTAACTTATTAAAATGGACTTATACTTAACCATGTACATACATATAGATTTTAAATTTATTTGTCTTTTGTCTTATATTGGTATTTGCAAGAGTGGGTTATATGTACTCTTGGATTAGTTAATTAAATCACATATTGGTATTTAGGCTAATAGCTTGACCAATATCTTTGGATGCCAATAAGTTTAGATTTCCCAGCCATGTTAGTTGATGGCATCACATGCCTTTTCCTTCCCTTCTACATAATAACAGGGGTTTTTTGAAATTGTAGACATGTTTTGATTTTAGGAATGATAGCACTTGAAACTTGTTGACTCGACTTGTATCAATTCCATTATTAGCCGCCATTACATAGACAAGTATCTGACATGGTGATCCCAGGCCATGTTTAAAGATGGAGGCTTGGAATTTGAATTTGTGGACCTCATTTATTTGGTAGGTAAGGTAGTTTGAATTAGACCCAACCATTTTGACAGCTTGTAGCCAAAGTCTGTAAGTTTTGAAATTCTTCTCTCTCATTGGATACCACAAAACTCAATCATGCTTGATGAGTTTGCATTGATGGATGAACTATGCTATAAATATAGCTATAGCCATGGCCATTTCAAAACCTAAACAAGTCCCTTGGTTGTTTTTTCATTATGACTACTATAAATGTTGTAAACTATAATCACCTGACATGTGCATTCTGACTATTTGTATGCTCGTTGGATTGTATGGGTGAAGATGAGATTCACAACTTTTTTCTTTAATTCACTATTGCAGATCTCCAAGACTTTGGCAATTTGTATATTTTCTAGGGTTTTAGATCAAACAATTTACATGATTTAGTATATGGCATAATAGTTTTTGTCTTTCTAGTTAGTTAGCTTCTATCTTCTATTAGAAATCACACCTTGTAAAATCTTGATTTGATCTATAATGGTTTATAGAAAATACCTTTGGGCAAAGTTTATTATGTTGTATTGAGGTAATGACAAGTTATGGGATATCTCTATGTTGTGTAAAATTTATGTTTTTATAAAATTGATAGAAAGAGCTTAGTAATGAGGATGTCCCTCCCAAGCGCCTTGATTCCTAAATTCCTAATTAACACCCTCTTTCATCAATTAAATAGGCTAATGCTTACAAGAAAATAATTTTGAGCTCTAAAAAAAATTAATAAATGGTTTAAAATGCATGGGACCTAAAATAGTGAAACTAGTAAGTTGCCCACACTAATTTTTTGACATTGGACACTATATAATTATTTACTATTACTATATAAGATTGCAATACTTTTGAATTAGGTGTGGTTGTAATTGGATCATGAACCTCCATGTGTACAAATGGAAAGATTTGTAGAAGTGTTTGTTGACTTTGTTGTCTTCTAAAGTAACTTTCTCGGGATATGGAAATTGGCCTAATTGTTAAGGTATGTTTGCATTTGGTATTACATGTGATATTTGCAATGTGACTCTAGTCCACTGTAAGTAGGGCTAAATTTGTTCCTGAGACCAATACATTCGTAAAGACAATATTAAGTAGGGCAATGTGACTCTAATCTAGAAGTAGGGCTAAATCCATTCAATAATATTACTCATTAGATCATTTTTTAGACCTTTAGAAGATCATGAGTTCTCGGACTATAGGGAATTTGAGAACTATGCTACATCAACAATTTGATGTGGTCGGGAGATTGTCTTGTGAGATATTCATTTAAAAAAAAATTTAGTTTAAAAAAATTCTTAAATTAATTTTCTTTTGAATTTTTGAATTTATATATTTTTTATTTAAATATTATGAGAACAATGTACTTGTTTACAACTAAAAGAACAACCCTAAATCATTCTTCTAGAGGCCTAAAATTCCTTTTAATGCCCTAACACCAAATACGAACATGCATTAAAGTAGTCAGCTTTTAAAGCAACCTTTTAAGATTTAATTGCAATTGAAGTGAAGCTAAACCCCTTGAAACAATTTTTAGTAAATTTTATAGGTAGAAAAATGGAATTGGAATTGAATCCAAGTTGATTCATAATTTTTGGACCTTCATAGAGTTAGTTACTAATTTTTGAAGTTGTAACACAATAGTCATTGAAACCAACCACCTCTTAAAATGTACACTACTAGTACACTAAAGAAAGCAAAATGAATTGCTCTAGTAGAGGTCTCCTTTAGAGCATACTATTAGTTGCTTTTCAAGCACCCTGCCTTACAATCTCTATTTAACTTTTGTATCTAGAAGGCGGCTTAAATGCTTATAAAACCAAAGTGATTGAGGAGTCAATAACAATTGCACAAGTAATACTTGTAAACTTGATTGTGAACCTTCAAAGCTTTCTTTGAAAGTGTGGGAATGATTTTTTCTTTCTTTCCATCACTTGCCTAGTTCATTTCAAATTTTCAAGTGAACTCCTTTTCATCTCATGAAACCAAAGTTCCTCCTCAAAATATCAAGCAAGTTAAATGCTTCACGCCAACAAATGGATGGATGACAAATGTTGCACAGTAACCATATTCTTGTCATTAATTAGAAATTTTTTGGGAGCACCATGGGGTCAAACTGTACCATTTCAAAATAGTTTGTTTTTCTCCAACAGAAGTTTTCTCCTTTCAAACAGGTCATAAATTTTTGGCTAAATAATGCCAAATTAAGACAAATTTTTTGATGTTACTACAAATTCTTAGAAAGTGTAATAAAGAACATAATACCATGAAGCCAAATTGAACAAAGGGAGTCAAACAAATGACCTACTCAAACTACAACTTGCATTCAGATGTTAACTTCAATTAGTACTGGAGTCACCCTACTTACAAACCAGCTTGGTATGCAAGGGAAAAAGTGAACCACCATGCCCTGCGAAGTAATAATTTTATTTTAAATTTATCCATACAAAAAGGATAGGATAACTCATTAGAAGTGCAATGTTTACTAATTTATGCGAAGCAAAGCAGTTGGATCTCAGGAGCAGATGGGTTTCCCACTTTGAATTGCAGGGTCACTGAAAGTTCAAGTTTGAATTGCAAAATGGAACGAAACCCTTTCCATGTTGACGAGCTTGTCAACCTGGCTACTGGACATATCAGTATCATGTACGCTCCAGATCTATGTTCAAACTCTTCCAATTCAAGAACCAGGGTCAGTTACTTTAATTCAAATGGACTAAAAGAATTTGTATAAGATACACTAGTTTTGTTATAATTTCTAGAATTATATTGCACTCAGCATTTAGAGTTTCCAGTTGTACAGTACACCAAATGAAACCAGAACTTCACATACACAAATGGAGCATCCTGCATACTGTTCATGCATTTGCAAGCGCAAAAAATTGATTAAAACAGGCATAGATGACATGAAAGAAAAGAACTGCGTAACCGTTTTGCTTGCAAACATACCAGGGCGTAGGCAAACGGCCCTTGCACCACCTGGGTGATCATGGACTTGGAAAAATTTCTTCTAAAAGAAATAGGTGTCCGTCCACTCCAGTCGAGACAGCATGTTAGAGTCTCTCGCGAGAAACTGTTCGGCACTCCTCTGCTGGGTCGATACCTGTGATGCCATCTTCAGTTATGGAGCTGCATGCTTTGTCTAAGTGCAACGCCTTTCTTCACAGCTGCAGAGTGCCGAAGAGTCCCGAGAAGAGTTTGACACGAGAGCTTCTATTTCAATGGATTTTCATTGCAGCTGCTGGATGTAACCAAAACAACAAGTAGATTGCGGTACGTCGGCCTCGATAGGTTTCCTCCTACCTGCCAAAGCAGCACCAAAACAAGTCATCAGCAAACGAGGAAGTAGTTCCTTTTCACGGACTCTTCACCATGAACCCATGCATTTCGAGGCCACGCACGCGAAACTCCCAATGAAACTGCTCTTTTTCCTTCGTTGCATGAACTAACGAACTGACAGGAAGGCAAATTCTAGAAATCAGCATAGAAATCAGTTGCCTGCTCCAGCAGGGAGACATATATATCCAGAATCAAAGTGATGAAAGCAGTCAAAGCACTGACTCAAAACCTTGACTACACCGCACTTTTCAAGAGAGCCTCGAGTACAGTTTCTGACTCGAGTTGAAGAACGCCAGACACAAGTGCGACATGGAGTGTCACGCTCGGTGCTTATCTCCGCAACACAAATGACGCTCTGAAATAAAGTGCTCTATTTTGTAGACTGCAATTTCACGAAAACGTTCAGCATAAACACCGAGTCACTGCTGAAACAGGGAAACATTGATGTTCCAGGACGGAGGACTCGAGATGACGAAAGGAAGGAGAATAGGAAGAGACTCAGATCCTAACAACTCTAGACTGGAGATGACGAACAAAAAATGGGAATGCAACGTGGAATGGCGCTCTGTGCATTTCTACGTAACACAAAGGAATCTCTGAAAGTGCTCTAGTCGGTTGACTACAAGTTTAAGAAAGCCACCAGCATGAAGATCAAGCACGTATCTGCTGAAACCTGTCCCAACAACAGGTCGGGGTGTTCAACAAAACTCACTCACAATCAACGTTCATCCGCTCGACTAACTTAGCTCACACAGCACGGACACAGAAGAGAACTCTAGAGAGCGAGTCGGCATGAATTCCGTGTTGTTTATCTTTCTTTGTAGCTTTATCATTCCATGTAAATTTTAGGAGTAGCTTTGTCTTGTTGTCATACTTAAAAACAACCAAAAAGTCCAAGTCCAGTGTTAGAATTAATATATTAGAAATTGGAAACTTGCCTCTTCCACTTTTCACAAGTTTCTTCCTAAAGTCTTGACAAGCCAACTATTCCAATTCTCCTCTTGTAAATATTGCATACTTTCATGTAGAATTTTCATGGATCATTTATCTTTTTTGCAAAGTTTGGCCGATTTTTGTATATAGAAGTTTGCCCTTAACTCCTTGGAAAAAAATATAAATGTCTTGTGTCATATGAATGAATTTTAGAAACTATGTTTGAAAGATAGACAAGTACAAAAAAAGATTTATAGATCTATGTGTAAAGGTACTTGCTTACAAGTATAAAGAAACTAAAAGAAACACATTATTTTATGGTAATTGATACAAAGTGTTCTCACATGTACACTGTACTTGTGTGCACATTGAAACTCTCTTGATCCTAGTTGGAGCATGGATTTGGTAAAGGATAAGATTAAATGTACTTATAGCTTTTACTTTAAAAAAAAATGCAGGACGAGATTACCTGTCACTTTCAAAGGTCTCAATCTTTTCACTTGACATTTACTAGGAAGTTAAAAGACTACCAACCGTGAATGATATAATTAAAGTATTCTTACTTGTATATGTTGAGATCTCTCAATCCTAATTGAAATTATCATGTTTGATTCCTAGAAAGTCAAAAGACTATACTAATTGTGATTGATTTGAAGTGTTCTTACATGTGCATCTTGAGATCTCTTAATCCTAGTTGCAATGAGTTTTAGTAGTGGATATGATAGGTGTTACTCTTACCTTCTACCTTCTTTAAAATTTGCACTTACTAAATCACCTACAACTTATAAAGGTCTCAATCTTCTCATCTCACAACTACTAAACAACCATAAATCGGGAATTGATACCAAGTATTTTCACATGTGCACATTGAGATCTCTCGATTGTAGGTGGACAATCAATCAATTATATTTTTACCTTTCACCTCCAAAAGTCCCACTTTGAGATTAAGAACTTCTTCAAATTAGTTTACTGTAGAATAATTAGTCTTTTCAAATTGGCTTGATGAAGATTTTGAAAATCAGACAAACTTTGCATAAAAGACTAAAAACATTCTTGAATTCTTCATAGAAGTCTACATAGTCATTCAATGTGTCAATGCCTCTATTATAAAATTGAAGCTAGACATCCTAGCTTAGTTTTATATTTATTTGATCAAAACCCAAGAATTTATATATTGGTATCAATTCAATTTATTAACAAAAGATGTATAATAATTTGAATCCTTATCAATGGCTATATACATATCTACATCTATACAAATGAACCTTATATCTGTATTGTAGCCATATCCAACCCAATGAGTGACCCCTATCACATTGTTGAAATTTTTTAATTTTAATATTTTGTACCCTCCTAGCTAGTGGATTTTTTGAAATGGTTTCTTGGTGTTTTGTGGGAATAGGCTAGTGTAAAAATACTTGCAAAATAGAAATTATACTAGACAATTGATCAAAATTTTAGGTAGAGGTGCAAAATATCTTTGACTTCCAAGAAACTAATTTCAAAACCTAGTTGTAATCCCATCACATTGCCTTTGTTGGAGTTTTTAAACTTAAATACTATTTACCCTTTTGTCTAGTCTATTCTCTAAAATGGTTTGGTTGTTGTTTTGAGGGGATTCATAGGCTAGTGTACAAATATTTGCAAGAAAAGAATCAAAATAGTTGGATGGTTGAATCTTTAAAGAGTCTTATAAAAGTGAAGGAGACTAAATTTTTGACATTTGAGAAACTAATTTTAACATTGGAATTGAACTTTATGGTTGCTTTTAGTATGACAAAAAGTTAAAGCTATCCCAAAATTTATTTGTTTTCCCTCCTACATAAAAGTGTAAACAACATGGAAGTCTACTCAAGGAATTCCAAATCTCAAGAACTTGAAAACTATTTTCCCATTTCAACGCAACATGGAAGTCTGCTCTGAGAGGGTCTGGACAGATTGAAGAGTTGTCAGTAGTCTTCGATGCCTAAGTGTCTGAACAGAGTTCAAGCTGATAAAATTGTTCGAAGAATCCTGTATTTGATTTCTGACGCGCCTCCTCTCTTGTCAAATGTCGAGCACATGATCACAATTCGCAAGGGTCCAAGCTTTCTTCCGGGCACAAATGACAAAGCAGTGCGAAATTGCTCACAGTAGAGAATGACGATACCCATATTCAAGGGTTTGAGAGCAAGCACTTCCATCGTTTCCATCGTTGGAGGTTCTAATGTTGCAAGCTCACATTCTTCAATCGCCCGTTCAAATTTGGAAGTTGGTAATGGAATATGAATTTTGTGCTTTGGCTATGGAACTCATCGTCATTCTAAGGATCTTCGTTCAGATGGACATGAAGTGTCCCATTCCATTCCAACATTGGAGCCGCTTAACGTTGAACATTTCGACTCCTAAACTACTTTGGAAACCCTCAATTGATATATACGAGACTCTTGAGCTTCCGGGTGACCTAATTTGACGACGTCGTTCCTGTGGTGCCTTCCAAGAGCTTGAGGTAGCACACGAAGAGGCATGCGACTGGAGAAGAGAGAGGTAACAACGGGAGGGAAGGAGTAAGAAGTGGTGGACAGAAGACGAAGTTACAGGGAGAATTGCACCGAAGGAATCGTCAAACTCCCAAATCCTAACATTCTCTTCGTCACTCATCTGTCACTTGTCGTCCGCAGCATTGGAATTCGTTGTCTCAGAATCGAAGACGTGCTTGCCTGGTTTCATAGCTGAAATGGTTGTATTATGTGCTCGCTTGCTGTTCCAGGTCTCCCTTGCCCTTCCATTTTCCCGTCTTGGCTCGCTTGCCTAGTTCCGTGCCGCGCAGTAGTACGCCACTCCTGCTCCGTTGCTATGGCGCTTCTTGACACGGCAGTTCTTCGCCAGGCAGCGCTCCTCTTCCTGTTGCCTCCAGGTCCTCTTTGATTACAGCTCTGTTTAGTTCTCTTTCTATTTGAATTTCTTGTGGCTCATTGTGAATGTTCCAAGTGCGTCGATGTCCATAACTACACACTTTCCACCAAAAAGAACCATCCTCTCAATAAAAATAGAACTTGAAAGTCTTCACAATATTGACATGCACACATAAATTTATAGTAAACACCTTGTGGAGCACCCTCTGAATTGGTATGTAAAGCAATCCCTGACACCTTGATAAAAAACGTTGAGCTCAATTTGAACAATGAGCCGATTTCAGATGTGAGATTTAACTTCACTTCGTGTACTCTAATTTCGCACAAATATTCTTAAAAAAAATTTATTTGGCAAAGTGCCATGCCACTACTAAAGAATGAGACAGATGCAGATTACAAGCATTATCATTATTAAATTTATAAGGAAAACAAAGGTAGTAAGAAAGTTTGCATCCATCGCAGCTGGTGTCTCAAAACGGCCTTACCAGTCTTGAAGCCATTCGGAGAGAAGTCTTCGGGGGCAACCAGAAAGTTTCCAGCGGCACCATTGATAAGAATGTGAAGCCTGCCGAACGCATTGACCACCGTCTCCACAACACGACTGGCATCGACTTCCTTGCGCACATCTCCCTCTAAACCTACAGCCTGCTTGACCAAAGATCACAAAACTCTCACCCTAATTAATAAATACACTGCCTCTTCGCAATTTCATCACAACATGCAGGAACACCTCGCCACTTTCTTCCAACAGTTTCACAAACTAAAAAATCTCAACCTAAATCAAAATAGTCAGGTCTTAGTTATACTTCATAAAACAGATCCAGATCTTCAAAAACAGCAGATTGCACTAACGGAAAAAAAACTAAGAGCATCTCCACTCCATTTCCCAGGATCCTTGTCATTCATGTATCTCCTCTTTCCAATTCGCACAGCAGATCGGCCCATAGCCGACAACCAAAAAATTGATCTGCTATGATAGAATAGTATAATGGTTGATAATTCACACCATATGGTACACATTTTTTTTATTGCAGTGAGAAGAAATGATGGACTTCAACGGTGAACCCTAATTCAGTACAGTTTCAAGGAGCGGAGTCCAAAATCAGAAAAGACTACGACTACAATGCGGATATTCCCAATGACAGTCTAGGGTAACCACGTGCAACTCAAGAGTTGACAAGCATGTTTCAATCCTGAAAGGATGGAATACAAACAAATGAATTTCAAGGTGAAGCGCATTACAGCATGATTCAGCCCTGAATGTCGCGATAAAAGCAAGATTTTCAATGTGAAGCGCATTACTGTAACATGAGATAAACCCTCACACTCACAGATATACATAGACAAATTCAGTAAAGGGTTTAGGCTTGTTGTTTGTGCGATTGAACAGGCCACTAAAGGAAATGGTACCTGAAAGCCAAGGCTTCGGGGCGACGCCACTGCGCTGTAGCTTCCACAGGACCTGTTTCCGTCGCCTGTAATCGCCACCCAGACCCCATGGAGACCAAACTGTCTGGCAATCTCGAAGAAAATGCTGGAGACTCCGCCCGCGATGAGCGCCACCTTGCCCTTCATCACCGTCTCTTGGAACGGCGACTCATCTCCCGTCCCCAAAACTCGACTTCCTGCAACACAGATCACAAATTTCATTAGAAATTTCTGCTTTCCACAAAAAAAATCCAATCCAATCGAAACCCATGGCAGTAGGAACAAGGATCGCCAACCAAATTGGAACAGAAGCTTACGAAATGCAAGCCAGCCAAACCTTAATAAAGACGGAAGAAATTGGAAGCCAATGGATCAATCTGGGGCTTTGAGTTCGTGATGTGATTGATTGTGAGCGGAAGAAGAATGCTGTGTGCATACGTGATTATTGGAGTGCAAAGTTGAAGTGCGATGGAAAGACTCATGACGAGAAATTGAAGGGACTGAGTGGAGCTCGCCAAGGTGCAAGGCCGTGCTCGGTGCGTGACGAGCAGAAAATGGTCGTGACGAACGACTTTTCTTTCTAGAAGTCACCTTTTTCTTTCTTTAGACTGCCTTTCTATTCTTATGGTCGTCTGTAATTTCGTATGGAGTATTAGCTTAATGACGGACTTGTTTTTTTTATTTTGGGTTGTTTTCTTTACGAAAATTGCCTATCAATATCCCTATCAATATCCTTAAGGTATTAAATTGTGAGGTTGCCATTGCTCGCGGCATTGTAACTTGGTCATTGATCGCGGCTTCGTCATGCTTGCCATCTGGAAGGCTCTGTTGGAATTGGCCCTGTTCACTTTGACGGGACGAAGCTGGCGATGGCCTGACCGATTACTGTTGTTCGTCATCATTTGTTGGCCCTGTTTCGTTTGGCTGGCCGGCCTTCTTCGGGCGCAACAGACTTCATTCTTGCTTGCCACGATGGTGTTTGTGATTTGGACCCCGGCCATAGAGTTTGGCTCGCAATTTGAACCCGAGTTGTGGCTTGAACCGACGATCCAGAGCTGTGAGTCCGGTCGCTTGTTTTTCGCCCTGATCTTTTGGTTGTGATTCTTCTCCAGCCGTTTTGACTGCTTTTGTGACGCAATGTGGGGTTGCGAACTGGCTTAGTGTGGTTTAGAGTAAGGAGCGCTAGATCTGCGGTGGTTTATAGCTTTTTGGTTGTAAAAGCGGTAGTGGAGTTAGGGCTTGCGTTCGCGGAATCGCTTCATGCATTTCTTTTAGAAAGAAAGGTTTTTTAAGGCGCGGTGTTTTTGTTTTGTGTGTAGGAAGCAGGAGGTGAACAAGAAGGTGCTCAAGGTGCCGGGTATTGAAGTGAAGGTAAGGATCCGTCATTCAGTTAGCGAGGGAGGGGTACTGGTTTCTCTGGAGCTTTTGTTGTACGGCGTTCGGTTAGTCTAATACCTTTTGTTTCGAGCAAGAGATGGTGGATCTGAGAGTGTTGGAAAAAGAACTATCCTTCTGGTTCAAGACGATGAAACCGAAGCCGCCTTTGTTGATGTGAGACGCGCTATGGAACCATGAGATGGATATTGATGAATTTATACGAGAGTTTTTGTAGAAAAAGGAAATACACTCGAAGCTCCTATAGTGATGCTGCCTCGGGGCGAGTCACAATATTAGCACTCACCTGCATTTTCACAATTTGTCACAAGGTGTCTAATTAGACGTGTGCACATCTTCAGAGATTCTCAGGTTACACTGGGAATATGCAATTACAGAGCAAGTAATTACAGAGGTTAAGCGTATGTGAGCGCGTTTGCCCAAAGCTCGACATCTGGTCACACAAGAATTGGTACGATAGATTCTTAATTGTTCCAGCACTCATGCAATCTGAATTTCGACATTGTTTACAGGAATTTTTGAGAGCCATGAAGAAGGATCAAAGAAATTTCCCGAGGAGAGACGCTGCAGATTTGTTCACCGCTTCTGCACTTGCGAATGATAAGGATGGGAAATTAACTGAACGTGAGAGGTCTTTGCCCTCTGCTTTCTTCTCAAGAGAAGACCTTGAAGATTCTGGTAGTGAAGATGCCCAAGTTAATCACAGAGCAAACCGGTCTGTTACTGTATCCGGACCTTTAGGTTCAGACAGGTCTGGTGACTCAGAATCAGAGACCGACAGGGACAGCACAGTATTTCTAGGTGATTGTGCAATGGAGGACCTTGATCTCGTCGAAAATGCAATTCTTCGGCTACTTCGGGAAGATGGGCGTTCATCCTCGAAGCTACATAACAAAGATTCTACGAAGCTGGAAGATGCTCTAGGGGTGGATGAACGCTTCGAAGGAAGTGAACAGACTCAGTCGTCAGCTGGTTCCGTAGACTTGCAGCTCTTATCGAGGTTGCTTGATCAGGTGAGTATGTTCAAACTTTGGAATTTCATAGTGATTACGCTTCGTTTTTTATTTTTACTTACATTACTTTGGAGTTATCGTCTTTCTCTCTGTGATAGTATTGTTGTCCTTGTTGCAGGTTCAAACTTTGAGGGAACAGAAGTATCAACACAGGCAGGCTGGTCGAGCTGCAAGGTCCTTATCACGTGGCAGGAGCAACTGGGATGTCTCCAAGCGAGGTGGAAAAGAGAAGAGAATCAACAAGGACGACATGAAGAAGGCTGTTGAAACTGCGACGCAAGCTGCCAAGTCCGCAGCTGAGGCGGCTAAAAACGCTTCTTCTTTGGTCATCAAAAACTCAGAGGCCGTGAGCAAATTACTTCACTCCCTAAACCCTTCCGCCCCTGAGGCTACTCCGAAGAAGCAAGAGAACAAAACTTCATCGGACAATCTGGAGCATTCTGAATCATCATCGGACAATGAGGAGTCCAGCGATTCCAATGATATGAAGGCCATTGCCAAGAAAATAGTTTCTCAAAATCGATACACTCATGTGGTTTTGGGCATCATGCTTGTATCGTCATTCGTGTGGAGGTATATAGTTGTCAAAGCCGCGAAGAAGGTGAAGAACAAGGTTAGCGATCCATGGGGCTATGTAGGAGGAATATTCAACGACAACTTCAAGGGCCCTGAGAAGGAGAAAGAGGGCGAGAAGGCCGATTCAGGTGAAGAACATTCCAGTGGTCTCAGCATGCCGCAACTCAACCTGTCCCCACTTCTCAATGGAGAACGGCGTCAAGAAAAGGGAACTTCCTCTTCTGACGTCAAGGGAGAGCGCGTCGAGGACGAGCGGGCTCGCAGTTTTGGAAACTTTATGAAGTCCAAATCAAACAGCAGCAAGTAATCTCTTCTTTTGCTGTTAGGGTTTTCTTACATCAATCCACCGATCATTCCTGAGTTGTAACGTACATTATGACTTCGTCCCTAGAATGCTTTTTTTCTGTACGCCCTCAGTTCTATTCCAAGGTGACATTTACGCGCTTATGTATAGACTTTACCAATTTTCTTGGGGTTCTAAAGAGCCATCAAGCACAATGTATTGTAGTTTGATCAGGAAACTTTGACTTGAACACAACGTTGTTCCTCACTAATATATTTACAAATTTTTTCGCCTCATCCATGTAGACCATCGAGTTAACAAGTGCGCAGGCAAGTCCCTTCTCGGAAACCCTAATTTCATGTCATGAAGATTTCGACGCAATCACAATGAGGAAATCAGGCATTGCGCATCTGTGGGGAAGCTGTGGGAAGGAAATTTGAGTTTGCAGCGAATTTCGATACAATTGTCATGTTTATTGGAGAGTAATTGCGGCAGCTGGTGCGCCTTCGGAAACTGCAATTCAAGGAATATCAACGCAAGGTAAGACTCTGAAATAAGAAACCGAGCAGTATTTTTCTTAGTCGAATTTTGTGCAGCGATACCGACAGTTGTTCGGATGTCGAGGTAAATCTGGGTGTGATTCCTAGTTGCAATCGATCTTGAACCATTTGAAATGTGAACCTTACTAACAATCTGTGAACAACAAAGAGACCCTATACGATTTTTTTCGATGAATCAGTGCATTTGGATCAAGAAAATGATCGAGTGTGTGATTTCTGTTGAGAATGGAGAAGGCACTCTAGGGTGTCACTTCACATCCTCATATCTTTTTTTTCACACTTCAAAATGATTTGCAAAAAAATTTACACATCAATATCAATTGATGAAATGTAATTGTTCAGGAAGAAAAATCAAACTTTTTGGAGCACTTTTGAGCATTCAATTTCAACATTTTGATTTTAGTGCATCTTACAAAGTACTACCTAACTAAACATCCTTCATCAATCTTGTCAATGTTAGAATTTTCTCAAAAATTGTTTGATTTAATCGATCTTTTTTTCATAGGATAGCTACATAAGTCTTTTTTCATTCCATTGTGACAATCATCAAAATTATTCCACACAAATGAGGAATTATGCTTGTTACAATGCTCAAACACCCACCGGTCTTTTAGGGGTTAACTTCACGCGTGCATGGCCGTTGCAGTTGAATTAATGTCTGATTGAGAACCGGAAAGTCTATCTGCTATCTTGTCCATTTTGGGTCGCCCTTTTCTTATTAATTCGTTTTTTTTGCATGATTTCATTTTCATCCTTTTTGCTAAGCTTTTTTTCTGACTCGCACTAACCTGGTCCATGTTTGTTAGGGAGCTCAAATCGGTGAAAGAACGAGATGATAAAATAGCCGATCTTGAAGAACAGGTCAGTGATATTGTGGTTCTTGGAAATTCCTTTGTGATGCAATTTTAGCTATGACACCTATTTAGCTGTGATTAGTTGATGTTATCTGAATAGTGAACCTCTTTGGTATTTCACATTCTAATAGGAATACTATTAGCAAGTCAAAACCTTCTGCTTTGCAAGACCCGCCTTATAGGTCTAAGAATCTCACTGGCAGTTGGTTTGAAAATATGTTTTTTTGGGTAGACTCAGGGTTGTGTTGCAATATTTCAGCCTCTCGAGTTGTATCCATCTTCTTAATTCGGAGGTATGGGATTGTTTTGTTTTCCCAGGTTAGAGACTTCATGCTATTCATCGAGGCACAGAAGGTACTCGGGACAAGAGTGGCAACCCTTTCATTAACCCTGGAACTCTAGAAGGTTGAGCTTGTCATTGTGGAAATCATCCTTTTTGGCGAGGGAAGCAACCCATTTCTTACCATTTAAGCAAATACACATATCTGTAGGGTGGGTTTCTTCAATGGGAAAATTCTCCCATGTGTAGAAATAGAATTAAGAAGGTTTCCATAATTTTTCAAATTTTTACTTCTCAAAACATGATTACTATGAATTTTTTAGTTGAAGATTTTGTTTGACTTGTATTGGTCATATAGACCTTCCTATATTTGACTAAGAGTTGATTGCAAAATCCAACAAGGGATGGTTGCAATATTGAGAGTCTTGTAGCCAATCATAATGTGCCACAATTGCATTGGGAATTGTGCCATAATTTATCATTGTTCATTATTTCTTGCACAAAAAGAGAACAATCTACATTGTTAGAATGGGGGGTTGATTAGGAATGGGTTGCTTCCCTTATTGTGTTAATCACTTGCTTGGAAAAAAGAAAATGAGGTCAAACTACTATGCAAGACTTCTCTTTTTCACCCAATATTTGCACTTACATCCTATATAGAAGGATTCCTTGTCACACATTGGTGTGAATCACTTACTTGAAGAAAAAAAAAGCATAAATTGGAGGTCAAACTATTATGTAAGATCTCTTTTCATTCAATATTTGCACTTGTGTCCTATATAGAAGGATTCTTTGTCATCCATTGGATAGTTAGTACTTGTAGTGTTCTTTTAGAGTTAACGTTGAAATTTTTTTTATCAAAATCTATTGGAACCTCACAATTGGATGAAATGCTCTAGATTTTATTAAAGTGAAACTATTTTCACTTTAATTCTATTTTTTTCATTTTTCATTTCATTAATATCTTGTGTTTTATTTTATTTCAAATTTTTGACCCTTCTCTTTTTTTTCTTGATCTACCTACTAACATCTTAAATTGAAGATATTTGCTTAGTTTGTTTTGTTGTTTTTTCTAAGTATTTTATTTTTTATTTTTCTAAATTTATAACTTAGTTATTTTTATTATCGTTATTTATTTTTAATAATTTATAATCTATATAAAACCATTGATATGGCATTAGTATTTTAACTAATATTTTCTACTCATAACCATTTTTATAAATACTAGTTGATTATATCATTTTCATCATTTATATAATTGATTTTATTATCTATCATTTCTTGTAAATAGTTTTTTTAATTACGATAATTACGATTTTTATTATGATAAATATTTTTGATAATGGTTAATAAATCATTATATTATGACAAGCATTCTAAGATGATAAATATTCTAAGTCATTCACATACAACTATTATCATGCAAAATAGTTCTTTATACATATGACCATTTCCATGCTTGACTTTCTAGCTAAATTTTAGATAAAATCTAAAAGAATATTAACCACTAAAAGACTAAGTGTCTATTCAACGTACGCAGGAAATTTTGGGTGGGTTCCTACAAAGTCATTTTCGGTTGGATGTTCATGAAATTTGGACACAATGTGTAAACATATACTTCCTTCGTGAAAAACTAATTTTTTTTCTGATCGGGTGCCCGGATCAAAAGTTATGTTGCCCTGAACTTTTGGGGCAGCTTGGGCAATTTGAGAATCTTTGGAGAATCTTTTGCAAAAAAGATCATCAAATTTTGAAATTTGACAAGTATATAATTAATAAAATATGGCATATAATTATCCAAAGAAAAACAAATTTTAGTTGTCAAATCACATTCTAAGAGGAGTCAAACTTTGTTAGCTATATTGGGGTAGTTTCAATAAAAAAATATTTTCTTCTAACTTCAAGTCCTTTATCTTGCAATCAATGAAATCAAAATTCTTGAATTTTATTTCCACATAATCCAAATGTTTGTCTCTAGTTTTTCACCGTTTCGATTTCAAATAGAATATTTCCTCATTGCAGAAAAAAATGACTAGTATATTGCCAATTCACTCTTAACCTCCTTGCATGGCAAGGTGATTTAGAATAATTTAGACTCCATATTTTCTTCAGAATTTTTTGTGAATGAACCTAATATTATATATACAGATGAATGGTCAAACATCTCATGTTCATGTAGAGCAAAAAATTTACTCCAAATGAGCCCGAAGTTTGCTGACCTTGTTTTGCAAGATTGGAGAAAAGTTGTTTTTTTCTCACTTCAAATGCTATAATCTCTCAATCCGCAAGATGAAAAGGGCTGAAATTTTTTCCACACTTTGGTAAAATATTTTACTTTAGTTTTTCTACGGTTGAAGTTCCAAAAAACAGTTTTGATTTTCTTTTTTGAATAACATACCAAAAAGTCGCAGTTTTTGGAATGTCTCCCTGGGAAAAAAAAACCGGTCCGTTAGGGGTTAAATATATAAAAATGTAAGAATCATTACTTCGAATGGTGATTGAAAATTCTTGATGTAATGAAATGTATGGGGCCTTCCAATTCTGTAAAATAATCTGTATGTTGCAATATGAGCTATAATTCATTTCACTTCGTCCTGGCATTGCCAATTACTAAGTAGTAGAATATGCTTTAGTGAACTACAATCAACTGTTTGAATCGCCATACACAACCTAGTCACTTCAATGAAGTAGCCTACAATCTGAGGTCACAAATTGAATCAAAGTTTGCTATTTGGCAAGGTGGTGCTTGCCCTGGACCTCTGTTCAACTGCACGACCAAATTGGCGCACTTGCTCCTTGGAAATACTGCGTGGCTTTGACAACCATTCACCTCCGTCCACCAAAAGTAATGCACCGTTGATATACTTCCCTGCCACATTGCATATGGTTCTTTCATTATAAACCAAATCATGAAACCACATAATACAAATACAGACACTCGATCTTCAAAGGCGACTGCAAATATTGTTTGGGGACTTACCAAAAAGCTGCTATGCGATGAGAGGCTCAGTATCTTATTTGTGCACCTACAAAACATAACTATAGGATGCTCTAATTCCTCTTACAGTGTAGCTAGAGAAACTCTGTCCATTTTAAGATACAATTACAAAGCTAAGACACTCTAATTATGTCCACTTTGTAGTGCACTGACAAAGCTACAGGAGACTCTGTCCATTTTACAGAGCAGCAACAGAGCAAACGAGAGGCTTTGTAGCTTATTCCAATAATTTCAAGGTGAAGTTGCATTGTAGATGTAGCTTATGTCATTGCAGGGACGAGGATTAAGATTTGAACAGCAATGAGCACCATATAGAAGCACGAACTCAAACGTTCTCACTTCACTTTCAAATTAATGTAACGAAATTCACTAGGCCGAAAGCAAAAAAAGCATATGACTGTCCATGTTTTTAAAAGAAGGAATTTACCTGTTTCACATGCAAGAAAAATGGCAGCCATGGCAACGTCCCACGTGTCACCCAACTTTCCAAGAGGGACATTATCTTCAGCTGAAACTCCAGCTTCGTCTGGATTCAATTTGTACATGCCTGGTGTTCCAGCTATTGGGCCTGGAGCAATGCCATTGCATCGGATTTTGTAATCTGTACCCCACTCTAAAGCTAGACTTCTTGTAAGACTGTCAATAGCTGCCTGCACAGCAAAAAACAAAACCTTGTCAAAGATTTAAAAATTTGATGACTGCCAGGCAACAATCAATTTCCAATATCCTTCAGTGACCGATCTAAAAGTAAGAAGCTAACAATCATTCTAGTTGCTTCCAAAACATATTTCTCTCTATTTGATACATTTTATTGCCTTCCTAAGTGATGTATTACAACTCCTAGAGATATGGAAGAGACCACTTTGGGCAATTTGATTACTTGAGGGTTAACCAACCAAGTTTTTCAACACCTGTGAGTGCAAAAAATGATTATAAAAGCGATTTACACCTAAAAGGAATAACCTTCATGAAAGAAATAAGAGTTACACCTTAGCAGCAGAAACGTGAAGTTGGTACCAAGTTGCTGTATAATGTAACGTGGCACTGATGTTAATGATAGCTCCACCTTCGGTTGGCTCCTTCCCTTGGCCTCCCTGCTTTAAATAGTTCACAGCAGCACGGCTCATTGTGAATGTTCCAAGTGTGTCGATGTCCATAACTACACAGTTTCCACCAATAAGAACCATCCTCTCAATAAAAATGGAACTTGAAAGTCTTCACAATATCGACATGCACACATCATTTACATTCTAGTAAAGCCCTGTCGACCAGCTTCTGAATTGTCAAGAAAAGAAGTCCCTGACATCTCATTTCAAAAGTTGAGCTCAATTTGAACAATGAGCCAATTTCACATGTGAGATTAAATTTCACTTGGTGTACTCTAATTTGGCATCAATGTTCTTAAATACTCCTTAAGTCCCCAGATAAGTGTCTGCAGTTCTATTGAAAACGTTTTCATTGTTCACATAGTGAAAAGCATAAATTCAGAACGGTTCAAATTCTATTTCACCAAAATCAATGAAGAACATTGCATGTGTACGTTGCAACCGAAATAAAATTGGACAGAAAAAAGCCTGCGTATGACCTACTCAAAACAACCTTAAAAATCATGAGGTCCAACTAGAACAACTTATTTCGGGACGGAGGGAGTAACTCTTATTTGGCAAAGTGCCATGCCACGACTAAAGAATGTGACCGATGCAGATTACAAGCAAAAATTATAATTATTAAATTTAAAAGGAAAACAAAGCTAGTAACAAGTTGTGTATCAATCACAGCTGGTGTTTCAAAGGTCTTACCAGTCTTGAAGCCATTCGGAGAGAGGTCTTCGGGGGAAACCAGAAAGTTCCCAGCGGCGCCATTTATAAGAATGTCAAGCCTGCCGAATTCATTGAGCACCGTCTCCACAACACGACTGGCATCTGCTTCCTTGCGCACATCTCCCTCTATGCCTACAGCCTGCTTGACCAAAGATCACAACATTGAACAGATTCAACAGTATCAGTTGTATTGCAACAGATGCACGAACTAAAAAATCTCAACGTAATATATAAAATGGTGAGGATTTACTAATACTTCACAAAACAGATCCAGATCCTCAAAAACAGCAGATCGAACTGACGGAAAAAATCTAAGAGCATCTCCATTCCATGCCAGCAAGAGCATACATCTCCACTCTATTTCCCAGGTTCTTTGCCATTCATGTACCTCTTCTTGCCACTTCACACACATCAAAGAAGCTACAATCGGACAATTGCCGACAAACAACAAATTGATCAGCTATGAAAAAATATTAAAATGTTTGATGATACACATTTTTTGTTCCCGTGAGGAGAAATGCTGGGCTTCAACGCTAAACCCTAATTCAGTACAGTTTCAAGGAGCGGTATCCAGTATCAGAACAGACTACGACTACAAGGCGAATGTTCCAGTGACAGCCTAGGGTAACCACGTACAAATCAGTAGTCGACAAGCAAGTTCCAATCCTCCATGTTGGGATACAAAGAATGAAATTCAAGGAGAACTGCATTATAGTAATACGACAAAAACTCTAACACTCAAAAAGATACAACAGCGACTTCAATAGATTCAACAGTTTTTGGTGCAACACCTGAATTCCAAGGGTCTTGAAGGAAGCCACTGCAGCTTCCAGGACCTGTTTCCGTCGCCCCATAATTGCCACCCGCGCGCCATGGAGACCAAACTGCCGCGCAATCTCGTAGCAAATGCCGGAGCCTCCGCCCGTGATGAGCGCCACCTTGCCCTTCAGCACCGTCTCTCGGAACGGCGACTCATCTCCCATCCCAAAAGCTCGACCTTCTGCAAACACAAAATCACTAATTTCATAAGAAATTTCTGCTTTCCAAGAACAGAACTCCAATCCAATCGAAACCCATGACATGGAAACAGACCTGTCGAAATTCAGAATGGGTACCAACCAAATTGGAATTGGAGCTTACGAAATGCACGCCAGACAAAGCCTTAATCAAGACGGACGAAATTGAAAGCCAAATGGGTCAATCCGGAGCTTTGCGATCGTGCTGTGATTGTTTGTGAGCGGAAGAAGAATGCTCAGTGCAAAATTAAAGTGGGGATCCCAAGATTCATGGCAAGGAATTCAGGATTTCAGGGGACTGGAGAAAGGACAGTCAGAGATGGTGAGCTCACCAGGGAGCAAGGAGGGTGCCGAGCAGAGAGTGTGCTGTACGAAAATCTTTTTCTTTCTAGAAACAGACTTTTCTTTCTTCAAATCAGTTTTACTTTTGAGGAGTCGCCTTTTCTTTCCGTCAACGGCATTGCGATTCTGTCAATTGGCTTTTCTTTTGTGTCGATCGTGTTTTTCTTCTATCCTGAATCGTTTCCTTTACGAGAATCGCCATTTCTTTCCCCTATCTGTTATTTGTGTACAACAATTGACTTTCTGATGACGTAGGCTGTCGTCAGCTGCCGTCAGCTGCTTCTTCCATGTTCGATCAATGGGTAGTTTTTCTCGGTATTACTATTTATTGTTATAGTTTTTGTTTTCTTAAATTTAAGAACATTTCACAAGTGGATTACCGGTATTTGTTTTGCTTGGGGTTCAATATTTGCCCGTCAAATATTATTAACTTCTACCGTTTTGAGAATTTTGAGAATTTTGACTTACATCAGGAACTTCAAGGCATGTGAACGTGGTGCTACAATGGTGCATTGAAATGCAATTAAGTTAATTTGGTGCCAACCCCTGTACCAACCTAGTATGGATAAAATGACACTAAAATGACTTGTATGCGGCCTTTGGTGTCAAAATGTCACCAAAACAATCTGGCCCAACTTTTCTGATGTAGGTTGATTGTTTTCATAAGCAATAGTACAAAGATAAAATATTAACCCCTAAAAGAACATTGTCCAAATGGGACAAATGGGATTTTGGGTAGGTACCTTTGGGCTGAATTTTTGTCGTAATTTTTTGAAACTTTTTTTGAAGATAGAAAAATTGATAAGCTTTGTGAGAATATAATTTTTTTCACAATCAGTGCCTGGGAACAACAGTTATGACCAAATAAGCTCAAAACAGGGGACGGGGGGCAGCCTAGGCAGCAAAAAAAAAAAATGCAAAAATTTGAATTTGTTTTTTAAATATTTCTCAAAAAATATATGTTTGTCTATTTGGAAAGCTTTGATTCATTTCATTTGAATTTGTTATGAGAAAGTTATGGACATTCTTGTTTTTTGGGCAGTTAGAGCATCTTCATGAAAAAAATAACTTCTAGGATTCATTTCTAAATGCAAATTTTCAACTTTTTCAATTTCTTTTTTTGCATGATTTATTTTACTTGTTAGAACAATCTCACCATTGGGATTAGTACAATTTAATTCCATCTAAAATATATGAATATTTTAGATTTTCCTTCTATCTTGTACCTACATCTACTTAACAATTTTTTTAAGAATGATGATTAAATTTTTTTGAACTTTTTGTTTTTTCCTAGACTCTCAACTCAATTCTCTACTACAAAGATTTAAAGCTCAAAATGCTGCAGAGCAACAATTTAAGTTAAAAATGTTTGAAGTCAAAAAATCTAGTCCCACAATGTGCTGAAAAACTTGTTTTTTTCACTTTAAATGCAGATATCTTGTAATCTGTGCAATCAAAAATTCTAAAAAAAATCTACACATTCTTATACTAGTTAGGTGTAAGATCCTACGGTTAGATGTGCAAAAAAATAATAAATTTTTTTTTTAACTCTTTGCTATAGAAATGACAGTTTTGAGTGTTTTTTGGCAGAAAAAAGGCCTTGGGCTTTTAGGGGTTAAGAGACTAAAAACTCAACAACCCAAGTTTCCAAAGTTAGAAAAACTTACTTTTGAAATTTTGAAATTTTAAACCAAGTTGGAAGGAAAAAAAGAAATCAACAAATTAAAATTACACTTAATTACTTCCCAAAGATACACTTAGTTGTCTAACTCATTGCTAGATAGTTCTGATTGTAGGAGCCAATGTTTGGGGAGAATTGTTAGTTAGTTCATTGTTAGCTAGTGGAATTGGGAAAAAACTTATTTGCAATCTGAAAACATTGGAAAAAAACTAGTGAAAAAATCTAATAAAGTTTCTATTTGCAATAAAAAAAAATAGAGAAAAATCAAGACTCGGTACTTGGAAAAACAATTCAATATGGAAATTGAAAAAAAAAATAGCTAATAAAACTCAAAAAAAATCTCAAATGCTAGTATGAGCCAATAATTCACATAACACCACCTAAATGTATCCAAATAAGGGTTTTTGAACATAGTTCCTATTACTAGACTATAAAAGCTTTTATTGAGTCTTACGCTCTCAAGTATGGAACTTTTTAGGCAAGAATCAAGATGGGATAGGTTTGCAAACATCTCACAATTAAAAGCTGCTGCTGACACTAAATGATCCATAAAGAGATGATAGTACAAAAAGTGCCAAACATGTTCATACGATCACATGGAATAATAATCGAAGACAACAAAAGCCCACCCCTGTTGCAGATGATAAAATACAATCAATGAGAAATGCCCAACTCTCAACTTCCCAATTTGTAAAATGAAAATGAATCACCGCCCACGAGCAGCAGTGGTGAAGTATCTCCCTTTCTCTAAATCATAGATCGTTTTCAGCTGTGGCCTTCGCCACCTCGCTACGAACCACCACGACAGGCCGAAGACAACAGAAACCCCTGCAAACAAGGCAACGTTGTTGCCAAAAATGTCTCCCAAAATGAGGATGGGAGGGGTGGTAGTAGACTTGCTGTTGCTCTCTAACAATTGAGCTGCAAAGAATCCCACAGTCCACTCCACTGGCACGCTGTTCACTGCATCCGTGAACATCACCCTGCAGAACATCAAACCAAAGTCAGGTATTGGAAAATCTAGGAACTGGAAAAAACAAAACATGGCTCCCTTTCTAGTGCAGGAACACACTTGAGATAACAAGCTTAAAAATTCAACAGCAACCATATATATCTATACGTTTACTGCACTTTGCCGTAGTACATAAGTTATACACTGGAATCCCAAATATAACTGGTACCCTAAACCCTAAACCCTAAAACGACTAGAGACAACAGCTTAAATTTCACATACTACTTCCCAGGGTCTTCCTAAAGAATGTTATGAACAAACTGGCAGCCTTGTTGTTCACAAATGAATCCCAGTGCAGGTGGAGAACACTGAGGAATGGTGAGGAGCCTTACTGGCTGCTGGTGACTGGAAGACCCAAGCTGTCGTGTAAGAATGCCACAATAAAGGAAGCTGAAAAGCAAGGCTTCCGCACCACCTCGTACTCTGGGAAAGCGTCCATTGCGACGTCTCCCACCTCACCTCCGCAGTAGTTCTCTCCAGCAGCAATAAGGTCTGCTATTGATGCCTTATCTGGCAATTTAAAATACTGCTTGGCAAGAAGACGGACAAGGGCAACACCCTGGTTAGTTTACATAGCAACTGAGAAAATTTACTGTGATCAGATCAGAAAAGCAGCGTAAGCAAAGTTGTGCTGAAATAGACCATTATCTATAGAAGTTGAAATAGACCATTGAGGAAGCTTCAAGTAACTGAACGTAATAACAGAAAGATAAAAAATAAAAATAAAATCATACCCAGTACCATTGTTGAACATTAGAAATATATTTGGGAGACGTTCTATTTTTTGTTTCAACAATTTGGGATTAATCTCTGCTATAAAACTGGACATTAGGGTTTTCATTCATTTCTTATTAATCACGTAA
The DNA here is from genome assembly GCA_951230915.1 of Antitrichia curtipendula. Classification (NCBI taxonomy): domain Eukaryota; kingdom Viridiplantae; phylum Streptophyta; class Bryopsida; order Hypnales; family Leucodontaceae; genus Antitrichia; species Antitrichia curtipendula. Next base: position 17,307,875 of record OX579633.1, read on the forward strand.
GCTAGAAGTTACAAAAAGGGGAATGATCCAGGGGATGGTGATAGCATATAAGACAGTGCTTGGATGTCTGTGAAATGCAATAGGAACGGAATAACAAACTAAGCAACAGAAAATGTACCTTCGCAGTGTCGTAAAACTTCCCAGAAGCGACGAAGTTTCCACGAAGCTCAGGAACAAAAATGGTTCCGGCAGGGCAGTTCTTGTCATGGCACGCTTCTACAAAAGCCAACGACAACGCCATATTCAACAAACCATGAGCCATTTCAACACCAAAAGGGGGATTCAGTGAGCTAAACATGAAAGAAAAGAGACAACAACATCCACGAATCTGTCATCAAGTAGCAAGAAGCTTGAGAAGCTCAACAAATCTTGACAAGCATTGGCCACTCACTCACAGAGCTATGCACACTCTTGACACTGAATTTCAGACTACTGAGTCTTTTTGGGGGGAGAGGGGCGCGGGCGATCTCTAGAGAAAGGTGAGTTCTCCCAAACCGCAGAAGAACATTTTGAAAGCTAAATGTGTCACTCTTCAACTGGAAAAAACTGCCATGGGAAATATTGGACTATTGTGATTTGCTACTAAACAGAAATACCTTGTCCTTGTTGGAGGAGTGCCAGTGATTCAGCTCGGCAAGCAGAAAAATTGCCAGAAGGAATGGTAGGAAAAGTTTCTACAGTGGTCGCAGTGCCTTCTGCGCCCGCAGCTACCTCAGTTCCGAAATGATTAGGGCCTCGGAATCCAAGTGGAGAGCATGGATCAAATACGACTTTATTGCCTGAACTACTTGTTGCTGCACAATAGAAGCAAAATCGAGGGGTGAGCCAAATTGCTTTAAAAGGGGGAAATCAAAGTCTCAGAAGACCAGCCCATTATACTCACAAAGTTATTAATAGTAAAACTAATGCTAATCAATTAGAACATAAAATCAAAATTAATATAAAGTTGTATTAATGTCAAGGTTATGTTGACTTAATATTAACTTATCAATTCCCAATATTTTCAGCTAATCACATACATGATGCACCTGCTCTGGCATGCAGGAGCTTCAGCAAGCTCTTGGACGCTGTCTCCTGCACATCCAAATCCAAGGCACCTCGTTAACCCCAAAAGGATCAAGGACTCGCCGTTTCAAATGACCCATTCAATTGATCATTTTGTGAAAATGATGAGGCCAAATTTTAGATCGCCAGAATCACTGAAGGACATTGCTTGTGTTGATCTATAAATAAGTATAAAAATTGGAAAAGCCTCCAAATGACCTACTACAAAACTAATAACTCCAAACTACTAGAAATAGGAGAACTGTGCAAATGTCACATATGTTATGCCATAAAGAACCCCAGTAACTTATTCCAAGGAGAGGCAGGAGAACCCTAACCAGGCCAAGCTTGTCAAAGCTGTAGGAATAAAGATTGTGCGTTGTGCCCCGTAGCTCAATCTTATGAAAATAGGCAAAAGGAGGTGTTTTCTCTGATATAAAAGTCACCTACACACCATTGCAAATCACTGTTAACTTTTGAGTTCTTTTTCCCAAGAGAGGCTCACTATTGAAACACACGAATGGCATCTACAATATTCACAAATTCTTGAGCATGAATTCAATTCTTGGAAGGCTGAGGTGCAGAATAGAACCTGTGCTGATTCGGCGCCTAAATTAAGGACACCAATGGTGTCTGTAGGGTCATTTTGGAGAACGCTACGAGCATAATTAGCTGCCACCCACTCGTACACACCTTCATCCCTACCTGCCACACCAAAGCCTTTAATCAAACGCCTCCTAATAGCCGAATGATGCTTAGTGATTTACTATCAACCCTGTCAAACAGACCTTGATAACTTTTCACAGGAAGGAAACAAAACAAGAGGCTAATTGCAAGTGTCTATTCCTCGATATAATCCTTACTCATTGAAGAATCCCAAAAAAACAAATCAACAAACTTAGATCAGTACTTTTACGACAACCACAGCTCTACTAGACACAAGAGATTCGCTCTCTGAAATGATAGGCACCAACATGTCTCAGATACTAAAACTTTCTGCAATTTCAAACCATTGATTCGTCTCTATCCTAGGGTAGAAACAACAAAAAGGAATGAAAACAAGAAGTGTAATTTCTATCCTGATTCTACAGACCTAGAACCACTACAAACCCAGAGATCTTCCGGAAAAGACGAAAAAAAAAGCATTAATCTGTGTTTAAACACAAGCGTATTCAATTGACACAGAAAAGCAATCTAATTAATAACAAGAAAAGCACACCCGAGCTCAGGTAAACCCTAATCAGAACTCCAACACTCACCGTTGAGCACCATCGCCCACTCCTCCCTAAACAGAAACTCCGATTGCTTCACACTTTTTCGACATTCTTCAAGAAACGCCGCCCGGTTGTTCTCAAAAACCCAATCCAATCCCCCAGTCCCCACAACATAAACCCTAGTTTTCTCCCTCTCCCCCTCCGGCACATACCCTTTCGCAAACTCCAGCAGATTCCCCACCACAACAGGCACATTATAAGGAGCCAAACTATTCTCCCTCCCTAAAACCCTAATCGACCCTGTATCCCCAAACTGAAGCACATGGACAATGGCCTCCAGTCGCCCAATGTCGATTGCCACACCATAGCCCTGGAACTGTCGGAAGGAGGAAGCGTGCTGCTGCAGCAACACGTGATGGTGGTGGCCTTTGAAAAAGTAGAGGAAAAGAATGGTGAGGAAGAGGAGAATGAAAGCTGCCCAGAGCTTTTTGAGACATCCAGAGCGAGGGTTGTGGGATGAGTGGAGGCTTTGGAATCGAGCAGTTGAGGGGGCGAATTTGAAAGGTGCACCTCGTGGAAGAAGCTTGGGAAGCTCCATGGATGAAGAATGTAGGTTATGAGAAGATCTTGGGATCCCTTGTAGTTGTGATTGGTGGTGGTGGTGGAGGTGTTGTCAACAGAAAAATGTGTTGGTTTTATCTCAGATCCATTTTGTAGCATTCGACTACATGATCCCTACTTTTGGTGGAAGGATGGCATCGAGATGGCAAGGGTGGGAACGCAAGATCCATTACCCGGAGTAGCTACAAACTGGTGTCGATGACTGCTCTCAAATTCGACAATACTTGCACAACTACGACTACCATCGAATCTTGCACAACTGCAAGAAAACTAAACCATTCTGCAATCAAATCACTCAATCACTCCATCAAATCCAACACTCCAATCACTCGGGTCACTGTAGCCCCAATCCTACCGCCGTGACAACTGTCGCCAGAAGGAATTCGTGCTGCAAAAGGGGTCAGCAATATTTCTAGCTAGGATCAAGCATTCACCTCGGGAACTCCGCCTCACGCTTCCATCTCGCCCAACCCATCGTGAATCCTTCCCTGTTCGATAGACATTGAAGAATCAAGCTCGCTCGGGGATCCTGCCCCAGAATTCCGCTGTAAGCGACACATTGAATTTTAATCTGAGGGATGTCTGAACAGCATCAGCTGCGACTACCTTGATCCGATTAGCGAGGAAGATGGAAGCCCCACCCCTCTCGGCGGCGGCAGTCTCGAAACCTGTCAAATGACGGAAAATCAATCGAATATTCGTAAACTATTCCGATTTGAGGTCCACTCCTTCACCTCGGCGTGGAAACTGTGAACCCAGACTCTTCCGATACGCGAGGAAGACGGAAACCCCACCTCTGAGAAAGCTTTTGAAACCTGAAAATGGCAAATGACGGAAAATGAATAGAATGACGAGCTTGGATGCTTCCGATTAGAGACTCACCTCGGAATGAACAGCGTGAGCTGATACTGTTCCGATTCGCGAGGGAGATGGAAGACTCCACTCCGTATGAATCCTATTGTGAGCTCAGACTAATAACTTATTCCGATCGGCGAAGAAGTTGGAAGACCCCCGTCCGTATGAACCCTCCCTACTATGAGCTCAAACTCTTCCGACTTGCGAGCAATGTGGACGAACCCCGCGGCGACCAGTGTCGGAACCGGGAAACGGGGGAAACTGAAAAGAATGAGCTTGGAGTCTAGGACGAAATTCCTGTTTGAGTTGAGACTCACCCCGGTAAGCACAGTGAGAGAGAGCTTTACATGACATTTGTGATTTGAAACCTGTGAGCAAGGGGTGATGGAGGCATGATGATTTGGGTTGCAACGCGGAGCGCGAGGGCTTTGCTGTGATGACTGAGTTGATGGTGCGTGTCTCTTACAAAAGGGCGATTTGGGTGCGTGAAAGTCGACGAGGAATCCGCCGAGGGTGCGGGAGGCCACTGCGGCTACCTTCACGGCGTCTTGTGCGCCTTCAGGGGGGGGTGAACGGCTGAGATGAGGTTTGGTCGACATCGGACGGTGCACAGGAGTCGTTCGTGACCCGATTTGTGTGAGGGAGGGGGAGCGTTGAAAAAGGAGTTGTGGAATGAGGGAATTGCACTACGGTAGTATGTTGTAAAAGCGTCCATCCTCTTCAAATGGACCCTATATTTACATATGAAATGAACTTCAAGTGGTCCTAAAATGGATATGTGACAGACTTTTAATGGATTGAAGATAAAGTGGGAACAACTTAAAGTGTATTAAAGATCACTTTAAAGTTTAAATGTAGATGGTTAAAGCATGTGGTTAGGTTCATTTTTAAATGTAGTGATAGGTGGGCATTTATATATTTAAATAAGAAGTTAACAAGCCAACTACTTCATTTGGAGAATGCAAAATCTGAAATTGATTGGATATAAGTATGGTCGCTTTAAGGACCTTTGCTTGTTACTTATTCCAAATTCCCATGCTTATTCTTGGGTTTCCTCATCTCCCTTTATAGGCCGCATGTGTGCTGATTTTGCCAGACCTACTGTCATAAACAGGTGCCTAGAACCAAAAACTTTGAAAAATCATAACTAATTCAATATTGCTTGGAAAATTATGAAACCACTTGTGTTAGATGCCGCATCCATTTATCTTTCTCTATAAAATAAGTAAAAAATCTTAAGGTCTACAGAAGCCTATGAAAAAGGTGTAACAGCCCGTAAATGATCCCTTTTAGAGCATCCTACTTTAAGGGCCACTTAACACTATGGCCAAAGGTCGAGGGGCCGTGGGTTTCCATCAATCAAATTTCAAGAAACAAAAAGTTTGGCCTTTCAACCCCTTTACACTGGAAGGCACAAGTCTAAAGGCCATTATCTTCTAATTACCTCTATGACAATAAATTGCCTACATGATGATTGAATCTCATAGAAAGTTTGGGCCAATTAGAAATGGAAACTTAAACTATAGCCAAGAGTCCGTCAACTTATGACAAGATCTCAACCATTAGATTGGTAGGTGGGAGTTTATTGCTAAGAGTTTAGACATTGGGCTTGGCCTTTGGAAGCTTCACACTATGGTCACCCTAAGGCTCAAATTCCTATATTTTATTGCCTATTTATTGCTCATTTCTTTGGATTGTTAACAAAGTTTGGCCACTCAATCTCATGGCCTCTCAACTTGGACAATTGTAGTGTAAAGTGGCCTTGTAAGCATGCTTATATGTGGAGTCAGGGTTGGAAGACTTCACTAATGATTGATGGAATAGAAGTTATGATTATTTTGGAATATCGATCCACCAATCATCAATGAGGTCCACCGGCCCTCGACTCAAAATAGAAGCCTATTGTAAGCTCCTAACTTCACTTTAAAAGAAGTATTGACAAAAAAGATTTTTCGAAATTTTTTATAACCTACTAGACCTACTTCAATAGTGAATATGGCTTGCCAAACATTACATTCTATAAAATCAAAGCATGATTCACTTTTACATGCCCTCACCATACCTACTTTGGACAAGCAATAAGATCCATAACCTACTTCAAGGAAAATTTTTATTCACGGCCTTAAAACTACCTTCTAAGCAAGTGAATGTTAATTAACCTTGGAAGAATGCTTAAAGCGTTTTGTATCAAAATGTCCCCCAAAAAGCATATTTCAACATTTTGATTTCTAATATATCAGTAATAGAAAAACAATAAACAACTAAAAATTGGCCATTTGTGAGGACTTGATGGTGATGAAATTTCACCATAAATTTGAACTTGAAACCATCTTCAATGTTCAAAAGTGTATATGCCATAAAGTCCTTTTTAGACTATTTGTACAAATATGGAGGACATAAAATAACATATTTTTTAATGCCCTTCATATAGAACATGCCTCACTAGTGTGGAAATATACCATCAAAATTTAGCTCTAGATCATTAAATTTGGATATTACCCAATATAAAAACAAAAAAATCTTGAAAGTGTGACAAATTAGAGAAATTGAATTTAAAATATAAAATTATTCTCAAAAAAATTTAAGAGATAAGGGACACAACAACAACTAATCCCTAAAGCCCCAAAAGAGTTTCCAGTCAAAAAACACACTCAAGACTTACATTTCTGCTACATTCACCCAAGAAAACCAAAAAATAATTTTTTTAGAATCTGACCATTGTTGTAGGATCCTTTACTTAGCTTGTATGAGATCATGTTGTAAAAATTTCATCAAATTTGACCGTACGGATTGGAAGATATTAGCATTTAACGTTGGACAAAAAGTTTTTTTTTCAAGAAGATGCTTAAATTGCCCAAAAAACAAGATTGTCCATAACTTTCTCATCCCTAGTCCAAATAGAATGAATCAAAGCTTCACCTGTAGACAAAAACATAATATTTTAGGAATTTTTATTATTTCTGTCTTTCTGTGATTTTTTTGTGTGTTGCCCACCAACCTCCATTTTTGGCTTAATGTGTCATAATTTTTGCTCCCAAGCACCAATTGAAACAAAAATTATATATCCACTAGGCTCTTGGCAAACTATACAACCTCAAAAAAAATTCAAAAAGATTCACTATAAATTGAGACAATAGGAACTTAAGTCCATTGAAATCATACTTCAAAAGTTATAGCAAAAGATGAAATTAATTTGGCAAAACTCTACCAAAATCATTTTTGTCTTACTTGCAATCACTCTATAGAAGGTAGTGACATTTAGTGAGAATGAAGGATAGGGGGGACATTTTAATAATCCATCGTCCATCTATGGTCAGACAAAGGATATTAGATAATTTGATTTTGAATATGTAGATGTTGTTTTAGACTTGTTGATGTTTTTGTTTGACATTCTACTTTATACAACACAAAGATAGAGTTTATAGTTTGTTTAACTTCTATCTTTGAAGCCATATGTATTATAAACTTGATATTAATTCCTAAAGTCTGAAGTGTGTTTTGGAAGAGGAAAATCAGCTAGAAAAAAAAATTTGGAATATATTTAAAAAAAGACTTCAAGAACTTTGACTACACAATTGCAAGATAATAGAGCTTGAAGTTAGAAAAAAATGTTTTTCATGAAGCCAACCCAACATAGCTAGGAAAGTTTGACTATTCTTAAAATGTAATTTGAGAACTAATTTTTTTTTATAATTGTATGTCATATTTTACTAGTTACATACATACCAAATTTCAAAAGTTGATGAGCGTTTTTGCAAAGATGTCCAAATTGCCCAAGTTGTCAACAAAATTCAGGGCAACATAACTTTTGATTTGGGCTCCCAATCAAAAAAAAAATTATATTTACACTAAGGGTAATGCATGTTTACACTATATGTAAAAATTTATTGAACATCCAACCAAAATTGGCTTTATAGGAAACTACTTGGATTTTCAATTGTCCATTCAACGGACAATTGGCCTTCAAGGGATAGAAACTGCCTATTGGTCTATGGTACTTGAATTAAATTGATTGCTGTTGATATCATGGTGTACATAGACAAATTTATCCTCCAAAGTAATAAAAATTTGGCTTGAAAAATAAAAATAATCTTTTTCAAAAAATCATAATGATTATGATTAGAATTTAACATTTTGAACTTAGAAGGAAAAAATTATTGTAAAAATCACAAATACTCTATCTACAATCAATTAGAGAGGGAATTTTTAATTATTGCCTTCAAATATTATTGAAAAATATTGGTTTGTGTATTAGTTGATTCTATGGATATGAACTATGGATCATATTTTACAATTATTCTTCTAAATTACATTTTATAATACATTTTTGCTATTTTAAAAATATGGACTATTCCTTAATTTTTTCCTTTTCAATCCTCTCCTTTTGGTTCTTTGGTCCTTTTGGAAGTTAAAGGTTAATTATCCCCTAAATGTCTGAGGCACCAAATTTTGGTATCGACAAAACTTTGAAGTTAGTTAAAACCTTATGAAATTACTATTTTAATTACTATACTTGTATTTTTGAAAAATTCCATTTGAAGTCTAGTTTTTATTAGCACCAAAAATCCAATTTTGAAAATGAATGATTATGATTTTTCTATTCAAGATTTTGTGCAAGGGTGTTCATTGCAAATCTTTAGATTTTCTAATGTTGAGGGTGCTTGAAAATGAGCCTCAAATACACTAGATCTTGAAGAGAAAATCACTTTAGAAATTCATTTAAATAAATTGTAGAGTAGATTTAGAGAAGCCATAAATTGATTGAAGTTATGTATATTATACTCTTTGACCTCATATATTTTTTGTTGACCTCAATTTCAGATTTGACAAGTGAAAAAGGCTTGAAAGACTTCTTTACAATTTTAACACCCTCGTGATCAAACATTATAATCTTTCAATTCATAAGTGATATTGTTGTGTTTTCTTTTCCCATGAAATCTTCAATATATCTAATTTGAATTTATACAGTTACATTTTTTTTTTAATTTGATGAAACATATCAAAATGTTGACTGTCTGTTCAATTTAGAGCAAATTCCAAAAAGCTTGAAAAAGGCCTTGGAGAGCCGTATTCAGACGCGTGTCGGTACAACTCCCTCATTTCGACAACCCTCCACACAAATCCAGTCACGAATGACCCCATACATCAATCCAGGTGGACACACACCCCTGTGCACCGTCCGATGCAGATCCAAACCTCATCTCAGCCGATCACCCCCTGAAGGCGCACAAGACGCCGTGAAGGTAGCCACAGTGGCCTCCCGCACTCCCGGCCGGTCGCGCTGTTTACGGAAGACAGAAGTTCACGGGCTTCAAGCAACTAATATGAAGAATGCATCCCGCTCGTGCTCGGTTGCCATTCTGGCTCGCACAGCGGGTTTGCGAACCTTTGGCACAGTTTGCGATGCTTAGGGTTACACTGATTATTGTGCAGACCCACCGCAGACAGGACAGAGACAGATTCATTAATCCTTATTAGTGCGGCCCCCGTAATCACGACGTCGCTGCTTTGATGTCTTCCGCGAGCTTGGCCGCACGAAGAGGCATGCAACTGGAGAAGAGACAGGGAGCAAAAGATTGAGAAGACGAAAGACAGAGGGATAATTGCACCTGAGGAATCATCAAAATCCAAAACCCTAATATTCTCTTCGTCACTCATTTGTCACTCGTCGGCAATCCACCGCATTAGAATTCGTTGTCTCAGAATTGCAGACGTGCTTGCTTGGTTCATAGCTGTTGGCAGGAATGGGAGTATTATGTCCTCGCTTGCTATTACACGTCTTCCTTGCCCTGCCATTTTCTCTTCCCGGCTCGCTTGCCTAGTTTCGTGCCGCGTACTCGGTCGCCACTCCTGCTCCGTTGCTGGTTCTTCCGTGACTATGGCGCTCCTTGATACGACAGTGCTTCGCCAGGCCGCCCTTCTCTTCCCGCTGCCTCCAGGTGCACTTTAATTCCATGCTTGGAGCTCCATGTTTCGTTCTAGTTCTATTTGAATCTCTTGTGGCAAGAAGGTAGAGGGTACTCTTTCCGTCTCTTTAAGCATTTTACCAACACGTAGGAGTGTGCTTTCATTGGGAGATCACTCAATTGAGCAGACGGGAGAGATTACTCAATTTAGCAACAAGAGCCAAACTATCTTGAAATGAAATTGTTTGCAGTCAATGGATAATGATTTCTGTCTTAATTATTCAAAGTAGGATGTTGTAGATCACCATTGAAGGGGCAATAGACAGCCCCATTTTAACATAAAGATTAGAGCTTTTACCAAGGCATGCTTACACCCTAATCGAAGTTCAACGATGTGTATTGGAAGAGAGGAGTTGCTGTTGGTAACAGGGGTCAGTGAATAAGAGGCAGGATTAAATTTTAGTGTTCTCTACCTTAACAGAGCTGCCTTTCCTCTTGCAAATTAGCGTATCGGAAGGTCTTGTACTTCATTGTCCATTAGGTTTCAGGGTTTCCCTGGCGGCGTTCGCAGGTGTGAAATTCTCGTATGGGACAGCCGGCTTCCGGACAGATGCAGAACTGTTACCATCCACTATCTTCCGAATGGGAGTGCTGGCTGCATTGCGCTCAATTTGCACGCAGGCTATCACAGGATTGATGATCACTGCTTCACACAACCCTGTGCATGAGAACGGTGTCAAGCTTGTGGACCCTAGTGGCGGAATGCTGGCCGTGTCATGGGAATCTTACTGTGACTTGCTGGCTAACGCTCCAGATGCCGATGGATTCATTCAGGTGTGCAGCAATTACCTTAATCACGATGCAAATTTCTTCATGTAAATCTACGTGTTGCTGGATTGTTTACAACCCTGTGTGTCTGTGTTGAAGGTTGTGGAGGACATTATAAAGAACGAGAAGATTCAAGAAAGAGGCAAGTCTGGGAAGAGGGTGTTCCTTGGAAGGGACACGAGACCTAGTGGGCAGTCTCTCCTCGAAGTCGCGCTCAAAGTAATTGGCTGCTATCTATGTGATTCAATTTGTATTGCTTTTCACAGGGTTGATCAATCATTGCAACTTCAAATTTCTCCTCTAATAAGGCTACTTTAGATTACAATGGTCAGAGCAACACGCTTGAGATAGCAAGCTTAATAGAGTCCATTGTATTTATGTTATCTTTTGACTCATTTTAGGTTACAAGTGTCCAATCCAGCTCCATGAGGTAACTTGAGTCCTTGTAGTCTCAACTAGTTTTAGCTTGCCATATAGGAAGCATTTAAGTGCCATCGCTTCTGCTTGTTCTTGATACCTGGACTAATACTTAGCCGAAAACGAACGATATGAGGTACGATTTGCACCAATCCAGCTGCAGGTGTAGGATTTTCCATCTCTTAAGCTTGTTGCTTAGACCTTTTCAATCTAAAGTGGCCGTATATCCGTGTATAACTGAAGGGTGTAGAAGCTGTCAGGGGAGTTGAAGCGCAGGACATGGGTACCTTGACCACTCCTCAGTTGCACTGGATGGTCCGCTGTGCTAATAAAAGGGTTCCAGCGACCGAGTCTGACTACTTCGGAACTCTTTCCAATGCCTTCAGGTTTAACTACTGCCCCTTCATAGTCCTGAAATTAAATTCATGCGCTGATTTTCAATCTACGTGTAATATTTAAAAAAATTCTGTTTGCATCATATCACTCTGCAAGCACTCTAGTTTGAACGTGTGTTGACAGCACTTTGGCAGATTTAAGACAAAGTGGCTTGGGAGAGGGCACCGTTCATGAGGACCTGATTGTGGATGCAGCCAATGGCGTGGGTGCTATTAAGTTGTTACTGCTACAGAAAATCACACCAAGTTTGAGGCTACAGGTGCGGAACTCTGGATTGGAAGGAGAAGGATTGCTGAATGACGGTGTGGGTGCAGACTTTGTGCAAAAGGAGAGGATTCATCCTCGTGGCTTTGAGTCTTCTTCGGAGGCGTCGAAGAGGTACCATTTGTACTTCTAATTCTCAAATCATGGTGCTGTATTTGCAGATTTTTAATTCTCCGTAGAACTTTGTGCTAATTTTCGTTGTTCTTGGTTTACTGTGTCTAAGGACTCACTGTGGACTGTACCCTCAGATGTGCAAGTCTTGATGGTGATGCTGATCGTCTGGTATATTTCTACATGAAGAAAAACCACTGCGCTTCTGCCTCTTTACAATTATTGGATGGTGATAAGATTGCTACACTATTTGCGTCCTTTATTATGGATCAGCTACAAATTTTGAGAGGGACAAGTCTGTCGTCTGGAGCAACTCCCAGCAGTGAGATACCTGGTTTTGGTGCCGTAAAAGTTGCTGTCATACAAACAGCGTACGCCAATGGCGCCTCCACAAAATACATCAACCAAGTGCTGGGCTTGGAAGCTGCAGTAACTCCAACTGGGGTGAAACATCTGCACAAAAGAGCTGATCAGTATGATGTGGGGATTTATTTTGAGGCAAACGGTCATGGAACTGTTCTTTTCAGTGACAGCTTCTTACAATGGTTGCACGATGCGGCATCACGAGAAGAAGGTACGTCACAAGGAGTGGTTTTCACTTTCAAGACTCACAATGGTTGCTTTATGTGGCTTTATGATGTTTCATTGTACGGGCGGTAATTTGACTGAAGGTTTGATTTGTACTCCCGATGAAGAGGGAAAGCGACACCAGGCTGCCGTTAGGCTGGTAGCAGTTAGTGAGATGGTGAATCAAGCTGTAGGAGATGCATTGAGTGGCATTTTAATGGTGGAGACTGTTCTCCAATATCGAAACTGGTCACTGCAACAATGGAACGCCATGTACACAGATCTGCCCAGTCGGCAGCTGAAGGTAAGAGGCTATGCTCCTCGGAAGTCATTCCAACTCACTTCATGTTCCCCTTGACAAAAAATTTGGGCTGGTTGAACTCAACTTGTGTATCCCAGTCGTAGAATATTATCTATGTTATGTCAACTCTGTTCATTGTCTTCACCTCTGTGTAGAAGGTTGCAGTAAAATCCTTGTATGTTTGTGTGTGCACTATATGCATCGTTTTAGTTCAGATTTACAGTGCATAACCTTCTCCGTGCACTTGTCTAGCTGGAATTCGAAGATGCTGCACGAGAATCTGAACTTCTTTTAATCTTGTTTCTTACTACAATTTGTAGGTGAAAGTTGCAGATAGATCCGTGTTCAAAACAACTGATGCGGAGACCAAAGTTGCCTTCCCGTCTCTCCTTCAAGCTGCAATCGATGCAGCAGTTGGTGAGTATTTGCAAAAGCTCTCTAAAGTGGTGATGCAACCTTTCTTAAGCCCCACCCACCAACCAAGTAGCGCCAAGTAGCTAACTGGGATGTTATTTCCCATTAACTGGTTGGCAGTTTGCTATCCTACTGTGTGCCCGCGCTTGCAAGGTAACTAATAAAGAGTTAGGCTTTCAAGTTTGGTAACTGCTTGGCTTATTTAGAACTCGGAGCCATTGGGATGGACACAGTTCGTTTACTTGTCCAAAAACATGGACTTATGTTAAAATGAAATGAATGCAGAAATCAGGGAGTTAAATTAACTGCTGGAGATGAATGTAATTTATTACAAGTCAGTTAACAGGAGTGAGCACCAATTTGCTCGCTGACACAACAGGCATTTGGTAACTAATTCCAGTTAGCTAATTGGCGCTACCGGTATTTCCTTGCTGCGGGCAGGGTCTGAGGAGAACCTTTTTATGTTCCTTGATAGGTTTTATTCAGAAGTACTCTTGGAAATCTAAAGTACTATTTCATCTGGGCACTGCAGAGAAGTACGAGGGAGGAAGGTCTTTCGTCAGGCCGTCAGGAACCGAGGATGTGGTTCGGGTGTATGCCGAGGCTGGGACGCAAACTTCTGCAGATGCTCTGGCACGCGAAGTTGCTATTCAAGTATTTCGCTTAGGTGGTGGGATGGCAGAAGAGCCATGACAAAAGCTCCCTGTCTACGAACTTTGTTATTATGGAATACAAAGGTAGCCATCACCATTTGAGTGTCGATAATGTGAATAGAAGCATCGCTGATGGAAACATGTGCTGAGCATTTTCATGTTACAAAGATTTTGGTGCTTTCATCTGAGAAGATTACCTACAGTAGCCAATTATTTGAGCCTTTAAAGAATATGTTAACCAGTTCTTTCTTGATTTATCGGTAGATGTAACCACCTGGCTAAACAAAACAATATTCCATGAATCCAATACAGCATGCTAATTAGTGAATGGCTTTAATTTTTATTGTATGTTTTTATTTCCTTGTTGTGTGGAGGCTTCAGTGTGATCTTCCCTCTATTTGTAGCTCTGATATGAGGTGAAAACACCCAAAACCATTGAAATAAGAAATTCAGCTTAGTTGGAGGGATCTTCTTCTAAGAAAAAAACATGTTTTTGTAGCATCACCAATTGGAAATCATGAATATTCCAAAAAAAGAATAGAATTATTGGATAAGACAAATTATTAATTAAAAAATTCAAAGTGGAAGCTCCCTTGGCCTAACATGGTTGGTTACAAAACTAGAATCTAAAGAATCCATAGTATACCAGTTAAAGGAACAAATTATCCCCTAATAACCCAAGGGGGAGGGGGGGGGCTACTTTTAAAATGAGCCAACACTTTCAATGGAAGTCCACTTGTCAGGAACAGGTACACTAGTTACAATTAAGTAAGGAAACAAGTTACTTCCTAATAGCCCAAAGGAGGTGTATTTTTAAAATGGACTGACACTTTTGATAGAAGCTTACTTGTCATAAATGGATACACCAGTCACAATTAAGTAAAGGAACAAGTTACCTTCTAGTAGTCCAAGGGGGGAAAATATTTTTTAAATGGACCAACATTTTCAATGGAAGCCCACTTGTCAGGAATGGGTACATTAGTCACAATTAAGTAAGGGAACAAGTTACCCCCTAACAGCCCAGAGGAGGTGTACTTTCAAAGTGGGCCAACACTTTTGATAGAAGACCACTTGTCAAGGATGGGTACACTAGTCACAATTAAGTAAGGGAACAAATTACCCCCTAACAACCTAGAAGAGGTGTACTTTCAAATTGGGCTGACACTTTTGATAGAAGCCTACTTGTCAGAAATGGGTACACTAGTCACAATTAAGTAAGGGAACAAGTTACCCCCTAACAACCTAGAGGAGGTGTACTTTCAAAGTGGGCCAACACTTTTGACAGAAGTCCACTTATCAAGGATGGGTACACTAGTCACAATTAAGTAAGGGAACTAGTTACCCACCAATGATCAAAGAGGATGTATTTTCAAAATGGGCCAAAACAACCAAGAGCTTGAGCAATTTGTTTGCTCATTTTTTCTTGAGATTAAATAGAATGTAACCTTACCAGGTCTTGAAATTCACATTGAGAGTGAGCACTTCAAAGAATTTTAGATTATTTGACCATACAATGTAGGAGATATTGAAGTTTGAAGTTTTATTCAAGTAAGTGAAAATACATGACAACGCACTTTGAAGGAACATATCTTTGTGAGAATACTTCAAAATGATGAACTTTTTGTGCTGAGTGAAAGATAAGAGAATTGAAAATGTACATGTAAAATTTCACACCATTCCAAACATTTTTCAATTCATAGTGGAGCTTGCAATGCACATTGGTCATTGAAATGAGAGTGTTGTAAGTAAAATAAATGAGATACTTATCTTCTCCTTGAACTCCTTGGATCTGGCCTTTTTGAGGTGGGCAAGAATCATAGTGGTTGATTTTTAGTCGATGCCCAAACTAAACTCCAAAAAATGAGTTGTAAACTACACTACACTTAAATTTGAAAAATTCCATAAGACAAAGTTTAACTTGAAATTTGATGAAACTACCTCCAAAAGATTCAAAATGCAACCTATTTTTTTAATTTGAAATTTGAAAACGGAAAGCTAAAAAAAAAGGGCAACAACCAAAAAATGGTCACTTGGGTCATTAGGGATTAATGGTACTTTGGAGGACAATTTCAATGGAAGTTTACTTGCCAAGAATGGATACACTAATTACAATTAAGTAAAGGAACAAGTTTATGGTACTTTGGAGAATACTTTCAATAGAAGTCAATTTATTAGAAATAGGTGCAAGGATTATTTTAGGTGTTTTCGACCTTAAACCTCCTCACTCCTAATGGTAAAGCCATGATTTGGATGTTGTTTTGGTTCCACTAAAATACTTCAAATAATGAGTGTCCATTTATAAAGACAATTCAAAGATGTATTCATAAGATACTTCAAAACTTGAGTTTGGAAATTCACATACATCATAAAATTAATTTTATATTTTTTCTCTGCCTATATATAATAAATTATAATTTCCATTTGTCAAAAAATAAGAAAAAAATTCTAATTGTAATTTTGACATCCATGCATATCAACATAAATGAAACACCTTATATTTCTGTGAACAAGGTTTTTGAATATTTTAAAATTTTAAGTTTAGGAATATTTTGTAATTTAATATTCAATTTTTTAAAGTTAAAGTATACATGCATATCTGAAGCACATTCAAAATTACTTTAATCCTAAAGTTTCATAATTAGTATGTAGAGGCTCCAAATTGCTTCAAAATACTCATATCTAAAGCAAGGCCAAAATCTTCAACAGTATATATTTTTTAACAAATTCAACCATTGAATCTTTTGGTTAACTTGTTTAAGTACATTTCCCTAAAATTTTAGAATGAAAATTTGTACCAATTGCAAGTTCATTGTGCCTAAAGTTTAAAATGTAAATTTTTCTAGCCCTTCTAAAAGGTGAAGTTTTTTCTTTCAACATTTTAAAAAATAAAACACGTATTGTCCTGTATCTTGTACATCTTAATCAATATTTTGGAAAATGGATTGATAATATATAGAAAAAAACTTAAACAAAAAAGCTTTCATATTCAACTTTAAGAAAAAATTTAAGTGGAAGATGATACTGAATAAAAGAAAAAACTAAACTAATAATAATTTTTACAATAAATTGATAATTATTAATCCCAATGGTGAAAATCTTCAATATACAATCAAAATCCTTTTTTGAAAATTTTTGTTTGAAAATTTACAAAATTGAGTCCAAAAGAGAACTTTATATTTTTTTGTAAAGTTATTTATTAGTCGTTTAATTGAATAGTACTCATGTTTTTAAGTAGTTATCAATCTATACGATTTGAAAATAACAATTATTATTTTTAAATTATAATTTTAGCTACCTAGTTGAACATTGAAATTAAAAGAACTTCAAAATTTTGCAATATTTATTAGAATGATGTAAAATAAGGATTCACACATAGATTACAATGATTAGCATCCATCCTAAAAATTCTAAATTCTAAAATCAACAAGATCTATCTGAGTTCTCTAAAAGCCCAAAATGAACTCCTTGGTCCTTTATAGAGGTTAAAGCATTTACTTCAAGTTCTATTACTTTACACCCATGCACCTCCATATGTAAAATTGAAGTCAATCCATGAAGACATTTTGAGGTTACATTGGTAATATTTTAGCAAAATTCATCTTGATGGAATTGCCGAGTAAAACATAATTGGGTCAATTCTATCTTTCAATTTGTTTTAAAACTTAAAAAATTTAGAGTTCATTCATATAATGTCTAAAAATTGCATATTAGGAGAATTTGGAATTCTCTATGATTAAACAAGGTTCAATAAAAATTGATGTTCTATTATTTCACACCTATACTACATATATACAAACTTTAATCTATTCAAACCAATTTTTCATCATCTTTGAAGTTGTTAGGAAGATAGTTGGACATTGTTGGATGTACAAAGTAGCTACCTCTCATAAAATGTTGAAAGTTTTTAATGGATTGAAATTATACTACCAAGTTGTAGGGCAAAGGAGTGGGAAATAATTCTAAAAATAGATGACAAAAATTTAGGAAAAATATTTTTTCAGAAAACAAAATTTTTAAATATTGAAACAAAGAATATTGGCAAAAAATATATTTTTAGCGTCTACTAAACTTTACTTCTTGGAAGAAAAATAAAATTAGTTGACAAAAAATGCTGCCTCTATCCTACACTTATGGTATATGAAAAATATAAAAATCAATTAAAAGGAATATTTTTCTTTTATATAAAAAAAATATTATATCTATTGAAAGTTATAATCATGCTTTGAATATAAATAAAAAACTTAATAATGCTTATATTATACAATATTGATGACCTCCTAAATTGAGCCCAATCACACCAAATTCAAGTGCTAAAAAAAGTGCTTTGTAGTTTGAATTTTAAAATTAAATGCTCTTAAGTTCATTAGGGTAAAAGCACACTTGGTATTAATGAGACCTATAGAGTATTAGAGAAAACACGTGAGTTGAGATTTTTGTGTTTTGTTTCACATTGTTGGTGTCACAAAACTTGTGACCTTATTTTTTAGGCAACTTTCTATAGTATAAACATGGAGGTTATGACAACACTTATGTTGCCGCATCACCTTGTACTCAAGTATTTCTAGTTTTTGTTATTGGCCCTTGAAATGCTTTTGTAGATAAAAATTGCTTTGGTCCATTACAACGTACAAAATTCCAAGATTGAAACCTTTGAAAGCACTTATTGATCTCATACTGTACTTTTGATAAAGGTAGAAGATTAGACTACAACCAGTCTTATCCTCTTCTAATCTTGTTTCAAATAGGATCAAGAAATTTAAATGTGCCCAAGTGAGATCTCATCTTTGCATCTTTAAGTTTTTTAATAATCATTAAGTGAGAAGTTTGAGACCTTTGAAAGCTACTAGTGATTTTATAGTTTTCTTTTGATGAAGGTGAAAGATAAGAGTATAATTGGTCTTATTATGTACCAAAACTACTACTAGCTAGGACCAAAAGATCTCAATGTCCATAATTACGTGTGAACACTTCATATCAATCACCGTTGTTATAGTATTTTAGCTTCTTGGTAATTTTACTATAAAGATTGGGACCTTTGAAAGCTATAGATGATCTTGTAGAACACTTTTAGATAAAAGATACAAGTACAATGGGTCTAACTTATCTTCTACAAGACCTATTTCCAACTAGGATCTCAATGAGAATATGTGAGAATACTTTGTATCAATCATTGTTCTTATAATTCTAGAAATTGTCAAGTGAAAGGATTGAGACCTTTGAAATTTGTCACTGATCTCTTTTTGTTGAAGGTAAAAGATTAAACTACAACCGGTCTTATTCACTACCAAACTTGTTTCTAACTATAATTGCAAGAGATTTCACTACGTACACATGAGATCACTTCAAATCAATCACCATATTATAGTTTTTTTTAGCTTCCTTATAATTGTGAGATGAGCAAGTACCTTTGAACAAAGATATATAATTATGCCAAATTTTTCCGTATGTATAGTTTCTAAAATTCATTCATATATTACAATACATCTTGCACACTAATTCAAATATCAAGTTCTTTCTCTCTTACACTATGCATAGATTTGGTCCAAAATCCCTAGGCTTGAGGGAATTAATCCTTAAAGGGCTAAGTATAAAAATAAAAAATAAAAAATAAAAAATAAAAAATAAAATAAAAATAAAAATAAAAATAAAAATAAAAATAAAAATATTTGTTGTATTATATTAGATAATTAAAATTAAAAATTATATGTTAAATATAATAGGACATACACCATTGAATTGAAAATTCAATAATTATCATATTTCAATTGAATGTTATATTAGCATCTTTGGCTTATTTTTCTCAAACATGGCACCATATAAGTAAAACACATGGACATTTTGCAACTTCTCCCATGTGTAGGAGGTGCAATAATGATCAAAATTGGTGGTATCATGTATCATTGGGCTTGACTCAATATGAAATCGTCAAATTAACCAAAGAGGCTATAGACCTCACCTACACCCATGACATCAAACATCACAAAATGAAGTTGGCTAACGCATGCTAGGTGTCTTTAGCTCACAATAACTTGTTATTGCAATCACAAAAGAGAAAATACCTAGCTAAGCTCAAAACATCATTTAAGAAAATGGACAAAAAATTGTAAAGCACAGGGAATTTATAAAGACACCACGTGAATCTTCCTCACTCCAAACACTAATAATTACTTCTAAACCAAGTGAAAATACTAGTCAACAAATCAAATTGAGTAGGTTCAAGAGTGATTTCAGCCAAATATTCTTATTACAAGCATCCAACAATGACAACGTGTAGTATGTGCCTTGGCCTCTAAGCAAAGAAAAGGAACTGGTCAAGTCAAACAAACTTGCACCAGAGGCACCCACTTGGATGGTTCAAAACTCCACTACCCATGATTAATTAAAAACTACCTAAGAAGTCACCATCCTTACCAAGGATATTGTACAGTACAACCATGTAATGCCCTTGATATGGTGGATTTAAAACAAAACATTGGAAACCAATAAGGGAGGAAGAATTGGTCAAGTTGAACAAATTTGTACCATACTCAAGGCAATACTTTGTCCCAAATGGTTGATTCAAAATCAAAGCCCTATATTTCATGATCAAATTAGAACTACTTATTCAAATTCAATTCCAGCATCCAATAATATGGAAAGAAATAGCAAGTAATGTTATTGTATCATCTATCATAGTAGGATAATTTCTAAGAATTATATACAAGTATCCAATGAAAGGAAAGAAATTACACAAGTGAAATGACTTAGTGCTATCAACTTTCCCAAGTGAATGAACCTAATTCAGTTTAAGTCAAAAAAACGTAAGTGATTGAGTGTTTCAATATCCATTCTTGGTATTCAAACGAGCACAACTAGGATGTAGTGTTTGTGTGGAAATTCTTCTAATTAGGTGCATTAGGTGTGGTCCATTGTGCCTTTCAAGCATTAGATCTTTTTAATTGCCTATTGAATGTAAATTGCAAGATAAACCAACAAAACTAATAAAATACAACTTGGATTTGGTATCAAGACCCAACTTGGCCTTTGGGGTCAAGTGGTCAAGCCTTGACTTCGACCTACCAGTATCTAGTCCTATCTATCCACATTAGAGGCTAGGGGTTCCTAGAAGACTTGGCTGATTAGAGGCTCTTGTAGTTGGATTGGATTTTGGGGATCAATTGGCCTGGAGGATGCTTGACCAAATAGAGGTGTTTATTGATTCCTTATTCTAAGGCTCTAGCTTAAATTTTTTTAATTATACCAAATTATCAATTAACCTTGGCTAGATTGAGTAGTAATATGTAAATATTTTGGATCTTCTAGAGGGCTATACTTTAACCACTACTCTAGTCATTTGGAGACTAATCAAAATATACAAAGGTGGATATTTGAAAACTAAGCTTTTGGCTTAAAAAGCATCTGTAGAAATCTAACTTGAGAACTTGAACCTTGATTAAATTTTGACACTTGGGAGCTATAGGGAGATTCAAAGTTTTGTTGTGGTTTTGGTTTTAATATAAAGACTATAAACACTTGGGACTAAGAAGACAAAGCTTCCTAGTGATTTGCTCTGAACAAAAGAAATCTAAACACTTTGTGCACAAGGATGGTTCAAAGCTTCGCTAAGGTCTTGACTTGGATAACAAATCTAGATAAATACTTGGATTCAAAGCTTTGTTGTGCTAGAAGGAAGTCAAAAAAAGTAGGACAAGTATAGACAAGGACAAGGGATACAAACAAGTTAGTACAAGACATGTTAGTACAAATACATTAGTACAAAACATAACTTCTAGGAAATTTCACACTTAAAGAATTATCACTTAGTAGCATGCAACCCACAATCCTATGCTAAAGGGATTCCTAAGTGGCATTGCCAAGGTACAAAGGGGTCTAACTCTAGAAATAGTACAATTATGCAAAACTACATAAAAAAAAGTTAGTGCAAAATCCAATACTAACAAATAAGAAGAAAATAAGCTTTGAAAGAACTTGATTTCCTTTTTAAAAAAATGCTCAGAAAACAACAACAATAGAGCAATAAAGGCTCCCAAAACACTTGTTTGGCAAATTGACTCAAAAATGACCAAAATCCACTAAAATGAACCTAATATAGTCAAAGTAACAACAAGGGATATTTTGAGAAGGAAATTTGTGCCCTTATATACTCTTCTAAGGTCACCTCCCTTCTCATTTTCTCAGTGGTAAATTTATCAATTGGAATTTTCATCATAATTTTTAGATTTCTAACTTTCTATGTTAGTCTTAAATTCTAATTCTTAGAAAAAGCCTCCAAATCAAAAAAAGATTACACCATTGGCTTTACAAGGTCATTTTTAGTTAGGGAGACCCTCCTCCTCCTTTTCCTTTGTGAAAAAGTCATTGAAACCTAACACCAACTAAAAATTGAAAAATGACAAAAATTCAACTTATGAAATTTGTCTTTTTTGAAGAAAGTAACTAACCTAGGCTCTTTGAAAAGCGCAAGGGAATATAAAAAGACACCACTTCGACCTCATTCCAATTTTGTATACTCTTGAAATACATGTCAACTTCATGAATCATCTTTAATTTTGTCGGTTTTGAAGAATATTGCTGGTTTGGGCACTTTTGAATGTCAGAATGTCATAAAACTTATTGGATTATATTACTAGCATTAAATGAGATATAATAATTTTTAGTGAGATTTTAAGGCATCTTGGATAATTTCTAAGAATTTCACATTGTAGATTTTTACTATTGACTATCCAGAAGAGGATCTTCTACAAGTCAAAAAAATTTGTAACTTTTTATGGAACCTTTCATGGAATTCCATAAAAGATGTGCAGGCTCATATTTTTACTTTTCAAATTTGATGAAGAAAAATCAAATTCTGCTATTCCCTTTGGTTACAGATGAACAAAGAATCTTTCACACAAAAAAAATCTTGACAAATTTTGCCGTTGGACTTTTAACGTGATATTAACCTTTAAACACTATACTTTGGCCACAAATACCCTCCACTGGTCCATCTTAAGTTTTTGTCACTTGTTGGCTAATAATTGAGATTTCTAGTATTTCTTGAATCAACTTGGAAACTGAAATTTATCCTCAAAAATTGACCTAGAGATCTCGTTGGTATTCTTTTGAAACATTTAGTTGGAATGAGTCACATATGTGGTAGGTTTAGTCATTTGAGGCACTATTCATTCAATATGCATATTTTTTACAACTTCTTGGTTTCTACTCTATTTACGTGCAAGATTTTGGTTTATTTTAGGTATAACACTCTATTTTGAATCAAATATCATATTGTCATATAACAAATTTAATTTGCTTCAACGCTTTTTTCTAGTCTTTTTTCATTGAAACTTAACTCAAACTATAAAAACAAAAACAAAAACAAACTATGAGTCTCAAATGACGAATTGGGAGCTCATAGTGACATATGGCCATGCTACCCATGTTGATAAAGTATCATATTATTATATGCTATCAACTTAACTTTAAGCTTAGGTCTTTTTTACATGATTAATATGAATGATATAGAGATTGTTTTTTGATATCAACTTTACTTTAACCTACATTGTTTGATTCAATGTATATGACTTCACAATATGCACAGTAATATGTAAGATTTATTTTTGCACTATCATGGTAGTATAAAATCATAGTATGAAATAGAACCTAAACCGGCACCTTCAATTCGCAAACATAGAACAACACCCCTAAATCGAAGACAGTGGAAAAGAAAGATTGGGTGATTTGCAAACCCTAGAGCAGAACCTTAACCTTGAACAGTCGGAACGACAAACAGGCCCAAGAGGGCCTGGAATAGGAACCACCAATTTTTAAAATTAAATGATAGCCACCTAAAGCGACCCAACATCTATTGTAGAAATTAATAAAGACAGTCTATTAAATTATTGAACACTTTGAATATGTCATTCACAAGGCAACAACATTTAACACTTTTGGCCAAAAAAAAGAATAAAAAGAGGGGTATCCTAGGTCTAATTTTTTTCTAATTGAACCTATTTTTCTATATCCTATAATAGTTTGAAGACATGACATGGCATTTTTGTACCCTATAGTATATAAAAAAAAATTCTAAATTTTGTTTCAAATGTTTTTTAGGCACCCTATCATTTGTTTGCACGTAGTTTTCTACTACTACTGCTCACTACCCCCCCCCAAGAGACTAGATAACATAAAAAATTCACAAAAACTTGAAATTACTTTAATTTTTTTTCAATAGATTACATTTTTTTCTACATATAAGCTTTAATTCATTTATTTGGATTAGTGATGTGAAAGTTATAGAGTTTCTTGTTTTACGGGCAATTATAGAAACTTCTTAAAAAAAAAACATATTATATTTGTATTTGAACTGAATTTTTATAATTTTAAAAGAAATTCCACAAGATTTAATATTCTTGTTAGGAAAATTTCACCATTGGGATCAATGCGTTTTAATTTCATCTTAAAGCTGTTAATATTTATTTTTTCCTTCAATTCTATACCGACTTCTAATGAACAATTTTTTAAATAATGATCACAAGTATTTTATTCAACATAAAAAATTAAAATTAAAATATTTAGTATAAAAATGCTAAGTTAACAAGATTCAAAGTTAAATAATCTAGTCAAAGAATGCTTTTTGATGCCTAAGGATTTTGGACCAAATCTAGATGTGTTGTAAGAAGGAAATAACTTCAATTTTTGCACTGGCGTACATAATAGATTATAATATATGAATGCATTTTAAAAACTACAACAATTATGAGTTTGGCAAGTATTAATTAATGAGGAAGCTAAAAGACTACAATATGGTGACTGATATGAAGTGATTTCAAATGCACGCATTGAAATCTCTTGCAATTATAGTTGGAAGCAAGTTTGGTAGAGGATAAGACCGATTTCAATATTACATATAAGCGTGGAGTGTGGAGCTAGTTTAGAGCATAGGGCTTAGATTTGGTGAGTTCTGTAGCTTGCTGTAAAGGTTGTTCTTTAAAATATAGGTACCCTTGGAAGATATAAGTAGGTATCCTATGACCATTGAAGGTACTCTATAATATAAGGCACCTTATAGATAATGTTATACTTACCTATAATATAGGTATTCTATAACCACCAAAGGTGGTCTATGCTCCATGCTCTTACTCTACGCTCACATACTAGCTTTGTTCCAATCTAATCTTTTGTCTTCAACAAAAAGATATCACTAGCACTTTCAAAGTTCTCAATCTTTTTTATATGATAATTATTAGGAAGCTAAATGACTACAACATTCAACGGTACTTGATACAATTGAAGTTGTCATGTGCACATTGAAATCTTTTTATCCTAATTGGAAGTAGATTTGGTATAGGATATGATTATTTGTAATTTTAATATCTTTCACCTTCACCAAATAAAGTGCTATAAAATCACCAATTGCTTTCAAAGGTCTCAAACTTCTCACTTATAATTTTTAGTAAGCTAAAAGACTCTATTGTAAGTTTGTAACAGTGATAGTGGATATAAAGATGAGATCTCACCTAGGTACATTCAAATCTCTAGATCTTATTTAAGACAAGATTGGTAGCAGATAAGACTGGATGTAGTCTAACCTTTCACCTACACTAAAAAGTACACCACAAGATCACTAGACGCTTTCAGAGGTCCCAATCTTCAAATTCAGGAGATTGCCATGGACCAAAAGCAATTTCAAGCTACAATGGCATTTCAAAGGCTAATAAAAATATTTACAATATAAATGTACAAGGTGATTCAATATCGTAAATGTTGTCATGACCCCCATGTTTGTACTATGGAAAGTTGTCTAAGAAATAAAATCACAAGCTGAGTGTTACTACCAATATGAAAAATGCCAATTGATATCTAGATTCAAATGTTTTATCTAATATTATAATAACAAGTCTTGTTAATGCCAAGTGTATAATTATTTTAATCAAATCAAAAGCATTGAACTTGAAAAATTCAAAATATAAGTTTTATTTATAGCACTTGAATTTTGGTGCATGTGATGGGTCTCAATCTAGGAGGTTATCAACATTGTATAATACACTACAAGAGAAAGGGGTGTTTTAAGTAGTGTCCTAGACATCACGTCTTTTAAGTAACGTCTTTTAAGTAACGTTTTAGGTAAAATTTTACTAAAAAGACTATCTTTTTAGTAAAATTTTACTTAAAGCCTTACTTAAAAGACATTACTTAAAAGACGTGATGTCTAGGACACTACTTAAAACACCCCTTTCTCTTGTAGTGATATAACCATCATTAAGTTTGTTATTTGTATTGAAAGCGTTAGAACTTTTAAAATATATAGTATTTTTTTATGTAAAAGAAAAAATTAACCTTTTGGTTGATCTTTATATTATTTGTACACTATGAAAGTAGGGTAGGACTGGTATTTTTTTGTTGAATAATAATCTTTTTCCAAAATATAAAGTTTGCCAAATGTTAAAAATAGATTTTTGGCCAATATTTTTTCAACATACATATATTTTATTTTTCAAAAATAAAATCTTTTCTAAAATTTTGGCATCTATTTTAGAATTATTTTCTACCCCTACTCTCCTACAACTATGGTAGTATAACATCAATCCATTAAATCAGTGTTTTTAGCATTTTATGAGAGGTAGCTTCTTTTTGCATCCAACATTATCTGACCACCTTCCCAACAACTTCAAAGTTGATGAAAATTGACTTTGAACACATTTAATTTAACCCCTAATGCCCCGCTCGTCCCCTCGGGGGACAATTTGGGTCCGAGTAGGTTCCTATTGTCTCAATTTGAATTGAATTTTTTTGAGATTTTTGAGGTTGTATAGCTTTTTAAGAGCTTTGTGGATATATAATTTTTGTTTCAATTGAATGCCGGAAGAAAAAGTTATGGCACAATGAGCAAGAAATGGAGATTGGCGGGCAGCCCAAACAAAATTACAAAAAGTCAAAATAATTTTTTTTGAATTTTTTTCCTAAAATATTATGTTTTTACCTATACGTGAAGCTTTGATTCATTCTATTTGGACTTGGGATGAGAAAGTTATGGACAATCTTAGTTTTTTGGGCAATTTAAGCATCTTCTTGAAAAAAAACTTTTTGTTCAACTTTGAATGCTAATATCTTTCAATCCGTACGGTCAAATTTGATGAAATTTTTACTACATGATCTCAGACAAGTTAAATACAAGATCCTACGGTTAAATAAAAAAAATTGGTTTTTTTAAGTGAATACAATAGAAGTGGTAGTTTTGAGTGGTTTTTGGCAAAAAAACATCCTCAGGGCTTTAGGGGTTAACATCTATAAATAACTAGCATCCAACACTTCTATGTAGAAATCTAGGATTATTTTTTTGCCTTTTATGCAATGTTTGTCCGATTTTCAAAATCTTCAAGAAGCCAATTTGAAAAGACTAATTATTCTTCAATAAACTTATTTGAAGAAACTTTAGATCTTGAAGTGGTTATTTTGGAGGTGAAAGGTAAAGATACAACTCATTTAATCTTGTACCAATCCTCCACCTAGAATTGAGATTTCAATATGCGCATATAAAATATTTTCTTTCAATTATTGATATTATAGCCTTTTAGCTTCCACGTAATTGTCAAGTGCAAAGATTGGGACTTTTGAAAGCTACAAGTGATTTAGTAGTGCACTTTTTAAAGAAGATAAAAGGTAAGTGTACTATTTATCTTATCTACTACTGAACCTAATTCCAATTAGGATAAAAAGATTTCAATATGCACAAATGAAAACACTTTAGCTCAAATATAAATGATATAATTTTCTAATCTTCTAGAAATAATCCGATTGAAATATTGGGACTTTTGAAAGTGGTAGGTGATTTAGTAGTGCACTTTTGAAAGAAGGGAAAGGATAAGAGCACTACCCATCTTATCCACAATTGAATCTAATTCCAACTAAGATTCAGAGATCTCATGTCAATATGTATAGGTAAGAATACCTTGAATCAATGACAATTGGTACAGCCTTTTAATATGCTAGGAACTGTCATGTGAAAAGATTGAAAGGAGCACGTGATCTTGTAGTGTACTTTTTGGTGAAGTGAAAGCTGAGAGTACATTGAATCTTATCGGCTTTATGAAACCTACCTCCAACTAAGATCAAGAGATCTCAATGTGTATATGAGTCATGAGTATATGCAGGTGAGAACATTTGGTATCAATCACCACAAATATATATTTTTAGCTCCTTGATACCTGTGAGCAAGTACCTTTATATAAAGATTTATGACTCTTTTTCCAAATTTGTCCATATAATATGGTTTCTAAAATTCATTTGTATTTTATAAGATGTCTATATTTTCCCAAGGAGTTAAAAAAAGACTTCTAAGACAAAACAAGCTCTCATTGTGGTCAGAATTAGGAGTTTGACCTCGCATGGTTGCTACAAAATTTCAATTTTTTCCCTCGAGTTTTCCCCACAATAGTACAAGTGTGAGAAATAATGAGAGCAATTAAATTTTTTATTTTTTTTGACAAAGTATGAATTTGCTGTTGAAGTGTTCAATGCATCATGGCCCCAAAGAGTCTAAATCCATCATGCTCATTTTACTCACCTAAAGCAATCACAGTATTTTCAAACATGGAAGCCCTAAAAAGTCAATTCTTACAATGAGTTCACACTGAAAAGTTGGAAGTTCCTAATGAAGTCAGTGTTCACTCCATTATTGTCATGTAAGACATGCATTGAACACAAATTCTCACAAATTGCAAACCCCATAATGGGGTCATTCCCTAGGTCCCCACTATGGGTCATCTAACAACAATGTGATATTCTACTTTATACACAAACATTGCCAAACTTTTCAAAAAAAAAGGCAAAATGTTCAACAATAAGTACTTCCAGTGTTGGACTAGAATGCAATTTTACACTCTCTACACTCTCCAATGATCTTCTTCCATCTTCTTCTTACAATTGAGCAAAAGAACTCCATCTCCACACACCCTTCCATTTCAATTAATAGCCAAATTTCAAAACCTTTGATGGCAAAATAATTTTTTTTCTCCTCTGGGACCGTCAACACAGTTTCGTTGGAAAAGCTTGTTTGAGAAACAAAAACAGGCCACGGCGTCATGTCGCCTTCAACGACGTGATGCGGCAAGACTGACGTACAGGCATTATGGGTCTGATTTGGAGGAGACGGGTCGCGCGCTTCGAATTTCCTTTCAAGCCTCAGTCGATCTGCAACAACCACGGTACGTCTTCCCTTTACGTCACCCAGCGCAAGTAAAGTTCATCCCAACAATGTACTCCGCAACGAAATGCTGCGAAAATTGCTCATAAAGAACAGCAAGTCATCGTTCATCTATCTGTGCTTCCGAACGTAAATTCATGCTCGCTCTCTTCAGTTCTCCAATTGTGAGTGCTGGTTGAGGAAACTTCAATTCATGCTCGCTCTCTTGATCGAGTTCTCCACTGTGTGCGTGCTGTGTGAGCTAGTCGAGCAGATTCAATTCCTATCGCCGCTTTGTTCGGAGCAAGATTTCAGAGCTGCAAGGCGAGAGGAAGTTGTGGAGGTGTGCATGAACGTCTGAGTGTGGGTAAGCTCACTTGGACAACGTTGTGAGTGAGTTTTTTTGAACATGGACCCTGTTGTTGAGAATACGTGTTTCCACAGGTTTCAGCAGATACGTGCTTGATCTTCACGCTGATGGCTTTCTTGAACTTGCATTGTAGTCAACCGACTAGAGCACTTTCAGAGCTTCCTTTTTGTTACGTAGAAATGCACAGGGCGCCATTCTATGTTGCATTCCCATTTCCCGTTCGTCATCTCCAGTCCTGAAAATAGTGAAATGTTGTTTGAGTGTTGAATCCTGTTATTTTTTTGTTCGTCATCTCGAGTCCTCAGTCCTGAAAAATCCATGTTGTCTCCCTGTTTGAGCAGGGACTTTTGTTTGACGCTGAACGATTTCGTTGATTTGCAGTCCACAAAATAGAGCACTTTCAGAGCGTCATTTGTGTTGCGGAGAAATGCACCGAGTTTGACATTCCTTGTTGCACTCCCGTTCTGGGTTCTTCATCTCGAGTTCCTGAAACTGCACTCGAGACCCTCTTGAAAAGTGCGGTGTAGTCAAGGTTGTGAGTCAGTGCTTCCATCACTTTTGTTCTGGATATGTCTCCCTGCTCGCCTGCTTTGAGCAGGCAATTGATTTCTCTGCTGATTTCTAGAATTTGCATTCGTGTAAGCTAGTTAGTTCATGCAACAAAGGAAAAGAACACTTTCAGATTTTCATGTGCGTTGCCTCGACATAGGTTGATCGTCAAGAGTCCTTGAAAAGGAACCACATTCCTCGGTTCTGATGACTGTTTTTGGTGTTTAATTGGCAGGTAGCAGGATACCTGCCTAGGTCGACGTACCGCAATTACTTGTTGTTTTGCTTGCATCGAGCAGCAGCTGCGTTTCAAGACTAGCCTCCATCAGTGAAAATGGCATCACCAAGATCCGCCCAGCGGAGGAGCGCAGAAGAAACCTGCGAAGAATTCCACACAAGAATTTCGAATTTGGTGTCCCTACTGGAGTCCAAGGACACCGTTTTCTTCTGCAAGAAAGTTTCCAGATCCATTGTCACCGAGACCGTGCGAGGTCCATACGCCTACTCTCTGGTATGTTTGCAAGCTGATGGTTGGGCAGCTCTTTTCTTTCAGGATACCCCGTAGCGTGTAATCTGAAACTGCTTTAACATTTGTTTGCTTGCAATGCACGTATGTATGATTCTCTACTTGCTAATAGCTTTATGTTAGAACCGGTTTGCAAATATTGCTGGACTATTGGACAGGAGTCTCCACCTGATGGAGAGTTTTCCTAGCCTTGAGGAGAATGCTGTTACTTCATACCGTTTTTGTTACTGCTTCGTCATTTTGTTTGATCTTGGCACGCTCCATTCCTCATACCTTGATGATCGAACGAACCAAACTCGGCACTGTCACACAAGCCGGAGTCACCAAGTCCTGAGGCATTTTAACTCCATCACTGGTTTTGTAAACGCTTTGAAGCAATCCAGTTGTTAGTTACCCATGCTTGCATTGATTGATACATTCATCCCTTGCCTTGGTAATCGAAGGAATGAACAAACACCAGCTTGTTGGACTGTTCCACTTGAGCATGTCCCCTGCTCAAGATAGAGTTTTGTGAATCCATTGGAAACTAGTTACTATTCTTTTGCAATCCTCGATTGTATCTCCAGTTGCTTCCATTTTGACGATCAAGTTGATTCACAGAAGCTGGACTGTTTGTACAGGAGTTTCCACTCCATTTCCTCGACCAGCATAGCCAGAAGCTCAATACAGATGTCACGCTCGTGATGAAAGACAGACAGCGGACATGGCCCATCAAGCTTACAGTGCGTCCTTCGGCTCGAGTTTATGCATATGGGGATGGTGGGTGGAAAACTTTTGTGATGGAGAACAACATCAAAGTTGGGGACATCCTCATCTTCATCTTGCTCAGCTTTTCGGAGTTCGAGGTGGTTATTGGTAGCGCACCTGTAGAGGCCCACCCAGATGACGACGATGGTGACGACAACACGGAGTCTTCAGCCCAATGGTTTCGAAACACTTGGCCTTGGTGGAATGAAGACCAAGCACCGCTTTCCTGCAGGGTTTGCAAGCAAGCACCACCTTGTCCTCGTTTTTTGGTGACCATCCGCCCTTCGTCCCACCCTCATTCAAGCTTGGTACGTAGATCTCTTTCCCCTTGTAGATGTCTACCTTGTTAGGGAGGCAGCAGGAGGCTGTTAGTAGTAGTAGTGTGCACTTCTTGATGCTGAATTTGATTCAAATGATTAACACGTTGTCCTGTGTATCTCGCTGGCAGGCTGTTTCTGGACGCTTTTGGGATCTCCATCGCAACATGCTTGAATGCAATGACCTGCAACTGAGAGGTCCC
Source organism: Antitrichia curtipendula (assembly GCA_951230915.1). Lineage (NCBI taxonomy): Eukaryota > Viridiplantae > Streptophyta > Bryopsida > Hypnales > Leucodontaceae > Antitrichia > Antitrichia curtipendula. The sequence goes on from OX579633.1 coordinate 17,339,341, forward strand.
AACAAGGACATCTGCGTGGTCAAGGCACAGAGGATCTACGATTTAGAGGAGGAGAAGCTGTGCGTGCGTCTGGAATCCGGGTGGGAAGCTTTCTGTGTTGCCAACGAGCTTCGAGTTGGAGACATTCTGGAGTTTTTCCTCGTTGCGAACTCATGCTTCACAGTCGACCTCGTGCAGAGGATTGAGAGAAGTTAGTTTCGGTTGGCTAGGGCTCTATTCAGTATTCAATGCCTGTCGATGTTGAATTTAGGGCGACCAGATGAATTTTTTTCGAAATGGTTCACGAATGAAGCTGTTTTGTGTACAGCTCATAGGAACCCGGGGATGGCAATTCTCTGAACTTCAATTTAAATATCGGATGCCTTATTTCTATTGCTCTTGCTCTTTGAATTGTAACGTATTTAATTTCTGTTCCCTCTGCCATTTGTTCTACATGTCTGTGTTGCCCTTCCCGTTTTGTGCAATGGTGGGATTCAGATTTCGAAATCCTGGAAAAAGAAGCAATTTCCTCCATGGGTGTTTTTAACTGAATGCGGAATGGGACCATGACTGACGATTCCTCCGGTGCAATTCTCCCTGTGACTTCGTCCTCTGTCTTACTGCTTCCCACCCGTTGTTGCCTCTCTCTTCTCCAGCCGCATGCCTGTTCGTGTGCTACCTCAAGCTCTCGGAACAAAGTCGTTGAGAGTGTTACAGTAAACTTGCCAATCAGCACACAGACAGAATTCAAATTCTTCTCCACATAAATGTAGAGACTTGTATATTTTGAAATTTGGTATGATTATTAAATGTCATGTTAAGATTCACCTTCAGAAAACAGAATGCAAAAAGATTTCTTCCTACAAATTTTGTTGTAATTTAAAGGCAATCCACTTATTGTAATTGAGGATTTACTCTATATGTATCAATTGAGGGTTTCCAGAATAAGTTTAGGAGTCAAAATGTTCAACTTTAAGCGGTTCCAATGTTGGAATGGAATGGGACTTCATGTCCATCTTTACTTGGAACCTCAGTATGATGATGAGTCCTATAGCCAAAGTATGAATTTTGGCTTCCATTACCAACTTCCAAATTTGAAAGGGCGATTGAAGAATGTGAGAGTGTAACATTAGAACCTCCAAGGATGGAAGTGCTTGCTTTGAAACCCTTGAATGTCGATATGATAATTCTACATTGTATGAGCAATTTTGCACTACTCTGCCATTTGTGCTCAGAAAATAGCTTGGCCCCTTGTAAATTGTGTGTATGTGGTTGACATTGTGACAAGAAGAGAGGCGCATCGGAAATCAAATGCAAGATTTTTGGAACAATTTTATCAACAATGAACTTGAACTTTGTTTGAAGACTTGGGCATCGAAGACTACAAATAGCTCTTCAATTTGCCCCCCCCCCCTCAAAGTAGACTTCTATAATGTTGTGTTGGAATGTGAAAACAATTTTCAAGTTCTTGGAAATGGAAATTGTTTTCGCCAACTTTCACACTTCTATGTAGGAGAGAAAATAAATAAATTTTAGGAACAACTTTGACTCATTGTCATACTACAAGCAACCATAAATTTCAAGTCCAATGTTGAAATTAGTTTTTAGGAAGTCAGAAACTTGCCTTCTTTGTTTTTTTAGCCTCCTTCCAAAATTTTGACCACTTAAATATCATGATTCTCTTTTTGCAAATGTTTATATACTAGCCTATCTTTTCAAAGCACCAACCAAACCATTTTTAGAAAATGGACTAGCCGGAGGATGTAATATTGAAATTAAAAATTCCAACAATGTAGTGGAAATCTAGTTGGGAAAAAATATGGATATATGATTCATTTGCACAAGAATAGGTATGTACAAGTTTGTTGATAGGGATGCAAATTACTCCATATGTTTTGTTAATAACTTGAGATTTGAGTTGATATTATTATTTTAGTGTTTGCATGGATTTTGATAAAATAATTATAAATCTAGATTAGAATGCCTAGCATCAATTGTTTGGTTGATGCATTGATACATTGAGTGACTATGTAGACTTCTATGTAAAATTCAAGAATTTTTTTTGTCTTTTATGCAATGCTTGTTTGATTTTCAAAATCTTCAAGAAACTAATTTGAAACGACTAACAATTAGTTTGTTCTTCAACAAACTAATTTGAAGAAGCTCTTGATCTCAAGTGGCACTTTTTAAGGTGAAAGGTAAAAATACAATTGATTTTATCTTGTATAAACTTGTTTTTACCTAGAATTAAAAAATATCAGTGTGTGCATGTGAAAATACTTTGTATCAAATATTGTAACAATTATTTTAGTCGTTTGTCTTCCAAGTATTTGTCAAAGCGAGAAGATTGAGACCTTTGAAAGCTGCACATGATTCATTAGTGTACTTTTTAAAGAAGTGAAAGGTAAGAGTACTACCAATTCTATCCACTACTAAACCTAACTCCATCTAGGATTGAGAGATCTAAAGATATACATGTCAAAACACTTCAATCAATCATTATTGGTATAATCTTCCAACTTCCTAGGAATTGAGAGGTGAGAAGATTGAGACCTTTGAAACTTTCCGATGTTCTCATAATGCACTTTTATACTGAAGTGAGAGCTAAGAGTACTACTTGTATCATATCCACTGTTGAAACTAACTACAACTAGGATTGAGAGATCTCAAGATGCACATGTTAGAATACTTCAATCAATCAATCAATCACAATTCGTATATTCTTCTAACTTCTTAGGAATTGTCAGGTGAGAAGATTGAGACCTTTGAAAGTTACTGGTGATCTCACAGTACACTTTTTATAATGAAGTGAGAGCTAAGAGCACTACCTATCATATCCACTACTGAAACTAATCCTAATTTGGATAAAGAGGTCTCAATAATTATACACAGGTCAAAATACTTCAATCAATTACAATTGGTAGAGTCTTTTTACTTTCTAGGGATTATTCAGGTGAGAAGATTGAGACCTTTGAAAGTTATTGATGATCTCATAGTGCACTTTTTAATGAAGTGAAAGCTAAGAGTACAACTGGTTTTATCCTTTACCAAATTGGGCTCCAACTTGGATCCAAAGATTTCAATGTACACATGTAAGTGAGAAAAATTTGTATCAACCACCATTAACATATTTCTTTTAGCTTCTTGATACTTGTGAGTGAATACTTTTATACAAATATCTATAAACTTTTTTAAAAATTTGTCCATATATATATGGTTTCTAAGAAAGTCATTCATATATCACAAAACATCTATATTTTTTCCAAATCCCTCAGGTATTAAGGGGTTAAGTAGAGACTTCTATGTATAGAAATCACCGAATCAACTAGACTTAACGGGAAAAAAAAGATTTTTTAAGATTCTATATAAAATCTGAAATGTTTGCAACACAAGAATAAAATAAGTTGTTTAGTCAAAATTTTAAGAAGAGACCCATGAAAAGGAGGGGAGACTATAAGTTTTCAATTTCTAAAAAACTAATTTCAACCAAAGTTTTTTTTGGAACAATACCTACTACCAACCTTCACAACATTGGCGCAATTCTAGAAGGATAGAATCTAACAAGCTCAAACTTGTCAGAGCAAGAAAAATTTCACCAAAAGAACACACGTTGATTTCAACATTGGATTTGTACTTTGGGGTTGCTTTAAGTATGACAATAAGACAAAGCTATTTTTAAACTTTATTTTTTCTCTTATTCACATAGAAAGGTAAACAAAATAGAAATAAAATGAAATCAATTTCAATTCCAGAAAACTTGAAAATTGTGTTCCGATTCCAATTCAACGTGGAAGTTAACTTTAACTAAGGTAGGAACTTAAAAAAGCATCCATTTTAACCTATTGGACCCATTTCAATGCTGGATAAGGCTTGCTAAGCACCACATTGAAGCTATGAGGTCAAAACTCTCAATTTATTGGTCAATCTCACATGCCTAAACTGTACAAACTTTGGGCAAGGAGCAACACCTATGTCCAACCCCAAGGAGATTAGTGATTCCCCTTGGGGTGCTCGTTGAAATGTGAGTCGTTTAAGGTTAACTTCCAAAAAAGTGAAGTTAAATGTACCTAAGAACCTTGAGGCATTGTAAAATTGAGATTTTTGTGTCACTGCCATTGTGAAAAGTTTGCAATTGTGCCACGTTTGTTTCTGGGCACTAACGTTTGTTTCTGTGCTGTTTGATGAAGATGGGGTGGCATTTTTTTGCAAAAAAACAGCATGTATTCTTCACCTCTGTAAACACATACACTGCACTGATTTGAGCATCCATCAGTCGTTGGCTAGATAGAATACTTTGATGACCCACTCAGTACCACCAGCTTCTAAAAAGTGATGTTGGGAGAAGTTCTAAAAGTGGCAGTTTCAAGGGTACCCACCTTATCTAAGTGTGACCCCTACCAGCATGCCCCCATCTTCATTTCTATCCATGTTAACCAAATTACTAAATCTCTTTACTATTATTGGATTGGTATTAGAATGGTCAAATTTTCATATTTTCTTGTGAAAGGAGGTTCCAACGTACCAAAGAACGCAACACTTGGATATTATATACAAAAGTTATGTTAGCCAAATTATTGTACCTGTTTATTATTACTAGGCTGGTCAAATTTTCATATTTTCTTGTTATTAGGATGTTATTAGACTGGTCAAATTTTCATATTTTCTTGTTATTAGGCTATTATTAGACTGGTCAAATTTTCATATTTTCTTGTTGGGAAGTGAAAGGAGGTTCCAACTCACCAAAGAACTTGACATTTGGATACCGTAAGCAAAAAGTTATGAAGTGTCAAAATTTTGCTTTTTTTAGACATTCTAATATCATTTCTTCAAACATACATACATATTGAATTTGGAGATTGGAGATGTACACGGATTGACGATGGTATAGTTTTAGACAAGGTGTCGTTTTTTGGGTGAACCTACCGTTTTGGGTGCCACAAAGGTCAATCTCAACATTGAATACTGTAATCGCCAAACTTGAACTTCCTGCATTGTGTCCCAGAACTTCAAACCAATGTGTGCACAACTTCACTAACTTCACTAGCACAGGAGAGTCATGCACTCAAACTTCTTCTGCGGTCCCAATTTTCGAAGCTGACTTAGTTGGAATGCGTGACAATTGTGGGCAAGAGTGGAAGATGATTTTCGAGAAAGTCATGGTACAGAAATTCGAAAGTAAGTACAACAGAATGCACGCTCCGAGACACTCCTCACTCATCCCCAAAATTCAACTTGCAATCCGAGAGAATTCAAATCCACCATCAAACGAGCAGAAGAAGAATAGAATGTAACCTAGAGGAACGGTTTAGGGTTTCCCAAAACAACTTGCCCTAAAATTTGATGCAACAGAGGTCTAGTCCGGGGACTCACGACCTACGAGGCTGAGCGAGCTCAATTCTGCATCTCTACCGACCTCATTCCAAGTAACAGTAACGAAAGCTCCTGGAAACCAACAACAGGTGATCATAAGAACGCGGAAACCAAAACCCGTTGAAACCGGAATGAGTCAAAACTCAAATCCATTCACAGGAAACGAGTTTTCTCGAGTGTTTCAAAAGCAAAAAAACAAAAGAAAAGGAACCAGGGATGCAGGTTCCTCAGAAAGCGCAGGTTGCGGCTCGGGTTGCAGGTCGCTACTAGACCTTTGAAACCGGCGTGAATTTCTCACTGGACATCAAAACTCAAAACCATAAGCTTAGAGCAAATTTGGTCTTGAAATGGATGGCTAAACATGTTTCTCATTTGTTTCAAAAAGATAAAGAAAAGAAAAGGAACCAGGGATGCAGAGTCCTCAGGAAACTCAGCTGGACGCGTGCTTGCGCTCGCACTGAAGTGGAAAATCCAGGAGCATTGCAGGGAGGGTTTTAAAATCAGAAAGGTTTCAAAAGCAAGAGGGTTGGAAAAGCAACCCCCAAAGCCCGCGTTTGCACGGTCATGGACAGAGATCATAAGGAGGCCGACGAAGAAAGAGAGCCATGAGCTGGCTCGGGTATGGGCCCTCCTTTGGTGATAGGACACCCGCGGCTATGATTAGCGGCGAGAAACGCTCTTCCGGTGCGAGGTAGCCATCTAAGCTCGCGGCTTCGTCACCCTTGTCATCTGCCAGCCTTGGTTGAAATTGGCTTGTTCTTCTTCTAGGGAAGAAGGTGGTGATGGACTGACCGATTATTGTTGTTCATCATTATTGTTGGCCTGCTTCCCTTCACTGGCTGGCCTTCTTCGGCCGCAACAGGCTTGCTCGCCGGGATGGTGTTTGCGGTTTGAATCCAGGCCTTAGAGTTTGGCTCCCAATTTTGGACCCGAGGTGTGGCTAGAACCGTCGACGGAGGGTTTGGTTTGGCTTTGGCTTCGGTTTTGGTTTTGTGGCGACAGCGGAGATCGCCATAGCCATGGATCTGAAGAAAGTCTTCGATCAGACCGTCCGAGAGCTGTGAGTCCGCCCGCTGCTTTTCGCCCTAGTCTTTTGCTTGTGATTCTTCTCCTGGCATTTTGACTCCTTTTGTGGTGCATTGTGGAACGGCGATCTGACTTAGTTTGTTGTAGGGTAAGGAGCGCTAGTTCTGTGGTGGTTGTAGCTTTTTGGTTGTAAAAGCGGTGGTGGAGTTAGGGCTTGCGTTCACTGAATCGCATCGTGCATTCCAGGTCGGTTAAGACGTGGTGGTGTTTGGTCGATGTGTGTACAGGAAGCGGGAGGTGAACAAGAAGGTGCTCAAGGTGCCGGAGATTGAAGTGAAGGTAAGGATCCGTCGTTTGCGAGGGAGGGGGACTGGTGTCTCTGGAGCTTTTGGAGCTTTTGTTGCACGGCGTTCGTTTAGACTAGTACTTTTTGTTTCGAGGAAGAGGTGGTGGATCTGGTAGTGCCGAAAAAGAACTATCCTTTTGGTTAAAGGCGATGTAAGCGAAGCCGTCTTTCTTGCGGAGAGATGTATGAGATGGATTTTGTTGAATTTAGGCGAGAGTTTTTCTAGAAAATGGAATCACACTCAAAACTCCTGTAATGACACTGTTTCTGGGGGTTCACAATACTTAGCGCTCTCTTGCGTTTTCGCAACTTGTCACGAAGTGTCCAATTAGATGTGTGCACATCTTCAGAGATTCTCAGGTTACGCGGGGAATGTACAATTACAGAGCGTGTGGTTACAGAGGTTGAGTGTATGTGAGCTCATTTGTCCACAACTCAACTTCTGGAGGCTGTCTAATCTGATGTGTAAAGATCAATGTAGATTCTCAGGATATACAGGGAATGTTCAATTACAGAGGGTCATTTCAGAGGGTTCAGTGTATGAAGCAGTTTGAGGATTTTCGTCTAGGTCTGGCTAGTCAGGAATTGTCTTCTTTTTCTCCTTCAACAACTACTCATGAAAATGTGAGCTGCGAATGTTAATCTAGTCGTGTGTTTTTGGTTCTCAGATATTGGAAGCGACCAGCAACGAGCCATGGGGTCCGCATGGAACAATTATGGGCGACATTGCGCAGGCCACTCGCAATTTGTAAGCTCATCAGTTGCACGCTAGCCGCATTATGCATTGTGTGGGGTGGAGTGCTCTTCTGTGATACTTGGTGTACTTTCTATGGAGAGAATCTACCAGAGGTGTACATTTCAAAGAGTGGAGTTCGCATTGTGTGTTACTACGTCTTACTTTCTCTGTTATTTCGCGGATGAGATACTTCGAATTCATCGAGTTTTTGTCTACATTTTGCAGCAACGACTATCAGATGATAATGACTGTCTTGTACAAGCGTCTGAACGACACTGGGAGGAACTGGCGCCATGTCTACAAGGTAAATTCTAAATTTGGCAATCAATTCATGGACACGTGTCGTTAATAGGGTATGAAACTCAGGCCTGTGGTTGAGTGGTTTTTAGTATTGGAATAGAAATTTCGTATCTGGATATTGTGTTCTTTGGGAGGGGAGGCCAACACACTAAAACATGCATTATTTGGACACCGTATGAATAAGTTCTGAATTGTTGAAGATTGAGGAAGTGGGGTCGCAAGACTACCCTTGAACCATGAGTATTGTAGCTAGTTTGATCTCTTTTCTACAAGTCATGTGTTGCATGACTATTGTATTGTGAATGTGTGACTTTTCAATTCACGGGAGAGGGATTCCCACTCAAATTGGTCCCCTATCTTCAGGCTCTGATTCTGTAGTTTGTTGTGTGTGACAGGCTTTGACAGTTTTGGAATACTTGGTCGCAAATGGAGCAGAGAGGGTGATTGATGAACTGCTAGAGCACACATACCAGATTCAGGTACACACCTATGTTCAACTTTTTTGTGAATTGTAGATTTAACTTCGTTTTGACAACATAAACATCACGACATTATCTTCAGCAACGATTATTATAACATCCCTGTCAACGACCTGAATTTTTTTAACATTCTTGTCAACAACTTGAGTATTATAACATTCTTTTCAACAATATTAATCTTTTATCATTCTTTCCAACAACATGAATATCATAATATTCTTCATCAGACTTGAGTACTCACTTCAGTTTAATTACGGACCGGAGAGTATGCCAAGAGAAAAAGGATCTTCGAAGCTAGGTGGCCCCATGTGTCAGATTTAAATAGGGACCTTAGTTGTAAATGGTTAAGAATGTTAGGAGTATGGCTATTCGTGTTACTGGTAATTTTCATCAGCTTCCTGTTTTCACAAGTTTGAATTCTTTCTGTGTCCAGACACTGTGTGATTTCCAATATCTAGAGCCTAGTGGCAAGGACCAGGGTCTCAACGTGCGGAAGAAGGCGCAGACTCTGGTTGCTTTGATCAAAGATAAAGACCGAATCCGTGAAGTGAGGAACAAGGCTGCCGCCAATCGAGACAAGTACGCGCTCAAACAATCTTTTGATTTCTATTTGCTGTCAACTCGACTATATTTTCTCGTTGACTACTTGGGTCTTCCTAATCATCTGAAAAACATATATTAACGTCCAGATAAAGACCAAACAGCTCAAATTGGGCCTCATGTTCTTTTAATTAGATTTGAGTAGATCTTATGGAGACCATCCAATTTTTGTTTTTCTCCAACGTGCACACTGTTCTTCAGTGATTTTGGTAATATAAAGTTTGTCCTCTTCTGAATTCTATTTTTTTTACAATATGATCAATCGAATTGGTCAATTTAAAATCCTTGGTCCTTTAGGCTAAGTTTGCAGCTAAGTTGCACATGGTTTGTAGGAGTAGGTGTCAATTTAACGTTGTGAACTACCGTTTTCAGGTACCGAGGCGTCTCTAGCACTGGACTGTCGCATCGATCAAGCTCGTATGCAAGCACAGGGGGAGGTTACGGTGACAGGGATGACGACCGATACGGGGGAAGTCGTGGAAGAGATGAGTATGATTATGGGGGAAGTCGTGGAAAAGATGGTGATCGGTACAGGGATGACGATTCATATGGCAGGGACAGGGACCGAAACAGAGACGGATCTCGTGACCGGGATGGGTCTAAAGAACGTGAGGCTTATGGGTCTAAGGGAAGTGATAGATATGGTTCAAAGGGAGGTGATGAGTATGGCTCAAAGGGAGGTGATCGTTATGATAAGTATGAGACTAGTCCTTCAAATAGCCGTGATAGAAGCTACGACGACGACGACAGCTTTGCTTCCAGGTGATTAAAGACCTACTGTCGTGATTGCAAAGCTTTGATTTGAGTTCTCCTACGACGCTATTCTAACGCTCATTCTGGGAGCTTGGGAGGGTGAACCTAATCCCTTATTGTCTAGGCTTAAAGTAGAAAGTCCACATTGGGACAATTATTATATTATATTAACTTTGTTATTGTTAAAAAATTTAATTGTTATTGTTAAAAAATGTAGCGATTTGTATTCTTCCGTCTTTGGTACATTTTGTGACCTTCCTTGAAGCTTCCTGGATTATTTATTCAACACTACATATATGGAAGCCGCCACTTTTGACCATCTGGGCGCTTAGGAATTGGATGAAGTCGTTCTCAGTACTTGCATTTGGTTGGATATCTACGCTTGACTGGGTATTGCAATGATTGTCAGACTTCCAAATTTGAATTATAAATGAATTTTTTTCCTAAATTTTTGGGCTTTACTTTTTCTTTGTTGCTGCAGAAATGGCAAGGCAAAGGGCGGTTCCACTCCACCTCCTGCTTATGAGGAAGCTGTTCAGAGAGCTCCAGTTGATGAGGATAGGTGGGTTAAGATCCAACCTACCCTGTCATTCTTTGGATTGTTCTTTCAGACTGCTAGCTATGGTTCCTTGTGTCTTTTTGACTTGTGTGTGTGACTGGTTTGTCTACTACTGGAGAGATAGTTAATGGTGTTTATTTGTGTACAGGGATGAGGGTCAAGGTGTGGCTGCAGCAGTGGCCAGAGCTCAGAGCAGTCAGGTAGAGGCGACCGCACCAGAGACCACAACTAAGTCGAATGGAGGTGGCTCATATTTTGCAAGCCAAGCGGCAGATGACGATTTTGATGATTTTGATCCTCGTGGGACTTTTACTGCTACTCCTGGTACAATTTACGATATATGCTATTATGCCTTTTTCCCTAACAACACTCGAGTCACAGTAGGCTCGTGTAGTCTTTTGTGACGAAATAATGGAATTTCTTGTGCTGTTATAAAGGATGGTGATCAGGATTCTATTGACGAAATTTGAGATTCCCATTATTGCCTTTCTATTGTTTCCCTGAGCGATGCTTGTCTGAGATATTTTGATGCATGTATTTCACTGACCTTTTTACTCTTCGGATGTTTGTAGCCCCTGCAGCAAGTCAGTCAAGTGAAAATCTCTTTCCTGAATCGGCAGCTCCATCTTTCTTTCCTGAATCAGCAGCTCCATCTTTCTTTCCAGAATCAACTCCTGGTCCCCCTCCCGCTCCTGCAGCTGCGCCCAAAGGCAATTTGGGTGGCCTCGAGGACCTTTTCGGTGATGTCAGTTTTGGTGCAGCTCCGGCTCAAGCCCCAGCTCAAGCTCCTCCTGCTACCGCTACCGCTACCAACTTCACCAACAATCAGGTAGATAAACGACTAATTCCCAAAGACCAAGTGGCTCAAATTAGTCGTCATGCATTTTCATCACTTTTGAATGGGTCATGTGGGAACTTTCCTGTGTTCAATTTCATTCCGTGTTTTCTTCAACACATGCAATGTTCTTCGCTGATTTGAAATTTCACCTTGTCTGAATTATATTTTCACTAGACGATCAATCAAATTGGTAATTTTAGAATAACGAAATCTCGATAATTATTTATGTTGACAACATGGGACTTGCAGCCTTCTCCGGTTATTAATGTTTGTACTGTTATAATGAGATTTCACTATTCAGATGCTTCGATCTGGTTTACTTGTTATTGATCAAGCAGATGAAAATGATATTGTTATGCAGGTGCAATCGAATGATTTATTTGGAGACTCGTTTCTAGCAGCCCCTTCAACTGCAGCCGATGGATTTGGGGCTTCTGCTTTCCAAGCTCCACCTGCGCCACCAGCAGCAGCTCCTGCAGATCCGTTTGGTGGCTCCTCGTTCCAATTAGCCCCTCCTCCCCCACCTCCCCCTGCTTATCAGCCACCCTCTGCTGCTCCACCTAGCAACAATCCTTTTCCGAGTTACGGTGCTTCAAATGGCAATGGCTTGAACGGGAACATGTATGGGCAGTCGCCCACTCCTTTCGACTCAGGATTTTCGGGGCAAGGCTATGGCAACCACACCCAGGCACACACTCGTCACCAATCTTACGGCGACCCCTTCGGAGCCCCACAGAACAACGCAAACTTGAATAGATCCTCTTCCGCTCCTCTGCCACCACAACAACCAGCAAAGAAAGAGTTTGGCCCAGTGAAATCTGCCATTTGGGGAGACACACTCAGCATGGGCCTTGTTGATCTCAACATTGCAGGACGTAAGGCTGTCAACTCCTATATTTTCATGCAATATGGTCTCATTAACGTCCATCTTCACTAAAGAACTCACATTACATTAACTAAGTTCTATATGTTCAGTTCGATTCATGCAATCCGCATATGGAATGCCTAGTCGGTGTTAACTCAACTTTAATGTGATGTTAGTGTCATTTGCGACTACCAAGTGAACATCAACTTGAGAATTAATATTAACATGAAATCAATTTAACGTTGTTGTAGATTATCATTTACATAACCTTAATGACTTCGTCAATCTAAAGCTGGATTTTGTTGAAAGACTTCTGTAGTTAAGCAAGAAAGACTTTTCTCTACACTTTCTCTTGTTTGAGTGTTTTCCTGGTAAATTTTTTGTCTCTCTCTGCTTGTTTTATCCAAGTGCATGGATTCCTTACATGAGTTTTTGTGTTGTGCAGCCAAAGTGAACCCACTGAATGACCTGGGAATCCAATTGACAGATCCCACATTGAAGAACGAGCTGTGGGGTGCTGATAACCCAAAACAGACACAAAAGAAGACAACTTCAAATTCCGGAATGGGAATGGGGATGAGCATGGGAAAAGCCATGGGGTCAGGCTCTGGTCTCGGCAGAGCAGGTGCAAGTGCACTCCCTCCTCCCATGCCTTCTATGAGGCCACCAATGGCCCCGGGAATGGGTATGGGTATGGGCATGGGTCCTGGTCCTGGCCCTCAGATGGGCTTCAACATGGGTATGGGCCTAAACCCGGGCATGGGAGTGTCGCCAGGCATGGGTATGGGTATGGGTATGGGCATGGGCCCTCAGATGGGAATGGGGATGAATCAGCAGCAGATGGCACCGAACATGCAAATGGGTGGATACCCCAACCAGTACAATGGTTATAGGTAGAGGAGTTTTGTCGGTGTTAAAATTTTCTTTTTCATTTCTCTTTTCCCTTCTTTCTATTAGTCGTGAGGAATATAATTAGTCGGTAGTTGTGAGTAATGATTTGCCGCAGCTGATTAGAATCAGCTGATGGTTAGTTAGTTAGTATCAATGCGCCCCCCTGTCGTAGCGCAATTCTTCATTGCAAGTGTGTCTTGAGAAAAAATGTGTCGATCGATCTTTCTGTAGTCGTGCAATAAGGCTGGGTAAGCTTATTTCCTACCTCCCCATTCCATAGGCTATTGCGATGGAGATGTTTTTGTACCTAGAGAATACATCAACGTGTCCTGGTGTTGGAGTCCCTCCCTGGTTGTTGGATCTGTGGGTTAGTAGTCCACATCTTTTCTTAAGATTGTTTTTATATCAATAAAATTTTAGTAGTGCCTTGTACACCCTCTTGGTCTTGCCGTCGTGTGTGTGTGTCGTTGCATTTTCGGTGTCTGTTGCGGTATTGAATTGCACTTCATCCTTGAATGCCCATGCTTTTGAGGCCGACGCATTATTTTGGCCTTGAGAGGACTGCTGCAACAGTAGTTGTCGTTCTGTTTCGTAGGTTTGGCTGCTACTCGTCGTTCAACAATACTGGTACAGTATCTTGGTTTGGTCATTATGTTCGCAAATCGAAACTCTTTGTAATTTTTATGGTTCATGCAATCGAAAGTCTGAATAATGAGCCCACAAAGGTAACATGTTTGTTGGTGGACTAAGGTAAACCAGCCTATGACAGGCAGAATGACTGATTTGGTATGTTATCATTAGCAAAATAAAATCAGATTTTTTTCTAGCAGAGACAACTTTGAGAAATGAAAGAAGCAGTTAAAATTTTAGTTTTTGGACAAAGTAGGAATTTGTTATGAATTTTTTAAGTATTTTTCCAAAACAGTCTGTAGACTATCTGAAATCAATAAAATATGTCTTCATGATGGTCATCTTACCACCTAATGCAGTCTTCAGATTTCTTAACACAACCACAAGAATTTTTAATGTGGCCATCACACAAAGAAATAAAAAAAAAACTCTTTATGATGAGTTTACACTCACAATGTGTAAGTGTCCTATGACAGTCATTACTAACTCTATCACAATCACCTAATGCACTAATGTGAGCCACTAACCAACCTAATTAAATTGTAGAAGCAAAAATCTGAAATGGACTGTAATGGGAGGGTTATGTAGATGTCTGCATTAGTCAGTTGGCCTGTCATAGGCTGGTTTACCTTAATTGGGTTGACTTTTTTCCATTTACAAGGGACCCATTGTGATTTTCACGTTCCTACCAAGGCTTTTTATTTCACTTTTTATGAAGTGCCAAAGTGGCTACATAGTGGTGCTCCAAATTTCAAGATTTGTCCACATATTGAATAGAAAATGTCGTAGTAGCACATATCACATGTCCATAATTCTGTTTTCATCCACAATTTTCTGATTTCATCCAAAACTTTTTTAAATTTGAAGTTTCCTAGTGAAAAACTTCACGGTTCAATTTGTTGCCAATTTTTAGCCAAAATATTTTACGTTGGTGCAATCTGACACCAAAAAGACAGAAAAAAGCCTTAGTTCCTACATAGGCCTTGTTGAGGATGCTCTCTAGTCCTATTCAAACTTCCTCACTTGCAGTTTCTGTCAACGCAAAGTGCTCTAATTTAGTCTACAAAGTGAAATCAGACACTTGAAAGTACTGTGAATTGGTGAAAATAAGAAAAAAAAATGGTTTAATTTTTGAAGTATTGGATTAAAAACAGTCAAAATTGTAGGAAATTTATAATTATAGTGTAAAAATTAGAGACAATAACCAGAGAATGTACTTCCAAAAACATTTGTTTAAGGGAATTGAGCAGGTAAAGCTCAAAAAATTCCATGAATGTTGAGCTAAACCTTGTCCGATTACTCTGATACAAACCAAAGTAAATCCAACTGGGAAAGTTCCTCCCTGATTGGGCCACCACAAAAGCTGCCCTTGGGTCAGTCCAATCCCCTCCTGCCAAGTGTACTCCCTCCTCAACATACCAGCTCCCTCACTCCTCTCAAAGCTTGCATGTCCTCCGCAGTCACAAATTTTCTAGTCCACAATCTGTGGCTCTTCCTCCACAATCCTCGTTGTCAGAATCATCACACAAAATACGTCACCATGCATTCCTAAAGAAATTTCAGAAGTTTCAGAAATTTCCATTGCTGCCAATTCCATGGGAGCCTCCATTTCGAGCTGGCGCAATTCAACCGTCTTTGCAGCTTTCTAGCATACAGAATTCACAGTTTGTAGTATTCCCAATTTGTAGATTTTTGTAGGGTTGGTTAGCATTCAGAATTTGTCGGAATTTCGGTCAATTGCAGTAAGAATTCACGATGTCTGTGTGCGCACTTCCTCAATTGGCACTCTCTCAAACTGTCGTCCGCAACTGTATCCCTTGCAGTTGGTCCCCTTCGCGTCGCAATTTCACGCTTCAATCTGTGAGAGATACTTCCCGTTCGCTCCTATGGCAATCTCAAGGTTCGTGCAAAGGTTGTGGAGCTCTGAATGTTCTGAATTTGGGCGACATTCGTCGCACCAGGAGGAGATTTGTTGTTTCGGCGACGAGTTCTTCCGAGGAACGGGACGAGGAGCATGTGTCGGTTGCAGGAAACGAAGTTCCGAAGGAGAAATTGCAAGTGGGGGCTACTGCAACAGCGACGATCTTATTCTCCGTGTCCAATCGAGTTTTGTATAAAATGGCGTTGGTGCCGTTGAAGGACTACCCGTTCTTTCTGGCGCAGGCGCTGACGTTTGGGTATGTGGTGGTGTACTCTGCGTTTCTGCTGGTTCGGTATCGACAGGGGATTGTGACGAGGGAGATGCTGGAGTTGCCGAAGATGCCGTTTGTGG
The DNA here is from genome assembly GCA_951230915.1 of Antitrichia curtipendula. Classification (NCBI taxonomy): domain Eukaryota; kingdom Viridiplantae; phylum Streptophyta; class Bryopsida; order Hypnales; family Leucodontaceae; genus Antitrichia; species Antitrichia curtipendula. Next base: position 17,354,985 of record OX579633.1, read on the forward strand.
TGCAGGGGGGGTTGGAGGCGCTGGGACTGGCTGCGGGGATGGCGGCTGCGGCGAATCTCTCCGGGGCTTCGATTCCTATCTTGACGCAGGTACTTGAAAGCCCAAACCCTAATTTGAGCTGAAGCGTCTGGTGTTTTAGCAGATAATAATCCCTTACATATCGATTTCTGTTTTGCTGCATTTGAGCTTGTTACTCTATCTGATCTCCAATTCTTTATATTGCCGTTGTTACGAAGAATGGCCGAATGTGCTGGATTCACAGAGTTTGGATTATGTCTTTGCTTATTCCACCACATTGCAGAGAAATCAGTTACATGTCTAGCAGAACGAATATTTTCGGGAGTCGTGGAATAATGAATGCAGGAATCTTGGGAGACAAATGAATGTGGAATTTCTTCTAAGGCTTCGGATGGCAACTGTTTCTAATTCATGTCTCCATAGATATGCAATGTTTTCTCACCGCCACGGGTGAGACAAGACAAGACCCTAATAATGTTTCAATTCAGTCCATAAACTGACCTCGCAAACTTGGGGATCCTTGGTTCAGACATACTTGGTATGGCAGCTCCTCCTCTCCGCCACCATCCTGAAGAAAAAGTACACAGTGGGTCAAATCGTCGGCTGTCTCCTGGTGACCGCCGGTGTCATAGTCGTCGTCTCCAGTGGCTCAGGCGGCGACGTCAAGTCCATCGGCGAATCCGGCCTCTTCTGGCCCCTTGTGATGATCGGGTCCACCGCTTTTTCCGCAGGAGCCTCCATCATCAAGGAGTTCGTATTCAAAGACGCCGCCAAGCGTCTCCCAGGTGGACAATCCGTCGACATCTTCGTTGTCAACACCTTTGGCTCCTCTGCACAAGCTCTCTTCGTGTTCCTTCTCCTCCCTGTCTTGTCCAACTTGAAAGGAATCCCATTCCAGCAACTGCCATCGTACTTCAGCGATGGTGCGGCGTGCTTTGTCAACCTCGGTGGGGAGTGTTATGGAGCGCCCATGGTGCCACTGATTTACGTGGCCATGAACCTGGCATTCAACATCTCCAGCTTGAGTTTGTTGAAGCAATCGTCGGCTGTGGTGTCGTCTCTGTGTACCACACTGGCGGTGCCGCTGTCCATCTGGGCTTTCACGTTTCCTTTGCCTCTGGTGGGAACGCCGTCGAGCTTGCCGCAGGGGTTGTTTGTAGGGGCGGCGATTCTGGTGGCGGGGCTAGCGTTCTACAACTTCTCCGGAGAGAAGCAACAAAACGAAATGAAGGAGTGATGTGATGAGATGATTTATTTTATTTTGTTGCTCTTGGTGTGCAGGTGAGGCCGTTGTTAAATTTGGTTGAGATTGTACATTGATTCTTACTGGAAGGACATTTTTTTTGTGATTGTATTTTTAATTGAATGGAAATGAAATGAAATGGAAAGCTAAGGTTTTGAGATGGGAAGAAGAATGCCGTAACTGTTCCAGTTGAGGATTTGGGTGAATGTTAGGATCCTGAGATTGCCGCAAAAGTTTTGAAGTTTGAAAGTTCTTGGAGCTCTTTCCTTTTACATTTCAAGGTTAAGGTAGCAGCACCTATAACCATTACTTTAAAGGTTTGGGACATTAGTAAACATCCAACAAATTCTTGGCCCTTATGATAGAATCACCCATAGTCAACCACTTAAGCGATTTTGCACATGTTCTAGAGCAATAGAAGGCAATGTAAATTTAAAACACAAACCCTTGTAGAAAGATAAAAATGTCAGGCATTGCCAATTTTTTGTGATTTTTTTCCTCAAATTCAAATTACTATGAATTTTGGAATCCAAAAGTTGGCCTCAACCCATATTCAATATATAGAGTCTTCCAATTTCAGTCATTCCAAAACTATTTGCTTCATACTTTCTTGCTCATTACATTAGGACATGTGTCATGACCTTATAGTCCAAACCTTGCAAAGGAAGAAAAATCACATTTGAAACTTTGGTTAGAAATTTGTTCTAGCCATGGTTGGAAATAGCTTGCACCCTACAAGTTGGGTATGGATTCTTGGATGGTATTGGGTGGTTCTACCATACTAGCAAGAGAAAAATAATTCTTATGCACTTTGAAATGTATTATTTGGACAATGTGAGAATAAGTTGAGAATTTTTAAAGAGCCAACTATACATGCATCTAATATCAACACTAGGGCCTAATATTCAGATGTAGTACATCCTTGTAATCACATCTATACACTTCCCAAGATTTTAGAGGTGACGGTTATGAGTGCTGCTACCTTAAGCATCAACTGCAATAAGTTGAAAGGATTAAGTCCAAAATCTTGTATAGTTGGCTAAATCTTGTGGTGACGTACATCTTCCAGTGACGATAAGTTGAGGTGATATAGGTCTAATATCTTCCTTGTTTTGGGTTCAATTTTTGTAACTATATTTGTAAGTTTGCTTAAAAGTTACACTTCAAAAACTTGCAATAACTTGATTTTGAATCGAACATCTCATTATATTCATATCCATTGAGGAAGCTTCCAAGAAGATCTTCTAATACACCCATCACAAAAAGAATCAAAGCTCCACATGAATCAAGAATATACATATTTTAGAGCACTTACTTCAATCCCTTCATTTTGGACTTTCAAGATGATTTTGATTACAATTTTCAAGTTTCTTTCAAGTATTCTTTGCAAATTTGATTTTTTTTTGGCTTAATCTCAAGGATTTCTTTACAGTAATATGATTCTATAATCTCATATTTACCAAGGAAAAGATCATCTTCAGGAATTTAGTGTTGTCTACAAACTAATACAATTTTGTATAAAATTTGTGGGAAAAATCTAGGGAATGTCAAGAATTCATTGATGTGTTTTAGTACAAAGGTGCTAAAATTGTCCCTTTCATGTTTGATTTGAATTTTTGAAGGGGGTGCACCGCTCACAACATTATCCAATGAATTTTAGTTGCAAAACAAATAGAAGCCGCACCTATCTCATTTTCATTCATATCTTTTGATCGAACACCTATAGAATTAGTCGTGAGTTTTTCAAGTTTGAATGGCATAAATGTGATATGGAATGCATATTAACTCCTCACTCAATCACTATTAGAGAGTTATAATAGGTATTCACTTGTAAGAATATGATTTATATACTTCAGGTGTTACTCTAGTCATTTTCAATCATAGTACAATCTTCATTCTACCATTAACATGTCAACATGGACTCCAAATTCCTAATTATGGTGTGGTTTTGAATTATATCTTTTGCAGTGAAGCCATTTTATTTGTTGAAAAGGAAAAAGACAATCTCAAATGTATTCTACTTGTGTTCAATCTTTATACTTAATACGTTTAGGATTTCACTTTGTCTAAATCAATTTTAAGTTTAAAATTGAGTTCAAATTCACTGAAACGGACAAGTTCTTTTAACCTGCCAATTTTTTAAACCTCCTACTCTTTATGATCTTCAAAACTATTGTATTGTAATTTTAAAAATACTAAATTGGAGGTTCCAATGTTGCACTCTCACATTCTTCAATCGCTCTTTCAAATTTGGAAGTTGGAAATGGAAGCCAAATTTTGTGCTTTGGCAATGAAACTCACCGCGGCCATGGCGCTTCTTGACGCGGCAGTACCTCGCCAGGCAGCGCTCCTCGTCCTTCCTGCCACAAGAAGAATTTGAGCATTTCCACCAACCTGTGCGAGTGTGGTTGCATTGGAAGGTCACTCAATTGAGCTCACGAGAGGGTTCACTTCAGGAGCAAGAGCCCCACTAAGTATCTTGATTCTTGAGATGAACTTGTTTGCAGTCAATGCACGATAATTTCGTATGCGATCAGTCCAAGTAGGATGTTGTCGATCAATGTCGAAGGAATTACAGGCAGACCCATTTTATATAAAGATTAGTGGTTTACTGAGATTTGGCCAAGAAGTCCTACGATGTGTATTGGACGAGATGAGTTGCTGTTGGTCCCATTCCGCATTCAGTTGAAAACACCCATCAATGGAGGAAATTGCTTCTTACTCCAGGATTTCGAAATCTAAATCCCAGTATTGCACAAAACGCCGGGAGAGAGGGCAACACAGACATGCAAATCAACTGGCAGGTCTCGGGAACAGCAAAAACGTGGCAGTTCAAAGAGCAAGAGCAATAGAATAAGCCCTCCAATTTTTGCATTGAGGTTTCAGTCATCCCAGTGTTCCTGTGAGCTGGCACTGTCCACAAAACAACTTCACTCACCAGTTTCAAAAAAATTCATCTGGTTGTCCCGTCGTCAAAAAACTTACTACTGCTCAACTTCTACAGTCATTGGATACTGAATGTATGCAGCCATCCCGATCATGAAAATGCATCCATGCTCTTGCAAAGGCTATAAAAATAGAACCCTAGCCGAACTAATATTTCTCGATTCGCTCCAGGAGGTCTACTGTCAAGCACGAGCTTCCAACGAGGAAAAACTCCAGAACGTCACCAACTCGAAGCAGTGCATTCTTTCAGGCATGCAGCCAAAGCTTGATGTCTGCTTGCTGCCCTTCAACCCGAAAGTGACATCTTCATCAAACTTTTTGCCATGCTGCTTGATGAAATTGATTGGAAACTCTTGTACAAACAATCCAGTTTGATCATCTTCTAATGTACTCACAAAACTCTTTCTTGAGCAGGACATGCTCAAGTGGAACAGTTCAACAAGATGGTGTTTGTTCATTCCTTTGATTACCAAGGCACGAGATGAACGTACCAATCAATGCAAGCATGGGTAAGTAACAATAACATTGCTTCCAGGCGTTTACAAAACCAGTGATGGAGTTAAAACGTCTCAGGACTTGGTGAACTCTGGCCTGTGTACGTAACAGTGCTGAGTTTGTTTCCTTCGATCATCAAGGTATGAGGAATGGACCACGGCAAGATTGAACAAAATAGCTAAGCAGTAACAGAAACAGTAAGCAGTTACAACACTGTGCTGAAGGCTAGGGAAAATTCTCCATCCGGTGGTGACTCCTGTCCAATAGTCCAGCATTTGCAAACCCGTTAACTTTGATCGTCAAGCTACCAGTTAGCTATCGGAGCATCATACGTACGTGCATTGCAAGGAGAAAAGAATATTAATTAAAGCAGTTTCAGATTACACGTTACGTTCTCCTGAAAGAAAAGAACTGCCCAATCATACATACCAGACAGTAGACGAATGGCCCATGAACCACTTTGGTGGCCATGGACCTGGAAACGAACTCAAGTGTAAAAGAAAAAAGTGTTCGTCGACTCCAACAGAGGAGTGCCAAAAAAGTTCCTTAAGCAGTTTTTCTCCAGTGAAAAAAAATTGTTCATGGGACTTATTGGCACTCTTCTGCTGGGTCGATACCCGTGATGCCATCTTCACTTATGATCTGCAGGCTTGTCTTGCAACGCCTTTCTTCGCACCTGCTCAATGCAACCATAACAGCAACTAGATTGCAGTACATGATAGACCTCGACATATTTCCTCCTACCTGCCAATTAAGCACCAAAAAAGGCATCAGAAACGATTAATTAATTCCTTTTCGCAGACTCATCACAATCCACCGATTTCGAGGCCACGCACATGAATCTCCGAAAGTAATTTTTTCCTTTGCTGCATAACATAACTAGTTACATAAATGCAAATTCAAGAAATCATCGTCGAAATCAATTGGCTGCACAAAGCAGGCCAGCAGGGAGACATATCCAGAACAAAAGTGATGAAAGCACCGACGAGTCACAACCTTGACTGCACCGCACTATTCAGGAGGGACTCGAGTATAGTTTCAGGACTCCAGATGAAGAACACCAAACGCAAGTGCAACATGGAATGTCACGCTCTGTGCATTTCTCCGCAACACAAATGACGCTCTGAAAGTGCTCTATTTCGTGGACTGCAATTTCAGGAAATCGGTCAGCATAAAACATCAAGTCCCTGCTGAAACATCCAACAACAAGGAGGTTTCAGAACTGAGGACTCGAGATGAAAAACAGAGAAAATTAGAGACTGAGGACTCAAATAACATTTCAAGACTCGAGATGAAGAACGGAAAATGGAAATGCAACATGGAATGGCGCTCTGTGCATTTCTACGTAACACATAGGAAGCTCTGAAAGTGGGCTAGTTGGTTGACTACAAGTTCAAGCAATCCATCAGCATGAAGATCAAGCACGTATCTGCTGAAACCTGTCGAAAGACATAGTTTCAACAACAGGGATGTTCTGCAATAACTCACTCACAACAGGGATGTCTTGTCCAAGCGAACTTACCCCGCACCCAGACATGCACACCTCCACAACTTCCTCTGGCCTTGCAGCTCTGAAATCTTGCTCAGAACAAAGCGGCGTCAGGAATTGAATCCGCTCGACTAACTCACACAGGACGCACACAATGGATAACTGAAGAGAGCGAGCATGAATTAGAATTTGCTCAAGCAGCACTCACAATTGGAGAACTCAAGAGAGCGAGCATGAATTTAAGTTGGGAAGCACAGATAGATGAACGATGACTTGCTGTTCTTTAAGAGCAATTTTCGCAGCATTTCGTCGCGGAGTACAGGTTGGGATGAACGATACTTGCGCTGGGTGACGTGAAGGGAAGACGTACCGTGGTTGTTGCAGACAGGGGCTTGAAAGGAAATTCGAAGCGCGCGACCCGTCTCCTCCAAATCAGACCCATAATGCCTGTACGTCAGTCTTGCCGCATCATGTCGTTGAAGGCGACATGACGCCGTGGCCTGTTTTTGTTTCTCAAGCAAGCTTTTCCAGCGAAACTGTGTTGAATTCCCCAGAAGAGAAAAAATTATTTTGGCATCAAAAGGTTTTGAAATTTGGCTATTAATTGAGGATGGAAGGGTTTGTGGAGATGGAGTTCTTTTGCTCAATTATAACAAGAAGACAAAGAAGATCATTGGAGAGTGTAAGAAGATGGAAAGTGTAAAGTCCCATTCTATTCCAACATTGGAAGGACTTTATCGTTGAATATTTTGCCTTTTTTGCAAAGTTTGGACAATTTTTGTTTGTAAAACTTTGCCCTTAAATCCGTGGAAAAAAACATAGACATCTTGTGAAATACAAATGAATTTTAGAAATTGTATTATACGGACAAGTTTGAAAAAAAAATTGTAGATCTTTGTATAAAGGTGCTTGTTCACAAGTACCTAAAAGCTAAAAGAAATCTAGAAAGAAATATATTAGTATTGGTAATTGATACAAAGTGTTCTCAGACACTAGCATACACTCGTGTGTACAATGAGATCTCTTGATCCTAGTTGGAGGTGGGTTTGGTAAAGGATAAGATTGAATGCACCCTTCCCTTTCACTTCATCAAAATGTGCACTACAACATCATTCACCTCTGGCTTTCAAAGGTCTTCTCAACTGACAATTCCTAAGAAGTTAAAGGACTATACCAGCAATGATTGATTTTAAATATTCTCACCTTTGCATGTTGAGATCTCTTGATTCTAATTGAAAATTAAGTTCAGAAGTGGATAAGATGGGTAGTACTCTTACCCTTTACCTTCTCTCAAAAGTGCACTACTACAGCATGTAATGCTTTCAAAAGTCTCAATCTTCTCACCAAACAATTCCTATCTAGTAGGAAGTTAAAGTACTATACCAACGGTGATTGATTTGAAGTGTTCTGACATATGCACGAGCATGTGCATGAGTTGGGATCTCTTGATGGCCTAGTTAGAAATTAGGTTTAGTAGTAGATAAGATAGTTAACTCGTACCTTTTACCTTCTTTAAAAGTGCACTACTAACTTAAATCTCTTGCAACTTTCAAAGTTCTCAATCTTCTCACTTGGCAATTACTTGAAAGTAATTGATTCAAAGTATATTCACATGTGCACATTGAGATCTCTCAATCCTAGATAGAGGTACGTTTTGTACAAGATAAGATCAATCATACTTTTACCTTTCACCTCAAAAAATGCCACTTCAAGATCAAGAGCTTCTTCAAATTAGTTTATTGACAAATTTTTATTTTTTTCAAATTGGTTTGAAGAAGATTTTGAAAATCAGACAAACATTGCATAAAAGACAAAAAAAAAAATGTAAAATTCTACGTGGAAGTCTACACAATCACTCAATGTATCAATACCTCAATCAAAAAATTGAAGCCATATATCCTAGTTTAAATTTGTAAATGTTTTTATTATAATTTAGGAATTGAAATATAGATACAAATTGAAATGGTTAACAACAAAAGATATGGAATTTTTTGCATCCTTGTCAACAATTGTATACATATCCATATCTATACAAATGAATTTTATACCAATATTTGTAGCTAGATCCAACCCATTTGGCATCTGGCCACATTGTTGGATTTTTTAATTATAATGTTTTGTATCCTCTTGGCTAGACTATTTTTTGAAACATAAATTGATTTAGAACCTTTAAAAAAAACTTCTTGAGTTAAAAAAAACTTTGTAGTACCAAGAACTCCTATTCCTAAAAGATCTCTCATTGATGAAACTTATACTTGAGCTAATGTAGTTATTTTAAAACCTTCATTTCTTTTTTAAAATAAATTGAAATATTGAAATGGGCAAGGTATTAGAATTACCATTCCAAAAGAATTCAATAGTTCAAATTATTAATGAAGTAAGATGTTAAAGCCTCTACCTCATATGGTCATATTTTGTTCAAAGCTTTGAATAGGCTTGAATATCATTAGATGTTTTTTGAGGGCATAGTAGGTCCGTTTTAGGGTTGTTCTCCTTACTATAAACCAACGCATTGCTATCAAAATATTAAATAATTGAAAAATAATAATAGTTTAAAATTATAAATATTTAAAATTTATTTAAAATTGAATTAAATTATATTTGTCTAATGTAGCAATCTTCTGACCATGTCAAATTGTTGATGTAGTAAAGTTCCATGTTTCTCACTGCTTGGGAACTCACAAGAACTTGATGTTTTGTTTAGGTCCAAAATCTCATTGAATAATAGTAGAACAATCATGTAAAAAGCCAAATTTTTACATAAAATCCTATTTGAAGTAGGATATTGGCAAAGCTATTATCATAGCTCACACCTTGTTTTCATGGAAAATTCTTTTCTATTTTTAGGCTTGAATACGGAATTCATCCATGAACATAGCAACTCCAAAGTACATGTATGTTATAAACTATTAGAAGAAGATTGAGATCTAAAGAAAGCTACAAGTTCTTGGACAATAGAGAATACTAGTTGAAATCAACAAATTGCATGACTTGAATTGTGCGAGACAATTTAATTAAATAACTAATAAAAAAATTTAAGAAGTTAATGTTAAAATGAATCCAAAATTATAAAATTCAAAAATTTAACTTGACTCTAAAGCTAAGGAGATTTAATCATTTAGTTAAATTTTAAATATTTTTTAAATATTTTACATTATTTTAAAATACCTTTTTTTAAAACTATTTTTATAATTTCATTAATTTTGCATTTTTTAATTGTTTTTTTATTATATAATATTTTGGCCAACATTGTAGTGGTTCATAGCTTGGAGAAAGATCTTGAGCACTTATGTGTCCTCCTTTTCATTCTTATGCCCCTAGTCCAAAGCCATGTACATTGTTTTTTAGGGTGGCAAAATTTGTAAGTTTTTCACCTTGGCAAGTGCAGATGATTAAATCCTATTATTTAAGTATTACCATTAAATTTGAGATCCTTAACTCCAAATACAAATTCAAATTTTTTAAATTTTATCACCCACAATAAATAATAAGTTCTTCCAATTTTCTTAGGAAGAAATTGGAGATGCTAAGTTCACAAGAAAATATAAGATCTAACTAAGGTAGACATAGTTACCCATTCCAATTTCTTTCAGATTTTTTCCTTCATGTATCAATAATATACATTTGTTTCAAAAATGTATTCTGTTGGAAGATGAGGACAAAATTGGATGTAGGAACTACAATGGGTATTGTATATCTACTTAATTTTGGTCCTTATATAAGGGATTTTTACACCTTGAGTGTCAAGTGGAGAATGAGAACAATGAACACCACAAAGTATTCACCTACGATTTTTTTCCTTGAGTTGAATTTACTATGAATTTTTGAAGCCAAAAAATGACCTCAACCCATCTCCATTTTGTAGAGTCATACATAACTTATCACTTTGAGAGTATTAATAGTAGAACCACCCATTACCAACCGCCCGTCAATAACCAACATGTAGGGTGCAACTATTTCCAACCAAGGCTGGTACATATTCCAACTATAGTTTGGAATTTAATTTTTTTTCTTTTGCAAGGTTGGCACTATAAAGTCATGACACATGTCTTGATTTAGTGAGCAAGAAAGTAGGAAGCAATGAGTTGGAAAGTAGTTATGGAATGGTTGAAATTCAAAATCTATATCCTGGGTATGGATTGAGGCTAACTTTTGGCTTCCAAAATTCATAGTAAATTCAATTTAAGGAAAAAAATCATAAAAACTTGGTAATGCCCATCATTTCTATCTTCCTGCAAGGCTATCAATTCACATTGCCTTTTGCTGCTCCAAAATATATGCGGAATTGTTTAAGTGGTTGACTATGGGTGATTCTACCATAATTGCTACTAACTTGAGCACCCAAAATTAACCCCTAAAGGACCAAGTGTCCGTTCAACGTACGCAAGAAATCTCGGGTAGGTTCCTATGAAGTCATTTATGGTTAGATGTTCATGAAATTTGGACACAATGTACATATATGTGCCTCCTTCGTGAAAAAATAATTTTTTTCCCAATCGGGTGCCCGGATCAAAAGTTATGCTGCCTTGAACTTTTGGGGCAGCTCGGGCAATTTGGGAATCTTTGGAGAATCTTTTGCAGAAAAGCTCATCAACTTTTGAAATTTGGCATGTATGTAACTAATAAAATATGGCATACAATTGTCCAGAAAAAAACAAATTTAAATACTCAAATCACATTCTAAGCGTAGTCAAACTTTGTTAGCTATCTTCAAAAAAAAACATATTCTTCTAACTTCAAACGTTATAATCTTTCAATCCACACGGTCAAATGGGCTGAAATTTTTTCCACACTTTGATAAAATACTTTACTTTAGTTTTGTACGGTTGAAGTTTCAAAAAAAAAAATTCAATTTTCAGTTTTGATTAACAAACTAAAAAACCACAGTTTTTGACAATATCTCCCTGAATACCCCCCTTGGTCCTTTAGGGGTTAAGGATGTCTGGCATCAGAACATTGGAGCATTAATGTAACTATCCCAAAAATTAATCATGAATTGAGTCCCAGCATGTACTGAAATTACTGTAATTGATACACCCTAGTGGTTGGCAACTGGGTACTCGCTGGCGTTGGGTGGTTCTACCATAACTCAGATGAAGCTCAGTCGGGAGCATCGACAGATTCTATCCACGAATCATCCATGGCCATCCATATCGTTCATCCATCCGTCCCCTTCATCCAGGTCTCCACAAATTTGCTTGCTCCCAGCTGTGCCTCACCTCCAGTCACCGGATAACTCTCATTCAAGGATTCCTCGACATTTTCCAATGTCGGTTGCCACCTTCTTCTTGTATCCAAGCTTGTGAGTGTTTCCATAGTGTTTCCAATCCCTTCAATTAGACTTCATTTAGGGTTCAATTAGGGTTCACCAGCGATGGCGATGGTACCAAACGGAGGAGACGACGAGGTTCTTAATACACCCTCCGAGCAGCTGAGCAGCTGGAGTGTGGGCGGACCCAATCACCCCACCTTCTGTCTCTTCAAAGGCGCCGCAGATGGACTGTCGGGAGGACTTATGGGCTCCGTCTTCGGATTCGGTAAAATCGAATTCGCTCTGCGTTGCAATGTCGCCGGGGTTTAGGGTTTCGGTATTTGTGCTTGCTCGACGGTTTAGCGAGCTTGTCCGTGATTGGAATAGAATAGAGAATGGAAAGAGAATTACCGGAGATGTAATTGAGGCGCTTTCTACTGCTGAGAAGGCGATATTGAGTTCGCCTGTTATGAAGAATTCTTTCGTTTTGGTCTTTCGTTTTCGGTTATGTGCTTGGTCGATCTTGCCCGTCAAGGAAGGAGATTAGACAATGGTGGGAGAATTATCAAGGATTTCATTGAGGCTCTTGATACTGCTGAGAATGAAATGCCTATTGATAAGAATTCTTGGTTATACTTCAGGTTTTAGGTTTTCAGATTCTGGAGATCCTTTCCACGAAGGAATTGGATTAGGAAATGGAAAGAGAGTCTTGAAGGTTGGAATTGAGGGTTTTTTATTTCTGCTGACAAAGTCGTCAGTGATTTTCCTATTGATACGACCTCTTTTCCCTAGGTCAAACTGGAATGCCGGGTGTAGGAGCCCCTGGTATCCAGAGATGGCATAATGAATGGTTGCACTCGAAATTTCAATGGAGATATTGTGCTGAATTTCAATTCAAATGATATTAGTGATGTGTTGTTGGAAAGCTACTGAAAATGCGCTTGTAGTGAGCTCACAGCCAGCAATGACGAATATGACAGCAAATTGCACTTAGAGTCAACATGCAGTTTGTTTTCATGAGATTTCTTTCTCATTGTCGCCTCAAAACATGCAGGTGCTAGCTTGTTGAAAAGCTATGAACAACGCGCCAGTATCTAATTCTTAATATTCACACCGATTGCCGGGTAGGGTTTCAAGTGACGTCTAGAATGCTTTTATAGCCGGCATTTTGGATTAAATACTTGTAAAAAATTTGCTTCTTAGCTCTAGGATTCTAGCTTTCTTCAGTGCGCATGATCGTTTTTATCAAAGAAATGACTTCTGAAAACCAAATTTGCAACGCCAATGGTGCAGGGTCAGGACTGTTTAAGAAGCAGGGGTTTAAAGGAGCTTTGAAGGAGGGTGGCTCATCTGCCAAGGTTTAACTCATCATTGTTAACATCGTAGACTTTTGCAGTATCTGGAAAGCTTCCTTCATGTTTGTTTTCTATCATCATGATCATCTTGTCCTAGAGCATCATCTAAAGTATGACATTCTACTTCCTGGAGTAGTTCCTGCTCCCATAAGTGGGATATCCGTGTCAAGAGAGATGTGGCATATACACTAGCCACAGCTAGAGAATCGCTATCCTTATCCTATACCAGGATTAACAGTTTCTGAACACTTCGATCATGGGGTTTATTCAGGCGCGATTGTTTCTGAGTGCGCTCGGGTTTGTGTTGGTCCTGCAGACGTTCGCAATATTGTCGGGCGTACACAGCATTGTTTCTTGCGCTTTGAAGCAGATTCGAGGCAAAGAAGATGGTAAGCATCTCTTGTTCCAATCTGCTACGTTTTCTAACTGAAGTTATCTCTTGTTTGAATGATCTCTTCAAATTCTATGCTTACAGTATTCATCGTGTGTGCGTGTGTGTGTATGGGGTGGTGGTGGTGGCACAGCTTGGAATGCAGGAATTGCTGGTTGCGCAACTGGTTTAGCACTAAGCACTCCTGGTATGTATTCATTCCAATGATTTTCTCCAATTCGATATGCATGTGAGTTTGTACGGAACCTGGTGAACCTGCTGGCACTGAATACTGATCCTGCTAAAGAAATCACAAATTGTGTTTTTGAGTAATTGTGCTGGGTTGCTGGGTTTTCTTAGGAACACCTCAAGCATTGGCGCAGGGCTGTCTTAGTTTCGGAGCTTTTTCCTTCATTTTGGAATACATGAATCGTACTCGACCCGCTATAGCAGCAACGTCATCAGCCAGCAATCAATCTCGGTCCGACGTCAATAACCAACTTCACTTGCATCTTAGTTTACCTGTTCTTGCACCTTTCACACTGCCCCCTATCTCAGGCGGGCTGTCTTTCCTGAACCAGCAGCTTGGAGGTAGGGCAAAACCCTTGTGATACTTGTAAATTGAAGCGCAGAGTAGCAGTAGCCTTGTGGCAGGATTCATGTTCACCATAAATGGAAAACATTCTACCTACATTTGTTTCTGCCTCTGGAATTTCTTGTTGGTCGAGAGAGATGATGATTTCCCGCTGTTCAAATTACTCCGAATATTGCAAATTATACCCACTATGGTATGACTTGAAAAGCCGGGATAATTGTATGAGAGAATATATAACGGTAGTGGTGGTTCCTTGAATTGAGCATGGCTTTGTTGTTTGTTTGGTCTAACAGATAGTTGCAAACCACCAGTGACCTGATCCATGTTTACGTATGTTGAAGAAATGATTTTAGAACATGTATCAAAAAAACTTTGATCCTTCCTAAACTTTTGCATATGGTATTTGAATGTGCCGTTCTTTGGTGTGTTGGAACCTCTTTTCACTTGCTAACGAGAAAATATGAAAATTTGACTAGTCTAATGATAGTAACTTGGTGCTATAGCAAAAAATAGTAGTTTGGGGGATACCCCACCTTTATAAGTTCAAGAGCATGGGAGACCAAATAAAGGAGGTAATATTGTACTTGTCTAGGAACTATGTGTGCACAAACTATGTGTGCCTAAACCTATAGTTATAAATTGGCTTTTGGAAAAGGAATCCCAAAGTAAGGGCAATCCTTACATGGATGAATATAGGGATGCATAAAAAATATCCTCTCCAAAAACTTATCTTACAAAATGTCAAGTTATTTTGATGGATGTCAATCATCCCAAGAAGTCCTTTTTTGTGGACCAAAGTGCTCACATTTAGTAAAGCCTTATGAATTATAACCTTTTGACAAGTCAACAAAGAGAGTGGCATGGTTGCTTCAAAACTTGAACTTGACATTATGGAAATAAGATAAATAACATCCCTTGGTTGAATTTTAAAAATTCAATTCATATTAGGTCTCAATTGATATATATATCCATGCACTTGCCGATTTTACAAAATACTTTTAAAAACAAATTCTCATATATTTATATAGTATAGACTCAAATAAAATGATTGAAATGGGTTGTTCCAAATTATTTTTTTTCACTCTTTTTTCTCCATGGAACCAATGATGTTTAATTAGTTCCAAATGATCAATTGATCAAAATGTAGTCTATGACATCATAACCATATATTAGTCTTTTTGAGGATGGTGTTATGCATCTAGTAGTTTCAATTTACTCACTTTCGTTCAACCTGCACATATTAATTCTACCAAAGGTTGAAGATTTAAGCTTGTAGACAATATGTAGAGAAAGATCATGACAAAACTTACCCAAAATATCAATGCTATGATTGTAGGAGGCAACGAAGATATCAAGAACAACTTTATGACTCCAACAAAGACTTTGATTTTGTAACGAGTGGGTTGAATGTGTATGTAGAGACAAAAAAAAACAACCTCTCTATGGTGGTTGCTTCTAGTGATTTTTTATAGTTTAAAGCCAATTAAATTTCAATTTGCTGAAAAAATTCAAAAATAATGTGCAAACAATGTGCAAACAATGTGCAAACAATGCAGTCGTTTGGCTAATATTTAAGTGCTTCTTTATTTTTCTAATAGTAGATTGTAAGGTCAATCTAAGGTTGATCTAAGGTTGTTTATGGATCCTTGTGATCCATATTGGATAATAAAATAGTAGATACTTATATGAATAGCAACCCGTTTTTTTTTTTTTTTATCAAATCTTTCAAATCTAATATATATTGAGGTATAAAATGTATACTAATGAAATAAGTAGTTTAAATTTTCAATTTTAAAAATAATATTTGGAATAGAAATCTTTAATTTTGAACTACAAATCTTTTTTACAATCATCCTTATGTTATCTTTGAAATACATCAAACTTGCATTTATAAGAAGTTGCTTAAAGTTGTGGCCAGAATGGTATCTTCTACTTTAGAGAAGCATAATTTTACATGTCTTATTGCTAAATTGGTGGTGGAAAGTAAGTCTCTGTAAAAAATTTGTTTATCGAACAATGAATTATTGGAGATTTTCACTAAGACAAAGGATTCATCACAAGTGTAGCCATTTTTAGAAAAGGTCTTTCAAGGCATACATGGAATTCAATTCAATGATTAGTGATAGGGGTGAAAAAATCAAATTCATCAAACCAAGGAGTGCTAGCATGTGAGCATAGAATGTATAAGCCCATGAGCCTTCTATGGTTATAGGTGTTTATATTATAGGTACCTATGTTATCTAGACTCATTCCATGTTATAGTGTACCTTTATTATAGATACATATATTATAAACATCTTCAAATGGTTGTGGTACATACCTCCAACTAGGTTCAAGGCTTGTAGATTCAAGTCTCTGCACCCATGCATTAGCATCGTTGAAAAATTATGATATCTTGCTTTGTGACTAGAGGCTCTTAATCATTATTGGTCCATGTAAAATCGCATGTGAGGTAAGAGAGAAATGATGCATTTTACATACAAAGGAACTAAAATTACTCCATTGTGCATGGTTTCTCCTTTCTATTGCCTAATTTTGCAACCCTTCTTAATATTTTGAATATGATTCATTTCAACCCATATAGATAAGTTTTAATTAAAGGCTCCATCAAATACAACATAGGATGTTGTGATTTTTTGTGCCTAGGTCACGGGATCCTACTTTTCTAGTCAAGCTTTGAGTTATTCATAGTCCTAAAGATATAAGCTCATTTAGTGTTGGAAGTGGTATGTATCTGTAGATGGTCTAGTTGATTTTTTGCAAGTCTTTTCAGATTTGGAAAGTCTAAAATCTAACATTATAGATCTTAGATTGAACTTTCATTTATTAACCCCTCAAGAGCCTAACAAATTCTTGACAATGGAGGTTTTCAGCGAATTGTCCTACTTTGATATTTTTTTGCACATGGATGTACTTAAATTTTTTAGTTTTAACCATACAAAAGGAAAGACTATTTTGTCTAATATGCATGGAGATAACTACAAAATAATTTGACCTTTGAAGTTATAATTATAACAATTTTGGATGATAAACTTATAGGCAAACAAATGCAGCTTGGAAGGATAAAAACCTATAAGAAGATGAATAATGCTTTGTTAACCCCAAAAAACATTTGTATTGGAATTAAGTTAAATTTAATATTTTTTAATTTTAGAAAATAAAAAATAAAAACCTCTCTCAAATTTGTATATATTATCAAACAAAAGAAGTAGAAAGTCAAAATTGACCAAATTGAATCTTACAAAATTTAAACAAATTTATATATGATTCAATTTTTGATATTTAATGATTGATATTATTAAAATATTGTTTGGAACATCTTCAAAAAATTTGGAATCATTCAAATTAATTTGTGTTCTTGATCACACTAAATTGAACATTGTATTTTTAAAATTGTTTAAAATACAACTCTGAAAGGATTCCCTCTAAATTTGAATTTTTTTTGGAGATCAAAGACTAAACATTTCCAAAAAAATGTTTTTTTTTCCATCCCTACTATTCCTTTATTGTAAATTTTTTAAATTTATTCCTTTTTTTTACAAGACTACATTTCCTAAATAAATTCTTAAATACTTCTCAATTTGAAATTTTGAAAATCATAAAATATTGAGATTTGTTTCACCCTATCAAGAATTTGCCAGTGAAAATTTGAAAAAAATACATTGTTTCCTTTTAGTCCTTGAGGCGTTAAAAGTTCATTTCTTCATTTGTTTTATAAATTTTGGTCTATTCATTTGCATATAGTTCTATTATATATATGATTTGAACTAGTTCAAATACTAATTCATGTTAATTCATATTAATTCATATTAATTCATATTAATTCATATTAATTCATATTAATTCATATTAATTCATATTAATTCATATTAATTCATATTAATTCATATTAATTCATATTAATTCATATTAATTCATATTAATTCATATTAATTCATACTATGTGCAAATGTGCAATTAACATATGTAATTTCTACCACCAAATTAATTATCAAGACTTTAAAATAGTAAAAATCTTACTTTATTGAATTTTCTATCATAAAAATCACTATTAAAAAAAATTCAATTAATGCTGAAGCTCAAATAATTTCTTTGAAACTAGATATCTCTCACTGTATCAAAAAAATCATCAACAATTGTGCATACCTTCACCAAACCGTAGTTTAATAACTCAAGGATAATATATAAGAAAAAAAATCCTATAACATGTTATCTAAAATTATATTCCAAACATTCATTGAGCATGTTTTTATTTACAAAAAATGTTCTTTATTAAGAACATCTACAATCAAATCAACTAGAACATAAAAAAACATTGATCCTAAATAAGAGTGCTTAACTATTTAAAAATAAGATCTCTAAATTGGCATGAGCTATGAAAAAATTAATATTAATCACAACATATAATACCTACAATTAAAGTCTATTAATAACTAATTTATAAAACATCTAATTTGAGCTTCTACTTGTTTAGTAACCCAATCTCATACAATTGAAGAGATTGTTTGTGACTCTAAATCCAAATGCAAACTGTCATCATCTTTGGCAATACATTGCAAAGAAGAGTTTGGTGTTGAAAAACAAAAATTAGATGATCTTGTATCATATGATGATCTTGAACCTTCATTAAAGTCTTCCGCAACACAATCATCCACATTTTTGTTACCAATGAGCATGGCCACAACTTCAGACATCGTTGGACGCCTTGCGGCAATATGGTGCAAACATTGCAACCCAACTTTAATAACTTGCTTGAACATGGCCTCTTCTACCATTGTCATTCTTTCAAGTGATTTGTCTTTTAGATTTGGCAAGTTGTCATTGGAATGCAATTCTTGAGCCTACACATCAACACAATTAAATTAAATTCTATAATTGAACAAGAATCCTAGTGAACAGGAATTTCTTCATTTTCATAAACCTTGCAACATGATTGAAACATGTACATTAGTTACTTACCCATTGCACCAAATAGTGCTCTGTAGATGGTAACTTGAGATCAATCATCTTTCGCCCACTTACAATCTCCAATAGCAACACACCAAAACTAAATACATCAAGTTTTGTAGAAACTTGGCCATAGCAAAAATATTCTGGTGCCATGTATCCCCTACACAAACTCAAAAACCATTCATGAGGTTAGAAGCAATCTTGTTTCATACTCTCAACAATGCAATGCACAATTGATCAACACAATACTTGACTAAATGATTTTAATGGAATGCCTTACTTGGTTCCAGCAACTTTGGATACACTCATGTGAGTTTCTCCATCAGCAAATGATGGAAAAAAGAGTGCTAAGCCAAAGTCAGCAATTTTAGGATTGTAGTGCTTGTCAAGGAGGATATTTTCGCCTTTGATGTCTCGATGTACAATGGCGGGTTGGACATCTTCATGGAGGTAAGTTAAGCCTCGAGCAATCCCCAAAATGATGTTGAAGCGAGTTGGCCAATCAAGACGTCCACTACTTCTTGAATCTCCCCACAATGCATCTTCAAGGTTCTTATTTTCTACAAACTCATGAACCAAAATTCGTTGGTTTTCTCTTATGCAACATCCTTTCAATTGCACCAAGTTGCGATGCTTTATATTGGATACAACAATAATCTCACTAAGGAAATCTTGGATCCCTTGCTCCATACTTAATTTGGTCAATTTCTTCACTGCCACATGGCTTCCATCTGGAAGGACCCCCTAATATGCACCCAAATTCAAAACATAAGGTTTTGAAGTAAAAAATCTACATTAATTTCTAGTATAAATTATGACTATCTTTTATCATTGTAGAAGTCTAGATTTGTAAGGATGACAACAGAAAAGGAATATGGATTTCAAATCTGAAACCAACATGAAATAGAATAGAATTGAATTTAGTATAATTTCACTAGTATTCAATATATCTAAAGTAGGATCTTGAAATCAAGTTAGAAATATACCTTGTAGACTATACCAAATCCACCTCGTCCCAATTCGTTTCTAAAATGAAAATCTTGGGTTGCAACTTTCAAGTCACTAAATGAATAGAGATTAGGCTTCACATCCCTTTTTTGAAATTCTACAAAATACAACAATTTTCTTCAAACACAATAAATATTTGAGGAAAATAATAAAAGCATTTGACAATTATACCAAATATAATTATTCATGAAACTTACCACTTTGGATTTCATTAAGCAATGAAATTTTTTTCTTCAGCTTTTGGATCACAAAGAATCCCATGATAAAGATAACAACTACTACAACGCTTACACAAGCAACAATAGTTAGAAGAACTTTGTATGATTCCTTGACATTGTTGAGTTCCTCATCTGCCAATCCACATTGAATAGTTAGATGACAAACTTGTGACATAATCCAAGAATGAATGTTGTTTGATCAAAAATTCAATATCTATGGACTAGTATATAAACTAGATTGTATGAAAAGGCTCGTGTTTTTTATTAAAAGGAAACATAAAAAAAATAATACTGAATAATAAAATTTAAAAGAAGTGAAATAAACAATATATTTTTGAAAGAAATTTGCAAGAATTACCTTCTATAGGAAATGTTGCATTGATTCGGCATATAGATCGTAATATTTTAGTTTTGTGACTTGGATTTGTACAAATTGGATTTCCGTATAAAAAGACTTTGTTATCTATCAAAATGCTTGGTTCACTAAAAGATGATCTAGGATCACTAGAAGGATAAAAATGGGTGATATTGTTATATAATAGTGAAATCAACTTGATTTTTGAATTTTGACATGAAATATTTGGCATACGTAATTCTCCTGTGATATTATTGGAATCCAAAATTCTGCACATAAAACAAACAATCATTGTTTATCAATATTTCTTGACATTTGAAAATAATTGAGACATTAAATTTTCAATATTAGTTTCAATTGTTGTGAGTGTGAAGCACATTAATAAATAAAAATCATATTTCTTTCAATACCAATCTAAAAAACCAAATTTATAACAATTTAATCCATATTCTCTACTAATTTATTCACTATTAAATTAGAAATTTAATATATTAAAAATTCATTATGTTCATAAATTTGTTTAAATCAAAAGTGTTCACTGAAATGTAGCATCAATGATCATAATTTATTTTTCTCAAGTCATGAATCAATAGGTACTTACATTTCTTCCAAATTTGATAATTGAAGTAGCCCTTCTGGAAATAATTGAAATTTATTCTTACTCATGGATCTACACACAAGATGCAAAAAGTCCAAGTTAGTTATTTTTTTCAGTTTAATAAATAAAGAAGAAGAAAAAGAAAATGCAATACATAAAATCGAAAAAACATTCACGAAAAAAGAGATAATTAAAAAAATCCGTATGCATTGAACTTTCAACTTACATCCTTTGTATTGTTGAGACATTGAAATTTGAAAAACTTTGCACAATACTTGATATATTGTTTAAGTTCAAATTGCTGCACATAAAAATTTACAAATATATTATTAGACATTATTATTCAAAAACTACATAAGACTGATTACATGAATTCAATGCCAAAAGAAAATTATTTAGACAGTTAGATTCTAAATTCACTATCTATTTGAAATTGATTGATTCTATGCAATTGCACAAATGTAGATTGATCATCAAAAAAGTTGTAGAGAACCTTAAAAAAAATCTAATGACACTTGTGTACTTACATGTCTTGAAGAGTCTCGTATTCAAAAAAATTGATTGGAAATCCACTTATAGAATTATTTTCCGCGTATCTGAAAAGAAAACTAAATGTAAGGTCATAATTTAAAGTAATATGAAATTCAATTCATTACAATTTGAAATTACAAAATTCAACTGAAATATGGAAAATATCAACAAATATAGGCATTCCTCCAAATCATCATGACAAGTTTAAATATCCGTGATTGGTAGAAGTATATTGAGAAAAACTTCAAAAAGAAATAGTGGCATATATAGCTCAAGTTACATGGATTTGAGTGAACGGCGAAGTATTGAATTTTGTCCCAAAGCAGTAATATTGGTAATGAAGTTGTTTGAAATATCAACAATTTCTAGGGAACTGGCCCAAACGACAAACTCTCCTTTTATTTGGTTGTTGCTGACATTCCTACAATCAATGAACAAAAACAATTTGACTCAATGAATACTAAAATATGCTAATATATATGTAATTTCATCAAAATCAAGATCAAGCTAGGACTTTGAACACTACCAAGCTCAAACATTCAAAATCAATCTTAAAGAATATTTGTCCAAAAACTTACAAATACGTTAGATTGGTAAAATACTTGAGAGTGTCAACATTCGAGGAAATAGGACTCATTTCTGTGAAAGAATTCCTCGATAAGTCTCTGTAGACAAAGTAAATGAGAATCACAAAATGGCCATGAAATACAGATTGGTAAATCAACTTGATTGTCATGTTACTCTTGTTCAACGTACAATACACGGTCGAATTGATAAACGAGCAGATTTCAGAGCACTCAAAACATGACGTTTGAGTGCTCAGAGTTCTGGAAATTAGATCACTCGATTGCTCATTCAAAGCTTTTGAATTCTAGACTTGCAAGCGTTGAGATGGGTATCACCAGGAATTGAAAATTAGAAACCAAATTAGAACCTTTAAGTTAGAACTCTTAAAAAAGATGTTGATCCGAGCAACTCTAAATCACTCCAATAAGCTCTTTGCTGAAAGTCCTTTGCCATGGACACCAATCCCATGGAATTTCACCACCGGTAATGCAACAAAGATGGGGTCTTTATGCTCCAGCTTTAGCGAAATAGAAAGTGCTTAATACTCAAGAGTCTTTCATAATGAAATCAAGAGATGTAGGGTGTTTGCACTTGACTTACAGGAGTTCAAGCCCATAGTTACTGCCACAACCAGGGCCAAATCCACTGCTTACGCTTCCATTGAAAGAACAGTTGGAAAGTCTTCTGAAGGAGCATGCCACATTTGGAATTAGACTTCAATCGGTGGTATTAAATATCTACAGGTTTAGCAAAACATTCTGATGCAGTGCTGTATGGAAGCTCAATGCAACCAAATGAACGTGAACTTGTTGCAAGTCCACGTAGACAGGTAACTGCTAGTTCACGTACATGTGCTGAAGAACTTCAGAGATGCAGAAAAGTCCTGCCGGAAGAGGTCCAGAGAGCTTGCTCGCATTGTTTATCCACCTGGGCGCAAGAGCTACAAATCAGTGAGGAAACGCTTGAAATCGGACAAACTGAATCAATTGAAAGAATCAAAGGCACAAAGTATTGGAAAACCTCCAATCTAACGAGATTGATGTTGTTGCTGCAAGTAAGCAATCCATGCTCTCAAATTTGAAAATGCATACTAACTTCAGTATCTGAATTTGAAATTAAAGTGTTAATGCCTTGAAAAATTGCTTACAGATACTTGAGGCTGGTCAGATTCGTAATTGCGGGAGGCAGTTCACCGACAAATCGCATGGAGTCATAGTCATCAATGTCCCTGCAGGCAGATGCACAAAGATTAGTCACCAAAACGTCTTTCGTCGCAATTCGTGGGCATAGAAAAAGATCCATCCATCCCTAGCATGAACTGAAATTAATGGGACTGCACTCCAATCATCTGGCTTAATTGAAGCTCCAATAATGAATATATAATTATCTGAAATTCTAAATGAATTCAATGAAACCAAATTTCCCGAAATCTAACCACGTACTAGTACTTCCACGGATTTACTCTAGATTTGGGCGAACCAGCCCACACACTCGGTCTTGGAGATCAGCTCGGGTACGCAAAGAAAAATCTGCCCCGAAAAATCATTTTTTTGTTGATTTGATGTATTTCACTCCTTTTGCATTTTCAGGGTGCGTGACTTGAAAATCCAAATCTACACTGGTGATAGTTCTTAGAACATTTTTCGTGAAACTAATCTAACTGTGACGCTAATTAATTTAACTCCCTCGATCATTCACTGAACGGATCAATCGGAGTGAAAGCTTTAATGATGCATCAGGTCAAGAGTGTTGCAAACTCACAGGCCTAGATGTACCACACTGTTGGACAAGTTGCTGTCATCAGGCTGATTGGACATAGTGGAGCAATAAATCCCACGCCAGTCGTCTTCTGGATTAGTGGTCAAGTTATCATCACAGGGGTATTCATCAAAATACCAGCCCCAGCTATTGAAGAGATCAGGACTGGTGCCTGCGTTTAGCCAAGACCGCATCATGCTGTGCACAACCCCTCCTGCACACAGCGAGCACACACATGCACGATCAGTCGACTCACTCGCGATAATGTTCAAACATAAATTCCTCAAAATCTGAAATTAATAGAACTTACAGAGTCTGTTGTTGCAATGCTGCAACAACAAAACGGTATCGTCAAACAGCAAGGAGTCTGTATTGAAAAGATGTTTGAATGTCATTAGGGTTAAGCGAGAACAAATGAATCAAAAGTTGGGTAGATGAGAACGTGACGGATGAATTGTGACACAACTTGCATTTAATAGAAGTGATAAGAGATTGGGCTCTGAACTTCTGTAGCTAGGGACGGAACCAAAGGGGGCGTATCACTCGTGCAAAAAGGGTGTTTAAATGACAAGGTTTAAATGACATTTTTCTGAAAAATGTCATTTCAACATGTCATTTAAGCACTTTTGTCATTTAGACAATGTCATTTCAACACCCATTTTGCACTAGTGATTATATACGTCCATCTGCACCTGAAATTCTCATCTGAAACCGCATTTCTAGACCCATTTCATTTACATCCAATAGCTTACGGTTTCAGGCAGAGCACATCTGAGCACGTGAAAGTCCTTACTGGCATGGCAGCCCTTGATTGACGCATTCTAACACACCGTATTTCAATATTTTCACACCATTTCAGTTGCTCCACTGTTGTGGCTTTCTAGCAATTTTTGCAGTGAATGAATGTCATACTATATAGAATGAACAGTGTACTTAATCATTGATTATAAACAAATTGGGTACACAGGTCGGGCAAGCCACCAATATCATTGATGCTTCAAAATGGCATGATTTCTGTGCTAAAAATTGGGACATCAATCTACACAAAGCTCCGAAGACAAGGACAGGTCGCCCGTCCTGAAAGAAACTAATCCAATGGAGTACCGCCCATGAAAACAACTTGACGCTATTGAGTTACTAAGAGCAAATTAAATCAAGAAATAAATCTAGTACCTTCAAAAGCCCGGTTGTGGGTGAGGTCTTTCTTAGTTGCATTGCTTTGAGAATGAACCCCCGCCATGGCAGCCATGGCACAGAACAGGCGAAGCAAGAAAAGCACGTTCCACCCCATGATCGACAGTTCGACTTCTCGACCTCCCGTTGGTCGAGCTTCCTAGACAGTTCCGCAGGGCTGGATCGACTTCCAGCAGAAAACCGACACCCTCTGGAATCGCTGAACTTGCAATACTTTCTGTCCACCGGTATCCACCTACGTCAACTTCGTCAAATAGGCGGAAACTCAATCATGAAGTTGGTACTTTCAAGACCCTCGTCTACTTATACCAGTCCTACTTTTACAGCACTGCCACTGGGTGTATGAAGAGAAGCTCTGACCCAAACATCGACGTACCGGTCGAGAACAACAACAAACTGGATCGATCTGCAAGTACTCGATGCAATGCGGAAGGTGCAGTAGTTCTACCTGAACACACTGATACGTCGAATGGATATCTTTAGAACTAATCTTCCTTATTACAACGGTGTTTCTAGATCGAGCAAGCAAGCTAGTACACCCAAGTGATCGAATCAAAGGTACTCCTACACTGCAAGTTCACCAGATCTGCGACACTAGAAGGTTCACTCAGGAGGAATCGCAGGCAATGCATATATATAAATAGCTAGGTAGCTCGACCACTCTCTTCAATGATCCATTTCACCACCAGGTCTTGGAGTTGGACTTCACTAGCACTCTAGCAGTCGATGATGACTACCGTACTGTACAAATCGTTAAGTCTGTAACGTGATAAGCACTGTCAACGTCCTCGTCAACGCATGGTGCATGCAAAGTTTTAATTAGTCGTTGAGTGGATCGATTCCGAGAAGGTGCTAGCTGAATTTTGTGTAAAAGAAAGGAGTAACCCCAAAGCTTGGGGAAGCCCAGAACCTCCTCAATCAATCAGTCGCAACCAGCTTCAGCTTCAATAATTTAAAAATATGTCGACCTCGTCATGCTCGTTACTGTTCTTTGCAATTTCCAATTTTCCATGATCAAGATTCTGAATCGCGGAAAATGACATGATGTCATTTTCATTAAAATGGCGGCATTCCAAAACTTTGGCGGGTTTACATCTATATCTTCTGTCCCTGTCCTAGATGTTCAGACAAAGTGGCGGATTTCATATGCCATTTTAACGAAATTGACGTTCATTCCATAACCATCGATCAAGCTACGTTAGGTCGATCCGAAATTATTTCTCTCCATCTTTTGTATATTATATATAATATCTTAGATGCTGTAGAATATATTATAATGCTTCACAATGCAAAGTGCAGGCATGATTAATTGACAGTCAAATACAGTCTTGAAAATTGTGACCATCCCACACTAAGATTTGACTTAATTGTGTAGCACGTACGGAGTCGTCTATTGACTAACTTACAGAAAAGTTCACAGAGCAGTGGGTGCACAGCGGTCGTGAGTACGAGCGAATTGAAGGTGGGAGTGGGACCTTGCCAGGCTCAGGCAGACTTTGGAGGCATTCCCAGAAAGGTTTCTGTTGAATTAGTCAGAAGGCTAATTCCATGCCGGTACGGGTGGCTATCTCTTTGAGCACCTATTTCCATGGTAAAACCAAGTAGAGAATTTTGAAATGCTCAGGTAGAATTATGGATAATTTTTGTTTGTCTTGGTAAAGTCATGTTTTCGACACTCAAGGCATTTTTATAGATAGTAGATGCTATTTTCTGTCGTTTGTAATGTCTAAATTTGCTCCTTCCTGTTGTTTTCAATGTGCAAATTTGCTAAGTAGAGGACTTTGCAATGCGTGAATTTGCTAATTAAAGGACAAAACTTATTGGCAAAGTTAATGGCAAGTGACAAGGGAATTGAACCCTTGGCTTGCAAAATTGCAAGACTATCCATGTGCAGTGTTAGTGTTTTGCATACAAACAAACAAACCACATTAGTGAAACAAGTTAGAATAAACAATAAGATGAAGTCGTTGAAAGCTTCTAGGTCTTTGTTTGTACTCCCTGCCTTCCATCTTCTATCCTACTTGAGATCCACCCAAAAGTGCATACTAAACAACAAAATCCACTAGCCTAGGAGCCTTCTAATGTCAAGGGAAGTCAATTAAATTTGAGGTGTAGAACTAGCTTAATCTCATTAAACATTAGGCATCCCGAAACATGAGGATACTAATGCACAAGTGACAAGTTGAAGACTACATGTCCCCATGCTGGCCCACCTTCACAATCTTTTTCCAAGAATCCATTGCCTCCTTATAAGGATAGTTCTTCAAGGAATAATACTTTTATCCGAACATGCGAACCATGAGTGGCAAATGTTTGTCAGGGCAATTCTTTTGGCATGATTTTAGGAACTTCAAAGTGTTGAAACAACGCTCATCCTCCGCGGAGCCCAAGACTAGGCAACACCTAATCTCAACAACCTTAAAGAACTTGGAGATCAAACTACCCAGATGCTGTGATTGCAACAAGTTTCTCTACAGTTTTATAAGTGGATTCATTTGACAATGAAGAGCGGAGCACATGCTGCATCAGCATTTGATTTCATTGTCATTTTGAACAAGGCTTGTTGATTGTCCAAGTTTGCTGCTAAGAACATCTCAGGCACCATATAGGACTTGTCCTTGTCAATCAAAGGCATCTCACCATGTAGAATTTTGGCGTGACAGTAGAAATCTTTGAGTACAAACAAGTGCTGCAGGAAACTATCATTAACCCCATTTTGTTTCTAGTACTAGGAATATATTATCTCCAAAGCATCAAGTAATGCTTGCTGAGGAAACCTCCGGTCTTACTCATCGCATAGCGACTAGCCAGTCCAAAAGAAGCACTGTTAAATACTGCCAAGCCACCCATCAAAATCAATGAGTCTCAAAGCAAACAAGATGGAAACAAAACAAGTAAAACAAAATGGAAACAAATCTAGAAAGTGGAAACAAGATGGAAACAAATAAGATGAAAAAAAAATTGGAAACAAAGAAGAAAAAAAAAATGCAAATATGCAAATAAAAAAAATATGGAAACAAAGATAAAAAAAAATGTGGAAAAAAATAGAGAAAAAAATATGGATACAAAGCAAGAATGCAAACTGAAAATGAGAATTGAAATTGGAAAAATGAAAACTTATCGGCAAATTGCGGTTCTACATTGTCTTGCACGTGGTTGTAATTTTTTTGTGTTACAAAAATGTGGTTCTTTGTCTGGTGGTCATGGCAACGAGCAAAGACTATAGTGATGCCACAATTGAATACAAGGTGAAAAATGTCATTGCCACCCTTGAAAGGCCCCCACTCTATTGGTATATTGGTACTTTTCAAGTCTACTAGTTCATTGTATCGAGCAAATTTGACAGTATAGTATGTTGATTCCCGGTCTATGAACATCCTACGAAGCTCATTTTGACAAAGTTTGATGGCTTACAAAAAATCACAAATAAAAATATCACATACTTGCGTAAGTTTGATCAAACAATGGATGGCATTCAGCATAGGTATGAAGCACGTCAGTGAAAGAAGTACCTCTATGTCCGTGAGAAAATCGAAGTTCCTAACGGCAACAATTTTTTTTCCTGGGCATTAAAGGGAGGCATGTTCGAGTCCATTTTTGCAATGAGTGTTTTGCATTCATTCATCACTCATTGCGCTGGACTCTTCATGGATATCTGACACGTTTTTGCGTTTCTCAACAATTTCTTGGCCTTAGTTTCTATGAGATCATCTAGTTTTTGAAGCTCACTGCCATTTGTAACTCCGACAAAAGTAAAAGTACAACGACTAGAATAGTCCCTCCAATTGGAAAATCAATGGATAATTCAACAATGTCTCCGCCATGAGATTAATGCGATGACTAGCACAGCTAGCACCAAGAGAGAAAAATGTCATTTCTCCCTAATTTAGGTGGTCACACCATTCTTTGCTCCTTGGAATCTAATAACATCATCAACCCCAAAGCAGACGACTTTGGAAGCTATTTCCTCTCGATTCAACCCTACCTCTCCCAACAAAGACAACATAATGGCATTTGTCAAGTGGTTCACCATACCCCCGTCGAAGACACAAGACAAATGCAATAAATGTATGAATCTTTCCCTGGTGGACATTGCGTAAACATGCACACCCAGCCAACATGTATTGTCAATTGCCGTGACTTCGTTTGCACTGATTGAAATGACTTGCATAGACTAAACCATGGCTTTAAGAGCCGATAGAACTACTACATGAATGTGTTCACTTATCTCCCAACTGCTAGTCTCAGACCAATGTTTCTTTGGCAAATTCTTCACCTTAAGGTGTCTTAGTAATATTGTCCATGTTCGTAATCACACATAGGCTGACCATGATTCAAGACTTGAAACAAGGTTGAGAACTATACTCCCTTTCTTTTGAGTTTCCCATCGAAGTCAGCATCAAGTTGGTCAGCATTGATCCACATTGATGTCGACCAATCCAAAGCTTCAAATTCAACAAGTGTTTGCAGTCGCCCTTCTTGAAGGTGTCACCTTTCTTCAGGTGAGAAAAAGGCACTCCATCTTCCTTGCACACCCTCTTTCCCTCGTGCTTCTCTAGGCTGTCACCCTTTGCCATGATTACCTTTCTTCTCCTTGAGATCGTGCTCCAACATTGGCAGAGGACCCCCCACCAAGTTGACAATTGGCATCAAAATCCCTTTCAGACCATGTATACTTGTAGGCCCACACCAATTGCCACCTTTGCGTGATTGTACTCGAGGATACTTTCTTCTTTGGCGTACAAGAAGCTACAGTCTTTGCAGTGTGCTTCTTCTTTTCTCTCCGCTTGGACATCTCCTCACCATTTGTACATCCATTGGGCGACATCACCGTGGTCTTAGAAAGACACTTTTGCTACGCATGGGCAAGCAAGGAATCCAAGAGACGAGTCTTGGACACATGCGTGACCTTGTCTTCCACGCTAGAAGACATGATGATTGGAGCAATTGCTGCGGCACCCGCAAGAATCTCCCCTAGCAACAACAAGTCTCCCATGCCGCAGCTCTTGCAGGGAGACCAAAAAGTCTTCACTTGGAAATTTTCAGGCAGCTTCAAGCAAGGCACCATTCTTGAACTTCCAAGTCCCAATTCCTAAACTTGCACCCTAAGTCTCCAAAAGGCCAAGACAAACACACCAACTCCCCAAGGCAACACTGAAAGCAAGATCAATCAAGCAACAAGCAAAGCAAGTAATGTAGATTACAGGTGATCACAATAAAATAAGCATGAATATATGATGGATTGATGGCCAAGAACAACCTGCATTCTTACACTTGATGAATCGCCATTTGCCAACAATCGAGCAACCACCTCAAGCCCACATTCAATTAGAGCCTCCACTTCCACAAAAGCAATGAATGAAACAGATTCACAATCTCCAAAAATTCACAACTTGCAAGTAGTGGCGCTTACAAGTCACAACTCAAATGACAACGCAATGACATTGAAAGCAAGCAAGAAGCATAGGAATGTCAAGATTCCAACGTATCATGAATTTTCAAAATTGTTTCCATCATCAGAGTTGCAGTCTCGTAGTCTCTTATAGAACTCATAGGCACAGATCTCAAGACAACAAAAACTCTCGCGGATTGCACCACAACAACAACTAGATATAATTCCAAGATCCTAAACCAATTACGTACCCTAAGCAACAATTACTTTTTGCTTAGGAAACTACTTAAGCTGATTAAGTGCGAAAAACAAGGAACAAGAGGGAGACAAAGCTACTAAGGGAGCACCACCCAAGTTAACCTCTAATCCTAATTACCTTGCTAAATTGGCGGTACAGATGCAGCCATCTCTGCTACCGATCAACGGCTTCAATATCATCTTGGCTAACGAGGCACAATAAACGTAGCAGATGAATGCTACTTTTTTTCGAATGAATACTCCAATTTGCAAACTTTGTTAACATCTTGCTCACGAAACTACTCAAATCTTGAAAATTCCTTGATTTTCTGCCATGTACGTTTAGCTCTAGATTTATTTTGGTAGTTTTGGGGCGAAATTTAGCCACTTCCAAGATCATTGGCATTGACATATAGTTCAACACGCAAGCAACTCTTGCAGGTGGGTAGGGATTTGTTTTGTTTTGTTTAGGGTAGTGCAGAAAGGGATCTTCTATGACATTCCATTAGAGGAGAATTGAGGTCTCAACATGCCTAGTACTTTTGGGCAAACAAGACATTTGTGCCGCACATATGTGGTAGCGGTCATGTGTCCATGTTGGCAACCTGCTACTTTAAGTAATGAGGACCACAAATAGAATAGTATATTTTGCCCACTATTTAATTCAAAGTTTTAAACTCGCCCACCACATGTACTGTCGTCCATTACCTTCACAATAGAATCCCTACGGCTCCACCACTAGTCTGGATGCGGGACAGTCCTATGTGTGTTATAGCCATTATATTGTTGTCAACAATCTATATTATATAAGACCCAGCGGACAAGCAAATGATGCCATCATTAAATATTATTTCTCATTGACTTGCTACTAATTGTTGCAACGCATCGTAAATCAAATGTCATCACCTTGGGTTTCACGATGTGCAAATTCAAATGGAATTAAATCCAAATTTTTTATTGTACTTCTCTAGATATTCCCCATTTCCGAATTGGGCATGTCATTGAGATCCCAATTCACTTCTGATGTAGAAGCCTACATATGAATTGTCCTTCCTCCAACATAATGATGTAGTCATGTGGAATATAATTTTGAAATATTTGGCAATAAATTCAAGAAAATTATATTTAGCAATTATCTCACATAGCTTTAGAAGCCACTTACTTTTTGTGGAGAGGAATAAGAAGACAATCTTTTTTATTATATAAGTGGGATGGTAATAGGAGGTAAAACAATCCATGGGAAATATGTAAATTAGATTGCTCAACCACCCTCATAATTAAGTCAAAAGCACAAATTGTATTTGAAGTATAATTTTAGACCTCATTTAGGCATAAACTTACTTAAACTAACATGATTTTGGTACCAAAAATTGTGACAAATGTTATTACATAAAAGGTCTAAAATCTAAGTCATGCAAGATGGATTTGTATTTGTATTTCAGAACTTGCATAATTAGAAAAGGTGCCAAAGTATTGAAATACTACCAATAAACTATCTAATGTTAACTCCAAAAGTTCTTTTGAATATATTTAAAAGCCCCAAACAACTTCAAAATACTATTTTCTAAAGCAAGGCCAAAATCTTCATCTATAATTATTTTTTAACAAATCCAATCATAGGATGCTTAGAATAACTTGATCGAACATCTTTCCAAATTCTTTAGCGTGACTATTATCTCCACCAACAACAAGTTCAATGTGCCTAAACTTCAAAATATTGGCTTTTCTAGCCCTTTCAAAAAGGGAAGTTTTATCTTCCAACATCTTTAGGAAAAAAAACATGTATACCCCATAACTTTTACATTTTAGTCAATGTGATGGAAAATGGATTGAGAATACATGGAATTTATTTTTTAATATTCAACCCTAAGAAAATTATTATGTGAAAGGTCGTATTAAATGAAATAAAAATCAAATCGCTTATTAATTTTTGAAATTGCTAATTGCTAATCCCAATATTTAGAATGTTCTAGTAAACAATTGGTATCCTTTAATTTTATTTTTATTTAGAAAAAAATTAAAAGTGAGTTTAAAAAATCACATCATATGCTTTTTCTACCTTCATTATTTGCAAAATAAAACTCTTCAAAACTTTCACTTCATTATTAGGAATCTATAAACAAATGCTCTTGAATAGTTATCAAACTATAAAATCCAATCAAATTAATCAATGTTTTTTTGGAATATATTTTTAGCTATCTAGTTTGACTTATTGAATTTTTAAAATCCTTTCTAACTTTTGCAATTTGTATTAGACTGACGTAAAATAAAGCTTCACACATACTCTAGGATGAATAGCATCCATCCTCGAAATTTAATGCAAAAATTCCAAATCATGAAGTCAACAAAGCCTACCTAATTTTGCAAAAAAGCCAAAGTAGGATCCTTTCACTACAAGAGAATGGGGTGTTTTAAGTAGTGTCCTAGACATTGCGTCTTTTAAGTAAGGTTTTAAGTAAAAATTTACTAAAAAGACAGTCTTTTTAGTAAAATTTTACTTAAAACCTTACTTAAAAGATGTTACTTAAAAGACGTGATGTCTAGGACACTACTTAAAACACCCCTTTCTCTTGTAGTGTTTAATTAGGGATTAATAAAATGTGCATGGATCAAAAGGTTTATATAGTTATTGAAGCTAAAAATAAAATTGATTGAGCCAACATATAAAGTAGAAGCACCAACAATTGATTACTTAGGCAATTTTGGAGCAAATGGTGACGAGTATATGGTAGTAGAAATTTTCCCCATGTAGGAAGATAGGAAATATGGAGATAGAAAAAATTTCAAAATTTTATTCCCAAAATTGAAATTACTGTGAATTTTGGGAGCCAAAAAGTGCCCTTGTTCAGTAGCCAATGTCTAGAGTCTTCCAATTCCGATCATTCAAGAACAACTTTTTCACTCACTACTCCTACTTGCTCACTATTTCGGGACATGTGTCATAACCTTATTGGTCCCAACCTTAGAAAGGACAAAAAAACCCATTCCAAGCTTGAATTCCAGTTTAAGGTTGGAAATAGCACACCTTACAGGTTGGGTACTACGCGTAGTTGACAAGTGGTGCTTCTACCTTAGTCTACAGTTGTAATGAAGTGTAAGTTACTCATAAAATGTGAGGCTAAGGTAGAAGGTTCTAAGAGCGCACATGCTCTAAAATTGCCCTCTTTATATATGTTGCTTTTTCATAGCCTTCAGCAATGTACAAATAGTGCACATTGTAGGAGGTGAGTGATTTTAGAGCCTTATGCCATTTCAACTTCAAAATTTCATAACTAATTCTACAAAGCTCCAAAAATATGAAACAATTTAGGTTAGATGACAATTCCATTTGTCTTTTTTTTTAAATTTACTAAAATATATTTCAAGAAGCTCCCTAAAATTCAATTTTAGCTCTTAGGTGGGTGATTTATGGACCTTCTATCTTATGTGCATGTTTAATTTCAATGAAGACTCTAGAACTCTGGCATGGAGTTAATTAGTACTCCTTCTGTCCCAAAATAAATTTGTGGTACTCTCTCCAGTTTTCTAGTTTCCTCCTAGAAACTAATATTTTATTGAGACAAAGGAAGTAGTCTAGCTAATTTACTGCAAGAGAGAGATTTAACCCTTAAAAGCATTTCATGTCCAAGCTTGGTCAAACTTCATTAGATTTCTACATTAAAATATACATTTAAATTTTTTTGATATTTTCACATGTAGTAATATATGTCTAAAATTCAATCTCATTTGTTTACAATAAAATTATAAAATTAAATTTTATATTTAAAAATAAAATAAAGCTTTATAGACTAAGGGATAAACTATCTAGAGTGAGTGAATTAGTGCACATTGTTTGATTAATAGAAAATTGATTTTCTAAAAATAATTTTTTTGAAATTGCTAAAATAAATTCTTAATGAAATCACAATAAACTAATTATTATACCCAAAAAATATGACAATGAGAAGTTTGTTGGATGCAACCAAAAGATGACAATCAACTTTTGGATGATTAACCCCTAAACTACACGATGTGCACTTTCTGGACGATGAAACAAAGAGCTTACAAGCATTGTATCATCCAACAAACTTCTCATTCATCCAATGTAACACTTGAATCTTGAGAAGACAACCTCCTTTAATGTTGTAGAAAATTATATTTTTGTACTGAAAGATATAAGCAAAAATGTGCCAAAATTTGAAAATGGATCGAGGCATTAAGGGGTTAAATCCTTGTTAACTTCAATAGAGAATTTTTTTTAAATGAATTGACAATGAATAGAAAATCAAATGAATTTGATATGAACTTAGTATGAATGGAATATTTAATTGAATGGAATGTGATAATTTGAGATGAATGGAATTTGACTAGAATATGGGATTTTTAATATGGAATTAACATAACATTCAGTAGCAATCATTGGTATTGCTTCCCTAAAACAGAATGATGTGGAATATTGCACATCATTTCCTCCAAGGGATGAAATGATATAGACTATTCCACACCAAATCAATAACTATAGATACATGTAACAAAATGTGTCAAAAAAATGAAGCGCAGAAGCTAATACCTTGGTCACAATTGCAAATTGGGTTAGTATCAATAAATAAAAATTTCATCAAAACAACAAGTAATTCTTTGAAATTAAAGACTTCAACAATGACATTACTACACTTTGTTGAAAAAAACATTTATGATTAGAAAGTTATATAATTAAAATAAGCTCCTTACTTATATACATGTGGGGTGGAAGAAGGTGAAACAAACAATGTAGTATATGTAAATTAAAATTATTAGGAGCTCTAGCACTCATAATTAATTCAAATTAAGGTAGGAATAAAATTCCTACTTTAATTCCTATAAATGTCATTGAAGCAATTCCTTTGTTAGGCCATCAAATTTAATTTTTTTTGATGGCAAAGAATTAAATGACATTGATATTTGATTCAAAGGATTTCAAAGATTTTTGGCAAATCATCTTGGCATTTCTTTGTTGATTTGTTTGGCTCGTCCAAGATTTAGCAAAAAGAATAGTGTACACCATAAACCTACTACCACGACCTTGGTACCCGGTACCAGAGTTTATTTTAATTCCTCATGTAAGGGAATATGCTCTTAAAGCAACCATTTAAAGGCTGGTTTGTCTTTTCACAAGCTTTCATGGACAGAGATATTTTTAGATCATTTTTCAAATAAAGAAAAATAGATGTGGAACCTAATACAAGTGGTTTTGTATTTTTCCAAGCATTTTGAATACCTTATAAAAAAATTCGTAGATTTGGGGCATAGGCACCTATTTGTGACCATAAGTCTTCCAAAATCCGTCCACTTACAACTTGTAAAGAAATAAGTAGAAATCAAAAACAATGATTGGCTCTTGCAATAGAAAAATAATTTTTCCTCCATGCCTTCAATTGCTAAATTGGTCCATTTAAGGATCAACCCATCTCATTCTCCACCTAAAAATAGGGGCAGTTTGAAGAAGATGGCACTTTTAGAGCAGACTACCTTAGATATTTTTTGTGGATCATGAGGTCTCAAGAGAGGGAAAGGCAGACTCTTTGAAGGCTAATGAATGTTGTAAATGCCATGCTGGCTAGAATGGTAGTGTCAGGCAAATTGAATAAGATTTTGTGGGAATTCAAAATGCTCGGGTTAGAGTAATCCACATATATGGAAACGTTAGTTGGATGGTATCATGAGTTAGTTGTTAAAGTAGATACACCCAAATGTGCCACTGACCTTAAACCGCCATCTATACTATGTGTACATCTCCAAAATCGGTTCTGTACCTATGTGGAAGAAACACTTTTAGAACTAAACTTTGTTCCTTAATAACTTTTGCATACAATATCCAAATGCCATGTTCTCTAATGCGTTGAGACCTCTTTCCACTTGCCTACAAGAGCATGTGAAAATTTGACCAGTCTAATAATAGTAACTAGGCTCAGTGGCAAAAAGTGGCGGTTTTGGGTGCACCTACCTTAGTTGTGTTAAAAAAAACTGACTATCACGTGGAGTTGATGGGTGGTTTTGATTTGTTAGGGTTTAGGGTTTTGAAGTGGAAGTTGAACTCATGGGTGAAACTGCCTTGGCTTAGCAAGAATCATCTGCTTAACTTTTCAGCAAAGCCAACCCTTTCAATTTTCCTTGTGTAAGGTAGACAAACTCATTTACCACCCCATAACATTCAGTAGCCTTCAGAGAGCCTGCCTTTCCCTCTTTGGAGGCCTCATCCACGAAAAACATCAACCTGAGAATTAAAGTAAGTTTCAGTACCCAACACCAAGATCGTGGCAGTAGATTTATGTACACTATTCTTTTTGCAAAACCTTGAACCAGCCAAACAATTCAAATTGGGCCATCAAAATTCTTAAGATGATTTGCCGAGAATCTTGAAAACACTATCCCAATATCATTTAACCCTAAGTAGCCAACAAAAATAATTTTGATGGACCAATAAGGACATTTGTAGTAAGGAAGATTGGAGCTGTCATTTTTATATTGAAATCAATTGTAAATCATGATTCCTCAAAGGATATGGGATAATTTGAAAATGAGAGCTTGACCACTCATTGTCAAAATATAAAAATCATGTTTGATGTAAAATTTTAGACCTCATTTAGTCATAGTAGAATAACTTTTCTCAAAATATTTTGGACAAGTAAAAGTTGTTAAATCAATTTAAATTTTATCTCCAAAAATCCGTTTGATATATCAAGCCTCCAATCAAAAGTTATGGACAAAATTCAAAGAGGATGTTTGAAAATGTAAAAGAAAACGTCCCTTTCAACTCCTCTTTGAAATTTATCTATAACTTTTAACTGGAGGCTTGAAATATCAAACGGATTTTTGGATATTCAATTTAACTTGATGTTTTAACTTTTTTTAGTTCAAATTTTTTTGAAAAAAGTTATTCTACTATGACTAAATGAGGTCTGAAATTCTATTTTAAATACAATTCTTGTTTTAATTTGACTTAACTATGAGTGATTGAGCTCCTACTAATTTTAATTTATATGTCCCACATTGTTTGTTTTACCTCCTAACACCCCATATGTATATAAAGAGTTGTCTTGTCATTGTAAAGTCATGAATCATGAGTGGCTTTCAAAATGTTGTGAGGAAATTGTAACTTAGGGTTCAAAGTTGAATGCTTTTATCTTGAAAATTTTATTCAAAATATTTATTCTGTTGCTAACCTAGTTAAGTGCAATTTTTATTACTAAGGGCATCCCCACTCCAACTCAACAACTAACTCAAACTGGGCAAATGGCCGTGCCCAGCCAAAATGCGTGCTCCACGGCAGGCACGCCAAGTCCCAGAGAGTGGCCGGGCGCGGCAGAAACTGGAGAGCGGACGGAAAAGTAGTGTTCGTTCCCTGTGGCTGGGTATGTCAGAGGACACATGAATCGAGGTACGGAGCGCATGTTTCCAGGCAGGTTTCCCCACGAACGAGCTCCAGACTACGCATGACAACCTACTGTATTAGGTACACCAGGCTACTGCCATATTCCTAATAACTAAGAAATAAATCAACTTAAATGATTTATATACCAATGTCACTATTCCTATTACAATCAATTATCATCAATGTAAATTGGGTGACAACATGAATGAATAGTTTCATGGGTAGATGGTGAAAAGTAAGGTTGGAGAGGTAGATTTTATAGAGAAATCCATTGTTCATCGTGAGCCCTCAAAAAGTATGGGATAATTAGAATAAAAGAGCTTGACTCCTCATTGTAAAAAGTTAGAATTGTGTTGAAAGTAGAATTTTAGACCTAATTTAGTCACAATAGAATAATTTTTTCTAAAAAAATTTGAACTAAGAAAAGTTGTTAAATAAATATAAATTTCACCTCCAAAAATCTGTTTGAGATTTGGATTTTCTAATCAAAATTTATGGACAAAATTCACAAAGGGGGTGGAAGGAAATTTTTTTTGACATTTTCAAACATCCTCTCTGAAATTTGTCCATAACTTTTTATTGGAGGATTCAAATCTCAAACGGATTGTTTGAGGTGAAATTTATATTAATTTAACAGCTTTCTTTAGTTCAAATTTTTTTAGAAAAAGTTATTCTACTATGCCTAAATTAGGTCTAAAATTCTATTTTTAACACAATTCCTATTTTGACTTAGCTATGAGTAGTTGAGCTCTTACCAATTCTAATATTATTTATCCCACATGGGTTGTTCTACTTCCTACCACCCCATGTGTATATAAAGAGATTCTCTCCTCCTTCTCCATCAATATTTCAAAATAGAATTGACTTCGGAAGCAAAGGAAGTTAGTCACTTAATTCATTTCTCTCAATGAATTAAAATTTTAATAGTTAGTCTTTTAAATCGCGAAACAATGTTGCAGTGTGGGGTTTACTGTGTTGCTGTGGACCACTCTCCCTTCCTATGAGCCGGCCGCATTTCTCCAACACTCCAAAGAGCCACTTGGAGTGTCTTCTTGCCAAGTTGGAGTGGGGATGCTCTAACCCGGTTGAGTGCATTATTTTTTAGTAACCCAGCTTGGGTTAGCCTTGAGTGTTCTCTAGTTTGTTCACCAACACCCTCTTGCTTGCTTCTGAACAGAGTTTGTCAGACAAATTTCGACGCGTGTTTGTTAGCTACTGATGGTGCCGAATATTCGACATCATTCTGTTAGAGTGAAGGCAGACTTTGCTTCTGCTACTGAATGTTATGCAGCAACTAAGGTAAACCAGCCTATGACAGGCAGATTGCCTGGTTTGCCTTGTTGACATTTTTGAAATTTTGAATTTTTTTTTTCATATAAAGGCAAACATGAAAAATTGGTAGAACAATTGAAATTTTATTTTTTTGACAAAGTATGAATTTGTTACAGATTTTTGAAGTGAATTGGCCAGATGGCTCAAAACAATCTGTAGACTATCCCACAACCATCAAAAACTATACCCATGGTGGTCATCAAACCACCCAATGCAGTTACAATATTTCCTAACATGGTCGAAATATTTTCTAACATGGACATGACATAAAGGAATAAAAAAAGTTAGTTCATGTAATGAATTACACTAGAAAGGGACGAGTTCCTAAAACAGTCTCTAACATCTCCATCACCATCATACAAAACATTGATTTCAGCCATCAACCTACCTAATAAAGTTTTGCTTACATTAATTGGAAAAAACCTGGCACAGATTGATGGAAAACTGTAATGGGTCATCTTATAGATGTCTGTATTAGGCACTTGGCCTGTCATAGGCTGGTTTACCTTAAGGTAAACCTGCCTATGACAGGCAGAATGACTGATTTGTTGTATTGCCATTAGCAAAAATAATCAATTTTTTTTCCATACAAAGACACATGTGAGAAATGAAGAAAGCAACTGGAATTTTATTTTTTGGATAAAATATGAATTTTTTGTGAATTTTTGAAGTGTACTGTCCAGTAAGCCCAAAAGAGTCTGTAGACTACCCCAAATCAGCAGAAAATTGTTTCCATGATGGTCATCTTCCCACCTAAAACAGTCATAACATTTTCTAAGATGGCTACAAGACTTTCTAACATGGACATGACATGAAGAAATAAAAAAACTACTTTTTACTACCAATTTTAGACTAGATTGGTGTAAGTGTTCATAACAGTTACTAATAACTTCATAACCATATCCCAAGGCTTTGATAACAACTACAAATCAACCTTATGCAGTCTTCATCCCATTTTTAAGAAAAAGTTTCTCATAGATTGATAAAAGACTAATGGGGGGGATCAGTAGGTGCCTGTCATGGGTGGTTTGCCTGTCATAGGCAGGTTTACCTTATTTCCACCCTTGTGTGCAAATGGCTTCCCAACAATTATTTCCACCCTTGCGTTCAAGTGGCTTACATTCTAGATTGCATATGTAATTTTTTGGAAATTATCTTACAAAATGTCTTGAAAGTCATTTTGATTGAATCTCAAACATCCCCAAAAGTCTTTTTTTTCAGTTACTCAAAGTGGTCACATTGACTAAAGCCTTACGAATTATAACATTCTGATGAGTCAATAAGAGAGTGATTTGGTTGGTTGTTTCAAAACGTAAACTCGACATCATGGAAAGAAACAAGTTAACATCCCTTGTTTGAAAATTAAAAAAACCCAAAAAACAACTCATTTCAAATTACGTCTTCATTGATATACATCCATACAATCCATGATTTTCAAATCACATATTAAAAACCAATTCTCATGTATAGAGTTCCATGGTACCGACAGACTCAAACTGATTTGAAATCAGGGTCATCCCACACGATTATTTTTTGGCGCTTCCACTCTTGGCTTTCGCAAGAACAGCCTCTCTAACGGGATCGGGAGGAGCAGCCGAGCCTTTCTTTGCATCTTCTGCAATGAGGCTCTTCTTCACAAGTTGAGTCGGTGATGGCTCCTTTTCCTTTTCTTTTCCTTTTTCTTTTTCTTTTTCATTTTCTTCGCCGGGGGGCTCGACGTTCTTTTTGAAGCGATCGCAACCACAAGGATCATACTCATCGTCCACTTCAGTTATGGGCTCTTCAAGAATCTTCTTGGGCTTGGGTTCATCTTCTGGGTATTTGTCTTTGAGTGGATTGTTCTTCAGGAGATAGGCGGCCAGAAACTCACATGGGTTGCTTGGCCTGCACCAAATTCTACTTACAGCTTGAAAAGGTTTGAAATAACATTATTTCCACAAGAAGAAAAAAAAATTAGAATATTTTGTTAAACCAGAAAGATCATTTTGGGACAGAGGGAGTAGTATTGAAGAAGTAGAGGAAGTGGTGTGCACTTGCTTATATTTATGAGTCAAAACTTGTAAACATTGAGATTCACCTAAATGCGACAAGCGCACTGAGAGCTTGAAGTAAGAGGGGCACTATATTCTTTTCCTGTGTGCCATGTCATAAAAACAAACCAAAACACAAATGAAAGTGATTGATTAGAAGATGTTTTGTTTCACAACTTGCCAAATGCTACAAGAAAAAAATGACAATATTGTAGAGGGTGTACTATTTTATCACTTTAATCCTAGAAGGATGCGGACCTCCATGACCAAGGTAGTCACCAAAGTATTCTAATCATTTGAGTAAACATATACATTCTTTGTTTCTAGAGTTAATAGTGGAGTCATCCATTAGACCTTCTAGGTCTTCAATGTGCTTATAGGATCAAGGGATGAGCAAAATGGTTTGGCTTCAAAAAACATGAAGTGGTTTATCTTGCAAGGACACATCTGAAAATGGCTTAGAATGAACTCACCCACATCATTTTGGAAGCTTCTTAAAATCAATTATGATGTTTTGAAGCAAGAAGCAAGAAGATTTCTATTCTTGTCCTTAGAAGGGGTATAAACAAGCCTCTATGCTTGATATTCCATTGCTACAGAACTTACCAAATTTAAGCTACTTTCAACCCATATGTCATTATTTATACCATGAATGTGATTATAAATTTCTCCTCTCTATAAAAGAGACTTCAAATCTTTTAATTTTTGTAAATTTTTATAGCAAGGGGGGGAGGGCTGATTTAAACAACCTTAACACTCCTTTAATCCTAAAATAATTTATGTCAAAAAAGTGTTCAAAAGGGATAAAAATTAACATTCCTTTTGATAATGCTTCTATCTTTAACATTATATACACAATCATATTGCTTCATGATAGGAGTTATTGTTATACAATGTAAATACACCTAATTGCAACCTCAACCTAATTGTGTCAATTTGTACACCCCTCTTAATTTCAAAATTTAAATCTAAGATAGTCATTCTTGGCTTGTGAGATTTGTACAACATGATTATGAGAAGATCGAGTAACAACTCCAATTTTAAGTTCTAAAATGAGGAATGATAGGGTATGCATTGTAATGCAATAAGCTAGGCTTTGCAATTAGATATAGTCTACTTACCTTATAGATTCAAGCATTCTATTTGTTCCACTCACCAGCCATACTCGGATTGGGGTAGCCTTCTCTTCAATTTTATGTTGCAAAGTCAAAGCCATTCGAATTGCGTCTTCTCCCTGCATCAATCAAATTCAATCAACAAAGACAAAATTTGGTCATGGTTTTAATCCTGTAACGTCACTACAGACACTAAGTGTCCGATGGATGATGGAAAATCCTTCTATGTAAGCCATAAGTGTAGACGTTCATCCTTGAAATTTTGTGCAAAAAGGGGAGGTCTTGAACTACAATTTGACCTCCAATAAGTGCTCTTGGGTTGATTTGTAAGCAAATGATTCTCACAATACCCAAAAAAGAATGATTTCCACGGTGACAAGCCCGATGTTCCAAGGTTAAATTGCTCAAGATTAATTTCCCTTTTTTCTAAGATTGCAACAAAGATTTCAAGCATTGGTGAATTAAATTGATGTTCTCTCTGCACAACCAGTTTAATGTTACCCTAAAATTTTAGTTAACCCTAAAATGAAGCACAATTGTTAGATTACCTCAATTGGGTCATCAAACCACATATCATTGTACATTGGTTTATCTGGGAAGTTTGTAAAGAATGGCTCTGGTGGTTGTGCTT
Source organism: Antitrichia curtipendula (assembly GCA_951230915.1). Classification (NCBI taxonomy): domain Eukaryota; kingdom Viridiplantae; phylum Streptophyta; class Bryopsida; order Hypnales; family Leucodontaceae; genus Antitrichia; species Antitrichia curtipendula. Next base: position 17,398,053 of record OX579633.1, read on the forward strand.
CTAAGTTTATATCAACTGCCACATATTCAAAACAAAATATCAATCTTCAGGCACTCCAAAAACGTAATTATGCTCAAAACCTTACAAAAAAGCACGAGTCAAGTCTAATCAATTAATTTTCCGTCAAGTAATGAAATCCAACTTCATTGGTCACAACAATTGTAATAGCAAAATGCAAACCCTAAATTCAAATTTCTAACCCTGTTTCAATTTTTTGTGGAGCATATGAAATCCAACCTGACTTCTTTATACTTGGTTTTGGGTCCATTTTTGAGACCAAAATAGGATTGCTGCAGAAGAGAAATTTTGAGCAATTTCTTTGAATCTTAATTCAATTGAGATTAAAGAAAAAAGAATTTTTTTGCTTCAGACCTCTTAGTACGTTTTTACGGTAGTGTAACTTGCAATCTTTGTTGGAGCAATGAAAGCTGATTATGTGCCTAATTATGAAAATTTTAGATGGATTGTTCGTTGATTTAACCCCTAAAGGTCAAAGACTATGTTTTCACCAAACCGCACCAAAACTGCTATTTCTAATACAAGTACCAAATTTTAGAAGAAAAAAAACATTTTTAGAAAAACATAACCATAGGATCTTGTATTAAACTAGTTTGAGAAGGTTGTGGAAAAAATTTCAGAAATTTCCACCGTGTGGATTGCAAGATAATAGCGTTTGAATTGATAAAAATTCTTTTGTTGCCCCTGTGAAAATCCGGGCAGCTGCACTTCACAAAGTCACATTGGTATGGAAAAATGTCCAAAATGGTGGTTATTCTTTGGATTCTTTCTTCAAGGCAAGTTGACTACATGCTTGAAAAATTTCAAATCATTTAGAATTGTGAAACATATAGGAAAAAAATAGTAAGTAGATAGAGGTAGAGAATGTTGAAAATACTAAATTGTTAAGAATTTAAATATGGAATTGAAAAATGCCAATACCACAGGTTGTAATGTTGCAATAAAAAATCTAAATAAACACTCAAAGTTTTTGTTGTTTTTTCAAAAATATTGGAAATTAAGTTAAATAAAGGACTTCAAAATTTATATTAGAGTGGAGATTCCATAACTACCCTCGAACTAAAATTCCTCATAACTTTCATCTCATTCATCAAAATGAAATGATTCAAAGCTTCCCATGTATATATAAATCTCAAGAACCAAATACGAATTTTTATTTTAAAAAGAAGTGATATTTAAAAAAGTTTTTTCAGCTGCCCGGGCTGCCCGCCGACCAATGAAAATGACGTATCATGAAAAAACTTTTTAACCATGTAGTCAAAAGTTATGAAAATTGTTGAGCCTTAAAGCTACCCCTTGGGCACATCTTGTGTGAAAATTTCAAAGGAAAAAATAAAAATCCTGGTCGTAGTGAGCTGCCCAAATCGCTATGTTGTCAAAATTAAAACGGTGTTTGGTCCTTTAGGGGTTAAAAACTTGTACTTTCATCCCAATCTTTACAATGTTGTTTGAATTTGTATCATTAAGGTAGAACCACCCATAACCGACCAAATAAACAACTTTGGACATGATCTAGAGTAAAGTAAGGCGAAGGAAATATTTCTACAATTGTAGAGATAGAAATGAGGGGGATTGCCAAAATTTGGTAATTTTATTGCTTGAACTGAAATTACTAGGAATTTTAGAAGGCAAGAGGTGGTCTGAACCCATGTCCAATGTGTAGACTATTCCAAAAATGTTCACTTAAGAGACTACTTTTTGTTCACTTTGGCACTCCAAACCAAGCGAGTGTGTCATAAAAAGAATGGAGGAATTGATGGTGGAAAATCAAGAACTCATGTTTGGAAATTAGTCCCAACCTCTCTTGAATTTCAAACACTCTGTTTATTGTTAGGGCCACTTCACACTATGGCCAAAGGTCGAGAGGCCGTGGGTTTCTACCGATCAAATTTCAAGAAACCAAAAGTTCGGCCTCTCGACCCTTCACACTAAAAGGCACAAGTCCAAAGGCCATCACCCCCAACTACCTACGTGGCAATAAATTGCCTACATGGCGACATACTCTCAAAGAAAGTTTGGGTCAACTAAAAATGAAGACCCAAACTATGGCCGAGAGTCCATCAACTTATGACAAGATCTCAACCGTTAGATTGGTAGGTGGGAGTTCATTGCCAAGGATTTGGACTTTGGACTTGGCCTTTGGAGGCTTCACACTATGGCCGGTCAAAGGCTCCAATTCCTTTATTTTATTGCCTATTTATTGCTCATTTCTTTGGACTCTCAACAAAGTTTGGCCATTCAATCCCACGGACTCTCGACTTTGTCGGCTATAGTGTGAAGCAGCCTTTAATGGGACTATGGTTGGTAATGGATGGTTCTACCTTATAGCTCACAAACTCCTTGTGTGGCTCAAAAACTAAGTTGCCTTTATTATAGTGGTGGTGAATCACTAAAGGTACTTTCACATTTGGGGCTTGGAAGCATTGATGCTAGAATAGTAATATGGAAGGAACAGGGACTGTTGCAATGTTTGGCGTCTTTGCGTGCTGGCCAATGATCCCAAAACTAGCTAAATTTCGCTCGGTTGTTACTTAGTTTCTTCATACCCCTAGTGTAAATTCAAAAAAAATCTTCCAAAAATTAACATTTGGCTAAAAATCCTTGAACCGGTTTTGAGATCATTGGTGTTGGCTGCATGCCAAACATCAATATTTATTGAGTCTTGGAAAACTGATCGTGTTGATTAATGATGGTTTTAGTTCAATTTATGAAATACCGTCAATGTGGCTTGCGAGCACCTATTACAGTGTTTTCAAACTACACTAAATAGGGATATTAAGGGGACCAAAAAATTAAAGGAACTTATTCTAGAAAATTGTAGATGTTTGAAACATGATGTACAACCCCCGGACACTTCAATAACTATTGATGTACAACAAAGGTAGATATTTATATAGTGTGTAAAGTCAATTAATTAATATGGGTCCCCTACTCCCCTTAAAACCTCTATTTAGTGTAGAGGGGAGGTGTTAGCTCAACATTATGTCCCTTGTCCCTATTCTTTGGTAGTGTTTGTGGCAAGTAACATCGTGCGAGTTGAAAAAGTTCCATGGCAATGATTAATTACAAATACTAATTCATTCATTTCAGCACTTTGTAAAAACCTACTTAGTGTCAAGTGCAAAAGCACCATTATAAACAAAAACTTTAATTTTTTAACTTTTTTGAGGAGGACCCTTCTACTAGATAATTTGAAGTCAAAAGAGTCCCTCAAAATATGATAATAAAGTCACAAAATGTTAACTATGCAGTCACCCCTCCATTTGTCCTTCTTTTATTTCTTATTCTAGATTTCATTTTGTAGCGCCACTTAATTCTTAAAGCCCTAAACTGAGGGTTTATTTGGCAATATAACAATTTTGGGCAGCTCACTACAAATAGAATATTTTTTCTTTGAAATTTTCACACAACATGTGCCTTAGAAATAGATGTAAGGCCCAACAATTTTCATAACTTTTGACTACATGGTTAAAAGTTATTGTATGATATGTAGTTTTTATTGTTCGGTGGGCAACCCGGGTAACTAAAAATACTGATTTCTTAAGAAATAAAAATTTGAAACTAATTTTTTAGATTTATATATACATGGAATGCTTTGAATCATTCTATTTGGTCAAAGAGGTGAAAGTTATGAGGAATTTTAGTTTGTGGGTAGTTTGTGGGTAGATATAGAATCTCTATTGTAAGATATTAAACTTTAAAGTACTTTATTTAATTTATTTTTCAATATTTTTGAAATTTTCAAAAAGAAAGAAAGGTGTAAAATGTTTACTACAACATTACAACCATTAGAATTGACATCATTACAAAAAATATGAGGCCTCAACAAGGCTGTGAGTGCTGATTTTTGGGACCCACGGGTGATATTACGGAAAAAAAAAATCCGAAAAAGAAATTAAAAAGTGACGTCACGCTTACGTCAGTGCTGACGTGGCACTTCAACCACATCAGAATTTCAATTTCAGGAAAAAAAATTCGAAAAACCCCTCTGTAGTATCACTATGGGGGTCCCGGCTTAACGGCCTTCTGGACCCCCCAAATTTTTTGTAATGTTTCCAAATCCATAAATATATTGTTGACAATTTAGTATTTTAAATAATTTCCTACTTCTTTCTACCTACTATTTTTTTCCTTATGTGTTGTACAATTTCAAATGATTTGAAAATTTTCAAGCATGTATCCAACTTGCCTTTAAGAATGAATTCAAAGAAGAACCACCAACTTGGACATTTTTTCATACAAATGTGACCTCGTGAAGTGCACCTGCCAGGTTTTTTGCAGAGCCCCCAAAAGATTTCTATCACTTTAAATGCTAATATCTTGCAATCTATAAAACAAAAAAATTTGAAATTTTTTCCACGTCTTTTCAAACCAAGTTATTACAAGATGATATGGTTACATGTGTCCAAAAATCATTTTTTTCTAAAATTTGGTACTTGTATTAGAAATGGTCAAATGGTAGTTTTGGAGCGTTTTTTTGTGAAAACATAGTCAAAAAACTTCAGGGGTTAAGATGCAAAAAAAAATTGACCTTTCTTTATAACTTAGACTTGCAAAGGTGATACCTCAATTAATCTCAATTTTAGAAAAAGACAACCTATATGAAATTAGATTGCATGTAATCATGCCTTGTTAAATAAATGATATTTATTTATTTTAATGAATAAGATTTCAAATGCAATGTACAATAAGATTTGACATTTGGAACAAATGGAAGGGAACATTTCATGATTTTGACCCCTAAATGCCCAAGGTCTTTTTTGAGCTTCTTGGAGTTTGTTCAAAATTGAACATAAGAAAAGAAAACTCAATAATATCACTTATGAACTAAAAGATTATGATTCTTGATCAAGGGGGTGTTAAATTGTGAAAGTGATTTAAAATCATTCCATCCTCTTTTTTCATGTCAAATCTAATATTCAGATCAAGAAAGAAATATGAGGCTAATAGATATAACATGTATGGCACAATATGCCCCTAACGGAGGTTGGCTGGAAGCAAAAAGAATCACAAAGAGTCAAAATAATAAATTTAATATATTTTTCTAAAACTATATATATATATATATATATATATATATATATATATATATATATATATATATATATATATTTCTACATTTAAAGCTTTGATTCATTCTATTTGGATTAGTGATGAGAAATTTATAGACAATCTTAGTTTTTTGGGCAATCTAAGCATCTTCTTTAAAAAATAACTTATAGGATTCATTTGTGAATGCAATTTTTATGAATTTTTCAAAAAATTGTTAGACAAGGTGAGATTTGCTTTCTAGAACAATCTCACTATTGGGATAATTGTATCTCAATTCCATCTTAGAGCTATTAACAATTTAATTTTTTCTTCAATCTTGAACCAATTTGTACTTTACAATTTTTTAATGTGTGTAAATTAATTGTTTTTTTCTTGAATTTTGTTTTCTAGACTCTCAACTCTACTATTCAATATAAAATCTTAGAAATCAAAATCAACAGTATAAAATTTTGGATTAAGAAGATGCAAAGCCAAAAAATCTAGTCAAGCAAGTTGCAAAAAAACTTGTTTATTCACTTTGGGTGCAAAAATCTTGCAATCTAAGGGCCGCTTCACAATATGGCCAACTAAGTTGAGAGGCCGTAGAAGTGAGAGTCCAAACTTTGGTGAGAGTCCAAAGAAATGGGCAATAAATAGGCACTAAAATTTAGAAATTGGAGATTTTGGCCAGCCATAATGTGAAGCCTCAAAAGGCCAAGCCCAAAGTCTACACTTCAATAACAAATAACAAATAACAATTAACAAATAAAAAATAATCCAGTTTAATCCAACTGCTGACATTTTTTTGAAAAAATTTGACGGATTCTCAACCATAGTTTGGGTCGCCGTTTTTAGCCGACCCAAACTATGGTCGAGATTCCATCGCAAAGCCATCGCCAAGTAGGCATTTGCTGCCATGTAGGGTGCCACAAGGGCGACGGACTCTCGATTGTGCCATCTAGTGTGAAGGGCCGAGAGTCCGAATTCCTAGATCTCTGGAATCTGATTGGTGGAAACTGACGGACTCTTGACTATGCCGCCTAGTGTGAAGTGGCTCTAAATAGTCAAAGTTTTTTAAACTTCTTCCATACATTTTTATACTAGTCTAGTATAAAATCGTCTAGTTAGATATGCAAAAAGGGCAATTTTTAAAGTTTTTTTCTCTTTGCAATAGAAATGATAGTTTTGAGTGTTTTTTGATGGAAAAAGGCTTCAGTCCTTTACGGATTAAATAAATTCCTAATGTGTTTTTCTCCTCAAAATACAAGTGTCTTTGAGTCTCATCTCCAAGAGCCCTTAATACTAAAAGATCAAGAATTGTACCACACGATGTCACACAAAATCATCAATACTTTTTCAAAATCAAATTCTAATGCTTAAAATCACTACAAGGGAAACAATGTCCTATTTGACAGTAAATTTGACAGAATTCTGTCAACTTTGCTGTAGATTAGGAGTACTTGATTCGGACATTGAATTGACATAATTCTGTCAATTCGGCTGTCATTTCGGACAAAGATACATGTCATCAAATACACGTCATCATGCTTTTCCACCCAAAAAATTGTAATTATTTGAATTTCTGCCACGTGGGAAGGACTGCCAGTTTTTCACATTTGCAACCAAAACATTTTTACCTAAAAAATAAATTAAAGTTTCAAAAGTATATTATGCATTTTAGAATTGCACTTCTATATCTTTAAACACTACTTTCAAGATTATTTTGTTAAATTGGCACTTCAACTTTGAATGCAACTCACCTAGAAACTAGAAAAATGTTAAGAAGACAAGTGCTTTATACAAGTGGGTTGGTAAAAGGTATGACAATCCATATGGGATATATAAATGAGGGTTAGGAGCTCCACCGCTCATAGTTTAGGAATAATGATTAAAGTGGAATTTTAGACCTAATTTAAGCATAGTAGAATACAAAATTTTAGAAAAATTTGAACTAAGAAAATGTATTATTTAAAACCAAATTTTATGTCCAAAAATCCGTTTGAGATTTTAAGCTTCCAATCAAAAGTTATAAGCAAATTTTAGTGAGGATGTTTGAAATTGTAAAAACAAATGTCCCTTCCAATCCCTCACTGAAATTTGTCTATAACTTTTGATTGGAAGCTTAAAATCTCAAACGGATTCTTGAACATAAAATTTGGTTTGAAATAACACATTTTTTTAGTTCAAAGTTTTCTAAAATTTTTGTATTCTACTATTCTTAAATTAGGTCTGAAATTCCACTTTAACCATTATTCCTACTTAATTTTCACTAAACTTTGAGCGGTGGAGCTTCCACTAGATATCCCACATGTTTTGTCTTACCTCCCTACCACCCCACTTGTATAAAGGACTTGTCTTTTCATCACTTGAATTACCATGGTAAACACAAAAATTGACAGAAAAGTTGACATGATTTTGAAAGAGGTTGCAATGTGAACCACGTTGACAGAGTGCCAAGTTCCAAAAGTTATGGTGGTCATTTTGGACACTTTTCTGTCAAAAATACAGTCAATTCGGGCCCATATCCCTTGTAGTGAATACACTTTAAAAGATATTCAACTAGAAATAATACCAAAATAATCCTTTAATAAGATTTCATTTAACTTCAAAGTTTAGTCAACACCAAGATATGGTGCCTTAGGCATTTAAATCCTTTGAATAACTTTGATTTTAAGAAAAAATTCATTAGGCTTTCCAAATTGAGAAACAAAATAACTAGCCACGCTCCTTGCCATGTTTAAAGAGACCCAAGCCATTTTACTTAGATTATTATTTTATTTTCCAATCATTTTATTAACTCAAAAAATCACTTTGTTTTCTATTTCTAATATTGTATGTCGTAAAAAAACACCACAACTATAAAATGTAGATTGAAGTTGAGCGTTTGGCTCCAAAGCAAGACACTTGAGATACTATTGTTTTAATCCTTATATGTGTGTTGGGAAGGTGTAGTGGGAAGGTGTGGTGGGAATTGTTTTAATCTTTATAGGCCCCATTTTCAGATATAAGAAATGTACAAATTGCATAATCCCAAAGTATTTTTAATATTAAACAAATCAAAATATCTATTTGTACATAAAACATTTAAAAATCAATTATTCAATGTTTTGCCAAGTTTGACATGCCTAAGCTACCATAAGCAATTATATTTGTAGTAAGGTAAGCAATTCTAATGTGGCATGATATGAAAAGCAATTCATGTTTACAACTTTAATGTGGAAATAGATAGCTATATTAATTTAATAAAAAAATGCATCAAAACTTGTAGAATTTTCACTTACATTATATTTTAAAGATTTACTACAAAAGTAACATACCGATAATTTTTCCTTGCAACATATGTTTTGCAAATTTTTTCATGCATATTACATCAAATACTGAAATATTTATATAATTTAAATGCATTTTTACATGTAGAATAGCAAAAATCCTTTGACCATGAAATTTTTGTATTTAAAAAGAAAATTCTATCCTATAACTCCAAACATTCTATCCTAGTACCAAGTTTGAGATGAAGTTTTTCAACTAGTTGTTGGCATAACCTTCTAAAATTTACACCTAGTTTAATATATAATTCAAATTCAAAAATAGTGCCTGCATTTACATTTTCCAATCTCAAGTGCTTGAAATTCTTATCTCAAATTTGGTAAAAGAACTCCAATTCTCATTGCAAGATGGTGTTCTCTTACATTTGACATTGAAGGTGTAGCTTTTGGATGCATATTGATAAACATGTTTCTTTTCTTCCGATTTACATATAAAAAACAAAAAGGGAACATGTGTCATTCTTCCATTGGTTGTTAAGCTTTACAAAAAAATTGAAAGGATTACGCATGCAATTTTTCTAATGGTTATAAAATTTGAGTATATTGTGATAAATACTTGTGGAATGAATTCATGAATCGTACTTGTAAATACCCACTTCAACCTCATATTTGTATTTTTTGGGAATTTTTTTGGACTACAATTGATATGGGATATTGATTATCGTATGTAATTTATATATATCCATATGCATTTGTGTACATAGATACATATATATATTTTGTATGTATATCACTAGTAGAAAAATCTATGACCTAAACAACAAAAAACTGTTGTTTGCATTTGTTGTTTTGGTTGCATTGTAATTGACAAAAATCAACTGAAATCTATTGATCTTTTTTATTGTTTCAGACAAATCCGGAAAAAAAAATTCAATTTCATTTTTTCTAAAGTTTTTTTTAAATCCTTAAATTTTTTCTTTTGGGGAGGGGGGGGCTACCCAAAATACTCAGGCAACTGAAAAACTAATTTTTTAATTATAAAAAGGCCACCTCGGCAAACCCGCCATGCAAGCGGGGCATCACCCACAAGGTTTGAACCTTGGACCTTGTGGTAGAGGTTCAGGGGTCCAACAATTACTCCATGCAAATCTTTGCATGCTAATGCTATAAGTAAGTTTTTATTTAACTAGTTTTAAAATAATTTCTTGTTTGCTTTGTTAAATCAGCAGATTTTGGAGACCATTTTGACATAGGAGAACAATTTTTTTCAAAAAACTTTGAACTAAGAAAAGTTGTAAAACCAAACTAACTTTCATCTCCAAAAATCTGTTTGAAATTTCAAGCCTCAAATAAAAAGTTATGAATCAAAGTTAGAGAGGATGTTTGAAAAAGTAAAAACAAATGTCCTTTTCAATCCCTCTCTGGATTTTGCCCATAACTTTTGATTGGAGTCTCAAAATCTCAAACGGATTATGGAGATGAAAGCTAGCTTGACTATGCAACATTTTTTAGATCAAATATTTTTGATAAAAGGTAATTTACGATGCCAAAATGGCCACCAAAGCCTGCTGAGTTTAAAATGACACTGAATTGTGAATGGTTTAAATTTTTCTTATATTGCATAGTACCCTCCAAGAAGTCTTGCAACCACACTATGAAGTCTAATTAAAAATTTGTACAACAAATTTTGTAAAATTGTAATTAGGTTTGGTAAACCAATTAAACCATCATACTCAAATGTATAGACATAGTTACAATATAAGGGTCAATTAGTAAAATATAATTACAATTTAAAAATATTTACTTAATAAAATTTGGGAAGGCAACACCTTGACATTGATTTCTTTCTAGTGTAAATTTTTTCTTACATAATGTGCATTTTTTCACAAAGTGAGATGAGCGCATTAATGTTTCTAAAATGTTTTTACAATACAATTTTAAAAGTTCATTACCAATATTTTTCAATCAATTATTATGTAACACAATGAAAAACACATAAAATAATTGACCAAAAATGGGATTCTTTCTTAAAAGTAAAAAATTGTGTATTGATCAAAATTGCATAAAATAATAAATTTTATAAAATTTTTTGATGGTACATCTTAAAATGATAGTATATTCTTCATGCCACCCAACAATCTATATAAGGAGTATAAAAAGGCCAATAGTATTATAGAAAAAGAATAATGAAAGGGTAAAATTTGGACAATTCCAATCTTCATATTGTAAGATTTCTACTAGATTTTTGAAATTACAATAGTAATTGTATCATTTGATGTTTGGTCTATTTTTAAATTCCAAATTATTCCTCATAAAATCCTTAGCGCACAAATGCCTAAGGCCTTCTTGAGTGTGTTCTATATTGAACAGAAAGCCAACATTTTGATAAATTTCAACAATATTTTTTGAAATGAAAATGTACAAACTCAAATTAGACATATTGGAGATCACATCAGAAAAGAAAACACAACAATACCACTCATAGATTGAAAGATTATGTTGTTTGATTGAATTTAAAAGAAATAGAATTATGAAAATAGAATGAGATTTCAAAAGATTTCAAAAGATTCTTAAAGATTCTATATTCTCCTAAATTTTGTTGATTTAGTCATTGCACTACTCAAATCAACAAAAAATAAACATCTTTTTGTTGATTGTCACAAAAAGTTCAAAAAGAAGTAAAAACGGCCATTTCAGTACTCCAAACAACATAAGTAAGTTGATTTTTCACTGTTTCAATCATGGTTTTCTAGTAGTATATTTTGTATTTTTATGTATCCCAAATTTCATATCCATAAACATATTGTGTATCTGTATTTTGTATTCCAAAATGGCCAAGATTGTCTATTTAAAAATCAAGATTGTCTATTCAATGACCAATCAATGGCTACATTTTTTCCATCTCATCATTTGATCAAGGAGCATTTTTTTGTAAGAAGATAAGCACCTATGGTTTTTTCATTGGAGAGGGGGAAAATTGCAAGAATAGGAAGTGAATCTATCTTTTGGATGCATAGGTATAGTAAATTGAAGTAAACATTTAAAACAAAAGTTTGTCTTTATGATGGGTCGGATGAATGATTTATGGCATTTCTCATCATTTTTACACCTTTTACATATCTAAGAAGCTAAAAAAAGGTTATGTTTCTTATTTGTAAGATGTTGTATTTGAGCATGACAAGATTCACATGTTAAAATAAAATGACATCCAAATACAATTTGTTGATTGTTAAATTATCAGTCCCATGGTGTATGTCTTGTTATATTTTAGTGCATAATTTATCTTCTAGAAGTCAAAAATGATATTATACACACATTTTTCTCCAATCTTGTAGCCGTTAATAATAAATCTTCAAATTTAATAATTAATATATTGCTTATAGGATTAGCTAGATTACATGATTTAATTTAGATTCATCATGAATGTACACAATAATCAACTGACTATTGTGTCCCAATATACTGCACAAGTAGTTGTTAGATTTTCATAAAATTAAAGACAAATATAAAGTAATCTTAGTAAAACATCAATCTTAGGTGTTTTAAAGATGTAAATCTTATATTATTTATCACCCAAAAATTCATAAGACAATGGTTGTATAAACTTTCACAAATACATTAGATACTTTGGTGTCAATACATGTCTTGGTAGAGTTGAATGCATCCAAAAATTAATAAAAGTAGATTGCTGATGGAATTTTGAAGTGTAACTTTAAAATATATTTTAAAATTTTAAAAATAAACACCTTGAATAACATTAGTTTTTGAAATTAAAAAAAAAATTGAATTGAATTGTCAAATATGTATAAATTATTTTAGTACTTTGTTTATTTTAAATGAGTTTCAAAATTTTCAAATTTTTAAAGGACAATTCTTACATCCAAAGTTTGAATAGAAATAGTTCAAACTAATATTAAATTAGAAGTATGTAAATACTTAAAATAAATAATTTTTAACAAACTAAAAATTGACTCCATAGTCGATATATAGTTGCCATGTACACATTGTTTATTGCATTTTTTTGTTTTTTCTAAAGAATGCTACATGTATCTAAAGTTGGTTTAAAAGTATTGTTTTTAACAAAATGCACAACGTGTGCAATGTGCACTAGTCTTTGATGAATGTTTGTCTAAGAGTTGGTCAAATGATTCATGCATTTTAAAAAATATTATAGTAACAATTAACCATTTGATGTATTAGATGTATGCAACAATTTTGATAATTGTATCTTTATAAATTTTGTAATTATCTGTAGTCTAAATAAATTCTCCATTCAATTGGTTAATGAGCCCTTGGATGGATGAACTTGCATTTCAAAAATGTCACAATACTTGGATGAACTATATTCTTGGATTTTCTACATTGTTGCTCATTACAAGAGTGATTCAATTTAAGCAAATTAGAGGTAGTTCCAATATATGCAAGCAACTTTGTCACTTGATAAATTGTGAGGTTGGGCATTGGCAAATGCATTGGAATAATTGTGCTAAAAAGTTATTGCGTATATTGTTAATATTTTTCAAAGTTGAATTTGATTGAGATAAAATAAAATGAGGAATTAGGTTAAGCAAAGTACAAAATAAGCTTTGGAAGTTGGTGCATAATTTGTATCAAATAATTAGCAATTTTTTTAATCACTAAGTGAAAAAATTGAAGAAAATTAGACTAATTTGAGTACCAAAAAAGCCTTGTAAGGTAGGATGCTGATACTTTGGATTATGTCTGAAAGTATTGTTTCCACAAGGAATAAAAAGCTTTAGATTAGCATTAAAGAAATATTGCACTCATTAAAACTCTTTTGGGGGTTTGAATACTTGTGATTTAATATTGTTCTAATCAAAATGTGTTGGATAAAATTGACGACACTTTGGCTACACATTTTCATAGAAGTCTATTGAAGATTTTGAAGGCAAGTCAAGTATTGAGATTGATCAAAAAAAAATTGAAAAACTTTCGAATTGGAAAAAAAATTATTGATTTGCAAAAAATAATCATTATTTTTATTAGTGAAAAAAGAGTGGAACATTAAATCTTGGACTTGTGAATAACGTAAAAAAAATGAATATGAACATTACTGTGCAACCACAATGTTGTGAAGTTAGAAAGCCAAATATATGTCCTTCATTTGTGTGACTTTCAAGAAGCAAACTTTTTACATCAAACAAAAATGAAAGCCCTTTTGTTTAATTTCAAAGATAGAAGGTGTTTTGCATTTAACTGTTCTTTTAGCTCCTTGGAAATCAATCATTCAAAAATTGATAGAGGTTCTAAAGGGATTCTAAAAGTTCATTGATTGATCAATTTGAAATGTATTTGTTAATCACTTGAGCTACCTAGAATCAATTGATGCACAAGAATAGAATTGGTACTCTCAAAATAATGAGTATAAAGAATCACAAAGTGAAGTTTTAATGTGGTTGCATGCTACATTAAGAAAGAGTTTTCTACTAGAATTGATTGGACAAATCTTAGTTTGAGAATGGTTGTTTTGTAGATCTTATTGTTTTGCACCTCTAATTGATTTTTCTTTGGCTAATAGCTACATCATTAGTTTTTTTTAAAACCCTCATATTCAACTACTGTATGAGAAGCTCCAAAAGATGGGAGACAGTGACAAAAGACCACTAGTTTGGTTGCCCGAGGAAATCCTTCCAGATATTGAAATAAATGTGAAAGGAAAACAAAAGTTTGAAAGTGATTTTTTGCCCATACTTCAAAATGGCTTCAATATGACCAATTATGATGTTCGAATTCCTATTGGCTCTACAAGTTCACCACTTAATGAAGAAGCCCTTGTGAGCCGAGAAGAATTGCAAAAAGTTTGGATACCAGAACCGCCTCTTGTGCATGATGATAGGATTCGAAGGTCAAGTCTATGGGATTCTGCTGTGGGAATTGGAAATGACCTAAAAGATTATAGTGAAGATTTAAAGAGTACAATTAGTGAAAAAATAGGTGAGGATTTAAAAGGTAAGGTTCAAGAAGAAATAAGAGTAGATAAAATAGTAGATGATATTGAAGCCATTGATAAACAACCCATTCTATTATCAAAGTCTATTGTAGAATTGTATGGACAATTGCCTATTGATCTCCCTCAAATAAATGCTACCAATTACCTTGAAGTTGAAAAATTGTTGAAGATTGATCATATCAAAACAGAGATGAAAGATTGGGTGCAGAAATCTGATAAAAGAAAGAATAGTATGACAGAAAGACTTTCAGAACTTTTAAAGCCTAGACTTGCTCATGTTGATAATCATATAGTTCAAGACAAAACCCTTGAAGAAAAACAAACAATTTCAAATGCCAAAGAAGCTTCTCAAGTGAACCATTTGTTGGTGGAAAAAAAGAAGTCAATTGCAGAACGAATGCCTCCAGAGTGGGTTGTTCTTCTATTAGGTTGTTTGATTGGCCTTTCTAGTGGTATCAGTGTGGTTATTTTTAATAAAGGGGTATGTAATTATACTTCAAATTTGCATTGTAGTTCTTTCTAATTATATAATTTGTGAATAATTATGAAGTGTGTAATTTGTGATTTCTACTTTAATTTGAAAATAAAATTACATGATTTTGTGAATTGAATAGCATTCAAATACAACATTTTATATGTTGATATTTTTATTTAAGGTCAATGGTTTGTCATTCTCTTTTAGTATATTTATTAACTTCATAAAATCTTTTGAATGTATAAACTCATTCCTTAGCACTCCTACGTCCCAATTGTGGATGATGAACAAAGAAGGTTTAGGGACTTTTTTCTACATAACTTCTCATTCATCCAAACCAACGCTTAACTTTTGTAAAACTTTATGTATGATGACTTTGATGAACTTGAGGTAAATAATATATATTTGCAAAGATATATTAAACAAAACTATGCAAAAATGAAGAAAGATTCAGACACTATAGGGTTAATTAGAAAAAAACATTTTAATGAAATATAAAGATGAAATTGTCTACTTTGTTTAAGCAATAGAATGTAAAGAAAATCTTGAATCTTTAGTGGTAGTTGGAGTTGTTTGCTTATAGTTTGTTGATATAGTACTAATGTAATATCATAGAAAGGATTATCTAGATTATTTATTGAATATTTTTAAGTACTGTTTATAAGGATTATTAAAAATGTTTTTTCTTCTACAGGTACATCTTATACATGATGTGGCATGGGCAGGAACACCAGATGAAGGAGCAGCTTGGTTTCGTAAGCAAAAACTTGTTGATATATGGCATCAAATTTTAATGGTTCCGGTGGTTGGCGGAGTTATTGTTGGAATGTTCCATACGATCACAGACATTTTAGAGGTGGTCCGAACAACCCAATTGCAATTACCATTGCAAGGTAGAGAGAACAAAATAGATTGGTTATCAGCTCTTAAACAAGTCATTAAGGCTTTTCAAGCTGCATTGGCTCTTGGCACCGGTTCATCTCTAGGTCCGGAAGGTCCAAGTGTAGACATTGGTAAATCGTGGGCTCATGGTTTTTCAAATATTATGAAAAATAGCAAAGAAAGACGAATTGCTCTTGTAGCAGCTGGAGCTGCTTCTGGCATTGCTTCAGGTTAGTAAAAAAATTGAAAAATATTTTTTGATCAACTTTTGAATCATTTTATACTTGAAGTGATCACAAATCATCATATTTGTTCATCAATTTATGGTTGTATAAATTAATAGTTTTCAATTATACAAAAGTAATTTGGTTCTTTAATGAATTTACAATAGCATTCAGATTACTATCTATGAGTGTCAATTTTGGCAAAAAAGGTACACAATATTTTCTTTGTGTATATAACTTTATTGGACTCATTCGATATTGTAGGTTTCAATGCACCTGTTGCCGGAACCTTTTTTGCCATTGAAACTGTATTGAAACCCCAACATGCTGAAAACTCTCCTCCTCTCACAACTGCAATGATTATACTAGCAGCAGTGATATCATCTACTGTGTCTCAAATTCTACTTGGTGAAAGGCCTGCATTCACAGTTCCACCTTATGAATTACGATCTGCTGCTGGTAGAATTCTTTGCAAAACAACTCATTATTGTTGAAATTTTTTTTTATTTAAAATATTTTCTTTTTGTTTAGTTGATTTTGATCTTTCTAAATTTGCATAGCATTGAATTACAAAACAATGTCATTGAGTCATTTGTGTATGTGCAGAGCTACCATTGTACATACTTCTTGGGGGCATTTGTGGCATTATGAGTTTAACTTTCACTCGTCTTGTTGCATGGTTCACTCGTACATTTGACTTTTTAAAGCACCAACTCGGAGTTCCCACTTCCATCACCCCGGCCATTGGAGCTTTTTTGACTGGAATTATTGCCTTACAATATCCAGGGGTTCTTTATTGGGGTTTTACAAATGTGGATGAAATCCTCAAGACTGGTACTACTTCTACTGCTCCTGGTAAAGGTCTTTTGACACAACTTACTATTGCAAAAATAGTAGCTACTGCAATGTGTAAAGGTTCAGGGCTAGTAGGCGGATTATATGCTCCTAGTTTGTTCATCGGATCAGCAGCTGGTGGTGTGTATGGGAGCATAATTGGAGAGGCCATCAATAAAATTATACCAAGTGGTAATGCAGTGGCTCATCCTCAAGCCTATGCACTAGTATGTGACTATGTGCCATGCAATCTATTTGTTTGCTATATGCTCATATGTTCAAGTACATTGATTTGTTAAAGCATCTATTTCATAGTGCAACATAAAATGTATTTAGTTAAGAGGATATTTTACAAGGAACATTCTTCTATTCAATTGGGTATCACGATTTGATTTTCTAATTGTTGTTAATATAATAAAGTTCAACTTGTGGTAAATTTTGATTTCTAAAAGATATCTAAATACTTTTTTAAGGTTGTGGATTAAACAGGTGGGAATGGCAGCTTTGTTGGCTTCAATGTGCTCAGTTCCTATGACATCTGTTCTACTACTTTTTGAGCTTACAAAGGATTATCGCATCTTGCTTCCACTTATGGTAAGAACACTATAGGTATTTTACTTCTTTGGTTTACTACTAACATAAAATTTCAAAGTTCATTTTGAGGACAAATAATCTTCTTTGTTTATAGAATTTTTTTAGAGGCTATAATTTTTGTATTATGGTATGTGTAGTACTTTTTCTAAATGCTCGGTTTGTTTTTTGAAATTCTTCTATTATTTTTTATATTTTGATGGTAGAGATTCTATAAGGTTGACTTTATTGTGAAGAGCCCCCTCAAATTTACAATTCAATTTTTCTTTCAATAATTTAAGAGTTGATAACTTATACTATCTTACCTATTTATTGATGTAATTCAATCAAATAAATTCAAAAAAGAAAGAATAGTAGGACTTGCTAATATCACAAATTTCTAAAAACTTAGATTTCTAATCTTATTATGACAATATTATTTTAGTGAGTATTTTTAGTTTTATTTTGTAGGGTGCGGTAGGATTTGCAATTTGGGTGGCAGCTTTGGGTAGGAAAAGAGACGGTGAAAAAAAATCTGTAAAAAAGAAAGGTATACTAAGGAATTGTTCAAATACAGTACCAAACGGGCGTATGTGGCGTTTATTAAGTGGTTATTCGGATGCATCACCACGTCGAAGTATTTGGAGTCTATTAAGCGGTAGTTCAGATGTGGGTTTAGATGTAGTACCAAGTGGTCGTGTTTGGCGCAGAGTTGATGGACAGGGGTTTGAAATTGAACTTGTTACCTTGGATATTGATGATGATCCAAATGCAATATATATTTCAGAAGAGCTTCTAATGAATGAATGCCAAGTAAGTACTTCTTATTAAATGTCCTTAATGCTCGATAATTATTATCTACATTTGTTTGCATTTGTAGCCTATCTATTTTCAATGTTGCTAATATTATATCTATAATTATGTCTTCTTTAATGGTATTGTGCATTTATTTGTATTTGAAAAGCATTCCTTTGTATCTAAATTTGACATTTGTGGTAAATATTGGTGGATTTGTTATGCATTTTCTTAAAAGAAGTTCCAATTATTCTACTATTACCAGCATTTATATAATTGTGTTGTAGAAACTACATTATATTAAGTAGCAATACTAAACTTCATCCTTCATAAATAGTGGCATTTTGTTCATTTAAAGCGTTTTTACATAGCAATTCTTTGCAAAAATAGGTTTTTTTGGTTTAATTTTTTGAGCCTATGGAAAAAACCCTTTAACTATTTAATATTGAGTGTTTCATAAATAATGTTAAATCACACAATTTTTACAATTTTGAAAATGAAGCAATTCTATTTGGTTGCTACATGATATAGTATTTGATATAATAGATTTTGTGATTTTGCAGGCAACTAATGCTATGTTAGTAGACTTTGTTAGAGTGAATGCAATGACTACAGTAAAAGAAAGTTTAGGTGCAATGTTGGCAGATGGACAACGTTGTGCTCTAGTTGTAGATGAAAATGATCTTTTGGAAGGAATCATGTCATCTAGTGACTTGCAATATGAGGTACTTCGAGCAATTGAAGAATCTATATATTCAGATGTACCGATTATTGTAGAGGTTAATTCCTTTTTCCTACTATAATGAACATTATTTTGTTATTTGTGTTTTTGTGAACTTAATTTGAATGTAAAAATGACTTGGTTATCGTAATTTAGAATAATTACTAGATAGCTTTGTGAATGCTAAGATTTTATTTATCAAGATGATTTTGATAATGTGCAGACAAATACAATATTGGTTGCTGCAATTTGTACAAGCAATATCGAAAGTGGATCTAATGGACAGAATATTGTGGTGTGCTATCCAGATACAAGTCTTAGTGATGCTGAAGAATTGATGAAATTACGTAGTCTAGATCAACTTCCAGTAGTTACTCGCGTTGGTAGACAATGGCAAGACCGTAATAATAAGGTGGTTGGCGTGCTCTATCGCGAGGCGATTCCACAATACATCAAGTAAGATATCATCTATTTTTCACTATTACCAGAAAATTATTAGTTCTACCATCTCAAAAATGTGTTGAAGACATAATGTCAATAAATATAAGAATTTTGAAGTTTGAGCTCCTATTTCTATCAGCTTTGTCATGTAGATAAAACACTTGGTGGAATGATGTTTATAGAGTATTTTTGTATATATCTTTGCATGTTTTTGTGATTTAAAAAAAAGAAGTAGATTACAAATGAAAACTTGGGATTTTCTAGTTAGAGGCGAATAGAAGATCTACATTTACAAACTACAATTAAATCTACAACATTGGAGTTTATGCATTAGTAATAATATTATGATTATTGTATTTCCTCATGTATGAAGGACTGAGGCATCTAAACGAATAACAATTCTACTTGCTCAAAAAGCAAAAGATGAAGATTTTTCTCCAGTTTCTGAAGGAACTCACTAACTCATTTTTTCCACCAGTATCACTTTACCGTTGATTTACCATTGATTCTTTTTCAAAGAATGATGAGGCCAATTTCGATTGACATCACAACTTTGTAGTGAAAACTCTTGTCATGCCAATGAGGCAACCCATTTGTTATCTCATGTAGCATATTGTATCATAGGTAAGATGATAAAGCTCTACAGATTATGCTCTATATTTAAATGGATGTAATTATTAAATAGATTTAAAAGTAGGACGACATTGTTATTTTATATATTAATGTGCATTTATTTAGATGAAAAGATGAAGTTTCATTTATATTAGATCTTACATTTATAGATGTGAATCCTACATCACTCTAATAAACATCACAATATACACTACCTTGAGGAATAAAAAGTAAACAAGTAAATCAAATTGTTGCAACTTGCTTGTGTATCATGGACTTTGGAGCATCTCATGTAGATCATTGTAATACTATCTTCATTCCTTACAAGAATTGGATAGAAGGTAATTGAGTTCTTAGAATCATGCCTTACAATTGGTAGAAGAACTTTGAATTGCAATTGTTGAATCTTTACTAAAGTTGGGACAAAATACATCCTTTGCAATCTATGAGTGGCCTTGCTAAAACCATTTAGACCTCACAATTTTTACCATCTGTCCATACCTATCTTGATCAATCACATCAACATATGTGTTGTTTGTCAAGGGAAAAGCATATACTTGCAAGCTTTTAAAAAATTTCAATCACAATTCAATTGAAATGTTTGAAACTATGCGATATGCTGTTAATTGTAGCTTCAACACTATGGACTCTTACAACTCAATATAGAAGTTGGACTCCCTTGCAATGAAATTTGATGTGGTTATGCCACCATCACAAGTACCTACAACCTCAAGGACCTTGATCAAAAATTTTTAAACAATATGAAAAAAATCTTGACTTTTATTAATGTGAAATTCAATCATATTTCAATATTGATATCAAAATATGTGAACCACCATATTGATTTACCTTTTAGAAAACGAAAAAAATAAATAGTGTATGGAAATTTGTAAGTCCAAAAATACTAGTATTTCAGATTAAACTACAACCATCAATTAGGGAGTTTTCTATTAGATAGTGATGGAAAGTTTAAAAGGTGAGGGAAAAAATCTAGAAAATACAAAGTAGTAAAAAACGAGGGGAAAAGTCTAAGAAAAAATAGAGGTTTAATACTAAAAGGACTTTAAGCAAGATTTGATAGAGTAACCAAATTAGGCAAACAATAAAATGGTAATAAAATGAAAACCAAAATATTACTAAGTAATAAATAAAATTAGAATTAAATATTGCGAAACCAAAAAGATAATAGACACAAAAATACAAAACTAAAATGAAACCAAAATACTCCAAGTAGAAAATTGGATTAGAACAAAATTGCAAATTAAAAAATTAAAAGAAAACTAAAAAAAACTAAAAAAGAAGATTGAAAGTAGAAAATGAAACTAGAAATAAATTACAAACACAAAAAAAAATATAGAAAATTACAAAAGAAGTTAGTAAAATTAAAGGTACTACTAGAACACTGGAGTAGGGATTTCAGGGCAATTTAGGGGGAGTTTCATACCAAATTAGAGTAGTTTATACTAAATCACTTGCAATTTGCATGAAATTAGTGTAGTTTGCACTATTTTGGCACATTTTACTCTAAATTAGCGGATTAAGAGTAAATTAGGATAGGATGAAATTAGTTATAGAAATCAATCCGTGAAATGAGACAATTTGTTATATGAAAAATTATGTTTTCAAGCCATTAGATGTTTTTGGGGGGCACTGGAGGACCATTTTAGGCCCATCTCTAATGTTGTGAACCAATTAGTGCTAATCAAAACAAATAATAATATTAAAATAATAAAATAATAATAATTTAAAAATATTTTTAAGATTGAAAAAATATTTAAAATATAATTTATTATTATTATTTGATGTGGTAATCTCTCCGCCACATTAGCCTCCTGTTGTGGCCGAGTTCCCATAGTTTGAAAACTCAAGGGAACTCATAACCCTTAAGACTTGCTGAAATTTATTTAATGCCTTCTCTCTTCCAATTTCAATTAGAAAAGAGAGGGCTTTAAATCCTTTTTTTTTAAATTACCAACTATTCCACTCAATTTTTATGTGTGTTTTTGAGCAACTTTGTGATTTATAGGCGTTTTGCATGAACTTAGGAGAAGTTTGAAGAGAGAATGTAGAAACTAACTAGAAAATCATTTTTAGGAAATCTACTGAGTAGGTTTATCATTTTTGGAGAAAAACAAATGAAAATGAATGTGTATTAGGTCAAATTGAAGGTGATTCAACAATGGTGGGAGAAATTTAGAATTTGGAGTAAGATGGGTGGATCTTTGACAAACCTTGAGTTTGCTTGCAGGATTAGATTTGGCTGAGGATAGATGGGGATTGAAAGGATTTTGATTGGATTGTAGAAATGGAAGATAATTCAAAAATAATGCTAAAGTGTGGATTTTAGAGGATAGATGGAGGAATGGGCCATGCTTAGGCTATAGTGTCCTAAAATCTAGAGAATGTAATAAGCTAATCTATGAAGAAGGGAGTAAACTGCAAAATCAATTGAAGATGAACAAGGCAAAACCATCAATTTAAATTCCATAATGACATCAACAACAAAAGGGAGCGGCTCCAACAAGGTGGTTAAAGCCAAATTTTTAAGTAGACAAGACAACAAAATTATTGCAATAGCAAGTGCAACAACAAATAGTGCACCAAGGAAAGTCTCTACCACAACTATTCACACACAACAACCTGGTCCCAAATGCATTAGAGACTAGAGTAAAAAATTGGGCCAATAGGTCTCTAAGACTTGGTGAAACCAATCTAGCGATAAACTAGAATCATGACGAGGCCAAGACAAGATGATGTGGATCAATAGTAGAGGACCCAAAAAACAAATGTAGCTAGGAAAAATGAACAAAATGGCAGTCGCACCAAGAACAAGGCTAGGATTTAGGTCACAAGAAAGACAATCAAGATCCATGACAAGTCGCAAGATCAAAAGTTTGATAAGCAGGAAGGTTTCAACACACTGAAGGCTCAAAGACAAGTTGACCTATGACATGACGACATGATCAACGCCTGGAAGGGAACAAGATCAAAAGACAAAAATAGAAAAATAACAAAGAATGAAATACAAGGAAGATATTCCGGCTAGTTGCAAGGGGACAATTTTTAAGCAATAAGAGAATTCTTTGCAACGGCCTTCACGGAACAGAGTCAAGGTAGCTCATGGTGAATCAACAATGACTAGATGAAAACAAATTAGACCCAGTAGGCAAACATGGGTTGAAGCACAGTTAAAGTGCAAGGGCAATAACTAAGGAAGATTTCAGACCGCTTGCAATGATTGATTTTGTTATTTTCTTATTCATGTGGTGTTAATTTGAATTTAAAATGTTATATTAATTATAATATGTTCTCACTATGTAAGGTTTGAATGTGTGATCTAATCCATTTGTTGGGAATTCTTGTGATGAGAGGTAGTTAGGGTTTGATTTTTGAGGTGATTGGCACAACACAATAGCGCTATCCAAAATTCCTCCCAAAAATTCCATTTTAAAATTCCATTAGATGATTTAGTATTTTAAGATTCAAGGAAGGGTGCATAAATAGGTGTACTAGTGATTGAGTGGAACATATAATGTGATGGATTATAGAAGCACAAATTATGTATGTCATCAAATTCACACATGTTTGTAACTCAAATTAGACTTACTTAAGTGTCTGGTGCAATACATTGGCAATAATACCATGGATCCATGAAGAGGGTAAATTTTAGCACAAATGCATGTAGAATAGTGTTTTTAGAGGGTGTGTTCAAATTGTTGTGTAGAGGTCAATTTGGGCTATATTTGGGTTTTAATTATTGGAATTTTGGGAAGATCTTGGGCATGATTTACAAATGACCTAATTAATTAAATGCACAATTAGGTCATTGCACGATAAAGAAATTGCATGTGTTGTGGTGCTGATGTGTTTTGGAATTTTCTTTTAGAGTTTAAATTAGCCCATTTTGGGTGCCCTAATTAAGAGCTTGATGTGGATTTTTTGTATTGGTAATCACATGTGTGATGGATGAATGCACTTAGGGATTCATAACTAAGACAATGAATAAATTAGGTATCCATTACTTGAAAGGAAAGTAGGTTAGGGTCCCATACACTCCCTACCAACCAACTCTAGGTGTGTTTTTTGCCAAATGGATGAGGAAAAAACCTCTCATAGATAATTACAAATTGCAATATCAAAACAACATTGATATTGACATTGAAACTATCACTAAATATATAAAAAATTCATTAGTGTTTGTCTTAGTTCATTGAATCAATATTATTTGAATAATTACAAATAATTAATTAGATAATTAATACAAGATATTGATTCTATAATATATCAAATCATAGGGCACAATGTTGATTTTGTATTGAAGTCTATCTTTATAGAATCAATAATTCCTTAAGCCCTAAAGTCTTAAGTGCCCCTTCATGGGAGTGATGATTGGGACATTTGAAGGCTTAGACACATTTGGTTGATCTCAATTTTTGGCATGATTTTTTTTAACTCTTTTTAGATAGAAAAATATATTAGCTTTTGGAGTTTGAGGAGATATAATTTTTATTTTAATCGGTGCCATAAACAAAAGATATGCCATCCAAACCTCAAATTAGTCAAGCCACGAGAACAAATCAGCCCACAAAATTTTGAAATAAAATAAACTTTTTTTTTACTTATAGATTATATTTTTGTCTATATAGAAAGATTTAATTCATTCCATTTGGATTAGTGATGTTCAAATTATAGAACATCTTATTTTGTTGGGAATCATAGCATCTTTTTAAAAAAATATTTTCAAAGATTTATTTTTTAACTCAATTTTCACAACTTTAAAAAAAAATTGCATATTATATAGTTTTCTTGTCTCACCATTGGAATTAGTGAGATTCAATTCCATCTTAAAACTATTAACAATTCAATGTTTTCTTCAATCTTGTAGCTACTCTAGTGTTTCCACTTAATAATTTCTTAGAAAATAAAAATCTAATGTTTATTTTGGAAAAAAAATTCTTACATCCCAACTCAAATTTTCAACACAAATTTTTTATAACTCAAAATTCATAGTGCAAATATTTTAAACTGAAAGGAATTAAGTCTTATAATCTAATATTGTAAAATTCAAAGTTTTATAATCTTGATTCTTCACTTTGAATTCAAATATTTTGTAACCTATTTGGTCGATTTTTTTGAAATTTTTTCACAATTGTTGCAAAAAACACTTATTGTTTTTGGCTCAAAATGGACCTAGTAATATAGTATTGTGACCTTTTAGAATAATTTTTTTTAAATAAAATAAAATAAAATAAAACATGAATAATTTATAAAGTATTTAAAATAGTATGTCTCTCAAAATTTAGATCTAGAAAAATTTATCTCTAAAAATTATGCATAAAAAAAGGAACAAAAAATACCAAGAAAATAGATAATAAAATAAAATTATTATTAAAAAATTAATTAATTATTAAAAAAATTCAATTTTCCTAACTTGAAGGTGTTTTTTCTTGACAATTTTTATCTTTGGAAAAGAAAAATTGTGTCTTCTACACTTGCACAAAGGTAGTGCACTTTTGAGCACATGTGGAAGGTTGACACTTTATTATTGTTTTAAAATCTTTTTTCAGGCTTATATAACTTTAGTAGAAGTTCTTATATTCCAATTTTGACCTTCAAATTCGCATTTTGGATTGGAAATAGTACTAAGCCCCCCTCCCAAATGGCTAAGGTAGACATCCAATTGGGGGCAATTTAAAAATAGTCAAAAAATTTAATAAATTGAAAAAAAAAATACTCAATGTCTACAACTACCACATCTACATTCATTTCAAATTTCATAGAAAATGGACATACAACAAAAAGTTATGAGCAAAAAACTACTTGTCCAAGGCCATGGTGTCAAAAAAAAGGACAAATGTCTCTTGCAAATAATGACCTTCACGCATTTTCAAACAAGTCTAGTTAAAATTGTATAGTTGAATATGCAACAAAAGAAATGTTTAGAAACTTTTTTCTTTGCATTGGTAAAATTATAGCTTGATTATTTTTGATGAAAAAATGATCTCGAAACTTTGCACATATTTATTATTTAAAGTTGATAGAGTAGTGTTGAACTTCAAATAGTATCCACAAGCATCCCTTTCTATATAACTAAATTATTTATGCAAATGGAAAAAAAATATATAAATCAAAAAAATTCAAGAGCATATTTTTTTGGACATCACATTTGTTGTTTCAATTGTAAGATTTGTTTTGGTCTTTTGTAAGAACATTTTAGTCTTTTGCTAATTTTGAGCAATATAGAGGCTATCTTTTTTTGAAATAAACTTTTATGACAAAGTTTCAATGAATCTTGCTTTTTCAACATAGATTTTTATTTCTTGACTCTTAACTATATAGGAAGAGTCTTTGCATTGATTGAATATGAAACAATGTAAGATCGTTTTGGTCTTTTGTTAATTTTGCGTAGGTCTAAGTGTCTTCATATTTTTCAGTTATTGCTTGAGGCTATTTGTGTAAAGTTTATAGGATATAATCTATATAGAAAGCAATGTTCAATGAGATTCCATAAAGTAGTGCACAACTTGTAAAGGTTTGAAGGACTTTGTATGTTTTTTAGTAGTTTAGAAAAGCATTGTTTACAAATAAAGAAAAAAAATTATTTTTAAGATTGGTGTTTACAAATACAAACAAAATTTGTGCTTCACTCAATAAATATGAATGCGTGAATAAATATAATAGAAGGATTTTATTTTGAGAGGGTGTAAAATAATTTCTAAGAAAAAATAACAGCAAAAGATTATTTTAAGTTTCATATACATACACATACACATGTATATTTTCAATATGAAAATATGAAAGGTTAAATTTGACATAGCTCAATTCCATAATAAAGCCATTATCTATTTATATTATCCTTCCTTTATTCAATTTTCTAACATATTATCAACTTGCACAAGTTACTAAGTACATCCAGGTTTCAAAAAGTTTTGAAGATAAAATTGTACCTTTGAGAAGGAGATTAACTTGGTTTTTGATGCTTACACATTATTATCTTACAATGTATTGAATTAATCAAATTTAAATTTTAAGATATACTCCAACAAATCAACAATTTAGCTAAAAAATTTATTATTACATAAAATTCTTCAATAGGGAGGCAAATAATTGTTCTATAATGTTATTGTGCATGAAATTATTCCATATTTAGTGACCTATGATTGATGGATAAGTTTGAATTTGATATTTTTCTACAATGTAAAGAATTTCAATTTATAGGAATTAAAAGGTCCCTTTACCTTCAAGTTCAAGAATGTTATGTAGATTTCAAAAAATAAAGATTAACAAAATCATTGCGTTTTTTTAAATACAAGAATTTTAACCTTATGATGTGAAAGAATTTGAGAGTGTAACAAATATTCACACTTCAAATATTTTTATTTTTTCAATCTTATTATTTGTTTTGTTTTTTAAATTTCTTTCGTTTTTTAATCCTATAAATTCCAAGGGTCTCCTTAGGAGATACTTGAAGGTTTGAGCAAATTCCTTTCATTTCATTCTTTTGCAAGATTTTTTTAAACCTTTTTTTATTTAGAAAAACACATTAGCTTTCTAGAAATATGATTTTTATTTCAATTAGTGTTCAAGAGTAATTAAAGTTATGTCAACCTAAGCACAAAATAGAGTTTACCACTTAGCAAAAGAAATTGCAAATACTTAAAATAAAATCTTAAAAATTTGTCTCTCATAGATTATACTTTCTCTAGGAAGATTTTTCTCATGGTTTTAGTTAACTTGCTACCATTAGGATTAGTATGTTTCAATTTCATCTTAGAGCTATTAACAATTTAGTTTTTCCTACTATCTCATACTTATTCTACCTAACAATTTCTTAAAGCATGAAAAACCAAATTTTTATTCAATATTTTTTTTTCCTAGATTCTCAATTCAACTCTTTAATACAATTTTTTTTTTAAATCAAAATGTATAGTGAAAAATTATAAGTTATAAAGACTCGAATTCTTATAATTTATTCACTTATGGTGCAAAAAAATCCATTTTGTTCCCTTTAAAATCAAGTGTCTTGCAATCTATGGAACTAAAGTTTCTGAATTTTTTTTAAAACTAGTCTAGTGCAAGATATCATATCTAGATATGGAAAAATATTGTTGTTTGCAATAGAAAGTTTGAAAATCAATTTTGAATGTTCTTTGATGAAAAAAAGCCTTGTGACTTTAGTAATTGATTCTATCAACGTGTCAAGACCAATTTCTCTTAGATGTTTGAATTTCTCATTGAAGTTTCTTCAACAAATAATGACATAAGGCAAATAAGCCTATTACTACCTTAATTAGAAATCTAAATATTTTGGAACCAATTCCAAGAGGGGCACAAATTTTCTAGAGGTGTGAGCTTGTTTCACAAATTAAAACCAAGTAGAATTATAATTTTCTGATTAAAGTTGTAATTTGTGTGAATTTCTAAAGTGGTCTACCTTGATATTACAAAATCACTTATAGAGTGGAGTTATGAACATCCTACAAACAACCTACAACCACTCTTCCATGTATCCAATGGTACTTAAGTGTTCACCATTAAAGAATTGACATGTTAACCCCTAAAGATCAAACACTGTTTTTTGGCAATATAGCAATTTTGGGCAACTCACTACAAACAGAGTTTTTATTTTTTTATTTGAAAATTTCACACCACACATGCCCAAGAAGTAGCTTTAAGCCCAACAATTTTCATAACTTTTGACTACATGGTTAAGAATTTATTGCATGATATGTAGTTTCATTACTCAACGGGCAACCTGGACAGCTCAAAAAACTTCTTCAAAAATCACTTTTTAAAATAATAAAAATTTGAAATTGGTTCTCAAGATTTATTTATACTTGAAAAACTTTGAATCATTCCATTTTGAGTAATAAGATGAAAGTTAAGAGGAATTTTAGTTTGCAGGTAGAGATGGAGTCTCTGAATATCTTGGAGACAACTCCACAAGGTGTGCACTTGTTTCACGAATCAAACCCAAGTGGAATTATAATTTTTCAATTAAAATTATAACTTCTTTGACTTTTTGAAGTGGTCTACCCTAAAATTACAAAATCTTTTACAAAGTGGAATAATGAACATCCTAAAAACAACCCATATCCACTCTCCCATGTAAGGTAGACCGGTCCAATTTGGTCCCACTACAAGAGAAAGGGGTGTTTTAAGTATAGTCCTAGAGATAACATTTTAAGTAATGACCTTTTTAGAAGATTTTCAGTAAAAATTTACAAGATATTTGTGTCTTTCTAGTAAAATTCTACTAGAAAGACACAAATATCTTGTAAATTCTTACTGAAAATCTTCTAAAAAGGTCATTACTTAAAATGTTATCTCTAGGACTATACTTAAAACACCCCTTTCTCTTGTAGTGTCCACAACCCAATTATGCACCCTACATTTGGTCCCAATTCTATTCGTTCAAACATCCAAATCTGTTCAGGAAATCAACCCAATTTGTCTAGAAATTTGACAAAATCCATGCATTATTTTCATTAAAGGTAATGTGTCAATACATGATTGGTGAATACTTAAGTGCTAATAGATATTTAAAGAAGCGTTTATAGTATTGTTTGTTAATAGGATGTTTATGAATCTATTCATTAGGAGAAAATTGAACCCCAAAAGAGGCTGCTTCGTAATGCAAAAATTTGGGTGGAAAGAGCCGTCTCAACTTACTAGTTGACCAAGAATTGCATGACAAATTCAAAAATTTGTCATCATTATCCAATCCATCTCCATGATCTCATAAATTTTAGGTAGTAATAGACTTGTCTACCTTGGTTGCAATTACCATATTTGTTATGAAAACCACTCCCACAAAACCTCAAAACAAGCTCTTTTAGAACTGACAGAGCATTTCTAAGTAGAAT
The DNA here is from genome assembly GCA_951230915.1 of Antitrichia curtipendula. NCBI lineage: Eukaryota > Viridiplantae > Streptophyta > Bryopsida > Hypnales > Leucodontaceae > Antitrichia > Antitrichia curtipendula. The sequence continues at coordinate 17,427,759 of OX579633.1, forward strand.
GCTTGCTTTTAGAGATTACAGCAAGAAAATTTAGTTCAAATTAGAAACCCGTGCGACATATTTTGGAATTTTGAAAGCACAGTGAGGTATGTATTCACATCTTTTCAAGGTTTAGGGTTGGCTTTGTCATTGCGATCTTGTAGGTGGGTCTAGCTTTACAATTTTTTGCTTCTATTGATGAATCCGTATGGGCAAGAATAGATCTAATGAGCTTGGATTTGCATACATTTCTACTTTCTCTTTTATTTCCAATGAATTTGGAGAATCTTTATTTGTTTGATGAAATAGCTAGGAACTTTGATGATTCTGAATTCAAAGCTTTGGATGGGTTACGTTTTGTTTTTTTAAATTCATGTTGCATTGGCATCATTCAATAATGGTTCTAGCCTAGAGTGTTTAATTAGGGTTTAGAGTTTGTCATCATCCGATTATGGTTAAAAAAAGGTTGCTTGTAGATGTTATTTGTTGGAGCAAACTCATTTATTGGCTAAGGAGAGGAGGCTTTGCATCAATGGAAGTTACCTTGAGGACATTGAATAGTGAGCTGTTGCTATAGAGACATAGCATTTTACAATATAGCTACTTGTTTTGATATGTAACTTGCTTGTTTTCACCTCTTGTCATGGAAACTAGGATAAGTAAACCCATTGCAGGCCAAATGGGAGTGAGCCCATTGTGGGCAAAATTATATTAGTGGTGTATATTTCTGAACTTGAATGTACACCACTAATATAATTTTGCCCACAGTGGGCTCACTTACCTTAGTTGTTACCCTATATATGGAAGTCAATAGGTGTTAATCACAAACCTATATAAAAAAAGTAGAAATATACAATGTTTGATTTGATGAATAGAAACATGATGGTCTCTTAGATGTCTATGCTATATCTAATAATCTCCAAGTAAATTGTGAACTGAAAAAATCAAGAAAAATAAAAATGATACTATATTTAGTATGCTATGTACAAACAAAGAGGGCATTAATGAATTAAACTAGGACTGAAATACAAATATAACATTCTTAAACATGGAACTTCACTCACCATGGCTGATGGATGATTTCAAAGAGCTTCATAGGAGTAAGTGGAAAAATATAGTCTTTTCATCCAATTTTTTTCCAAGGTTATTTGAAACTGGGAATGCATTTTCAACAAATGGTGAGTGAATTTTTCTAATTGAAGAATTTTTTTAGGAAATGCTAATCCTTGAATCACTTTGTAATGCATTTTGGCAACATTTAGCTCTTTAGTGCTTTGAATCTAGATATTATCCTTAAAATGGATATTTCTTTGAACTTGAGTTGGACTCATAAAACAAAGTTTGAAAAACCTAGTTTCAACTCCAATTTAAAGATATGGATTTTATTCTTAAAAGTGAACACTTTATTGCAATTTGAACTTCATGACCATGGTCTTTTAATTATAGAAGGACATGGATAATTTTAGAGGATTCAAAATTTGTATATTTTATTGCCATAAAGAACATTCGTATTGTCTACATTATTTTGTCTTTGTAGGGTCTCTTCAATTTCAAATTTCAAATATCCTCATTCTTCTCAATTTTCCAAGCTCTCATTGATTGCTCTCTATGGTCTCTAGTATAAAGAATAGCTACTTTCAATATTGAAACATCCCTAAACTTTCATAGGTGCACATTATTCATGAAAATAGTTTAACTTTAATCTGTAAATGTCCAAGGTTTTTCTTGAGCTTCTTGAAGATTGTTCAAAATAAAATATAATCCCAAGTTTTGATAAGTCTTACAAAATAATTCAAAATTGTAACCATATAAATTCAAAGTGAACTTGTCATAGATCATATAGGAAAAGAAAATATAAGTATAACACTTATAGATCAAAAGGTTATAATGTTTGATCAAAGTGTTAAAATTGTGAAAGTCTTTCAATCTTCAATTTATATGTCAAGTTTAAAATTGAGGTCATGAAAAAAATTTGAGGTCAAAGGACATAACATACATAACCAAATTGATTATGACTTATCAAAATCTACTCTATAATTATTTTAAATGAATTTTAAAAGTTTTTTTTCTTCCATAAATATTACTTTGGTAAAATTTTATTTACTTCATTCAAAGATTGTGACTAATTTTCACATTAAATGCTCCATTTATGTATAAAATTCAGTTTATTTTGTATTTCACACATGAAATCACATGACTTATATAAATAAACTATCAAGAATGTGACTCACCATAAAATATATTCAATTTGACGATCATCCCTATTTATGAAGTAGTCTATTAACCCCTAAATGTCCATGTCTTTTGAGGTGTATTTTTTTTTATGAAAAATGAATATGGACTTATAGTTATACCCAATGAAGTAAATTAATTTTTTTTCAAAATTTAACTATACAGATGTTTTAAAGAGCTTGCTTATTAGTAAGCAAACCAATTTTGAGTGTGAAATTGCATAGGCATTGTGAGATTGTATATTTTCTATTTTTAATATGTTGCCCCTCCCCACAATGTTTCAAAAATTTGCACATAGAAACTTTTGGGGATTGGAGGTGACATGAACAACTACAAATAGTGCTAGCACACTAAAATACACTTTCCAAAAACTTAATTTTACATAAAAAGCTACCAAATTCATTACACAATCCACCTTGCGATTGTTGTGATGCAATTTTTTTTTATATAAATAGAGATTGCAAATAACTCCAAATTAACAATCGCATGTTTAAATTTTCAATGGTGAAAATCATAAAAACATTTTACACTTTACACTAGGACCATTTTCAAAGCAAATACATATGTACAATTTTTTAGATCTTAAGTCAAGTGAAATTGACAAACTTTACTCAAAGCCGAATAATGAAGTACAATTGGCAAACTTCACTCTTCACTAATGGTAAATATATGCCTTTGAGGACCTCTCAAAAATCAAATATTTAACTTTTTTGGTAAAAAATGAAAGATTCCAATAGTTCACCCTCAAAACTACCCATAAATTTTTTTTAAACAATCAAAGGAATTGAACTGCCCACACCAAAATGAGCCTGAAATTTCAGATTGACCATATATGGTCAGTTGGGCATTTAGGGGTTAACCTTGTAAACACATTGTAGAACAGAGTGGTCCAATGGAGACAAAATATCCTTCTACAAAAAACAAAATTGCATGTGTTCATCATTGAAGTTTTCTGCAAAAAGGGGAGGCCTTGAACAATAGTTTGACCTCCAATGAGTACTCTTTGATTTATTTAAGCAAATTATTCACACTGTACCAAAAAGGATGATTTCCACAGTGACCAGACTGTTCTTCCAGGGTTTAAAAGATTTAACACATTACAGTTTCTTCTTTCAACACAGCACAAAAATGTTCTACAGTTTGAGCTTGCTATGTTCAAACATGTTTGAAACCAGTTGTTGCAAGCATAATAAACACTGCATTGCGTACAAGGGAGCTCCTTGAGACACAACTAAGACGATATTCACCAGGAGTTCTAAACGTAAAAGAAATACACTTCACACTATCATAGTCTGGGTAAGCAAGTTAAGGAAAAGTATTCTAAAACGGTTATTAATGCATCAAAAACAGGGCATTGGTAGCCAGAGGGATTAGTGTTAAAAACGACTATGATACAGAGGCTCTTGTTCAAATCTAACTCTCCACACAGCAAGCCCCAGTATGCCAAACTAGTGAATACCACTCTGAGTGCAGAAACTGTCCTATTGAGTGTATCTACTCGATCAGTGACCGTCGTAGATATTACACTCACTTTGCCAGTCATTCCTGGACATTGGACGCATGTAGAGCGGAGGCAGTACTGACACCCTCTACCTTACCAGTTCCCAGTCTTCTCCTCGTCGTCGATCATTTCGAAGGCGTCACCCGTTGCTGACAACTCGGATGGACGTTCAGACGGATCAATGCCTCTAGAAGCCTGGACCCTTCCTCGTAATTTTGCAGTTTTAGCTGAAACAGGCTCCACCACCTCTGTTGAGAAGTTGACCAGTTCTGTCTCTGATTCTTGCTCCAAGGCAGTCACCTCATATGTAGAGTTATCTGGAACCTCAACATGACATTTCTTCAGCTGTTCTCCCAAACTCTTCACCCGCAGTTTCAGTTCGTGTATTTCCTTCTCCTGCATCAGGATGATCTGCAAGCCATACCAAATCATAAGACAAGTACAAACTTGGTCCATCAAATTGCACCAAAAAGAAAAAAGCACTCTCTGCTGCAATTCTTAAACGTAACCTTTCTACTCCTCACTTTTGTTCAAGGAAATAGACAAAATAATGGTTCAATAATTGTAAGAGCATATGATATCGAACAAAATGAGACAAGTCTAACAAGCAATAGCAGCATGTTTGAGCCCATCAATCTAAGGAATTATTTTCTTAGATAGATGTGACTTATAGTTAAATGAAAGGAGGCATTCTAAGATTGTCAAGTATGATTTTTCGATTTTTCAATCAGAGAGAATTATACTAAGGGTTGCAATGAGGGTTATATGAAAAATCATAAATAAAATTATACATTTCTATTTGGGGTAGAGGAACTTGCGATTAGCCGCTTGTTTTAATTCGTTCCGTCCTTAAAATTTGAAATCGATGTGTGCAATCTTACTTCTCTTCTCACTACTTCAAGGTTGGTCAAAGGCATCTCGCGTTTGGTGACAGGGGAAGAGATTTCTTCCAGCTCTGGCTTCGAGTCCTGCTTCCAGTCTGATTGACTGGTTAAAATCAGCACCAGTAGGACCAGAACCAGGGCCATAGGACGCGACATAATGAACTCCCTGCAAAATAGACTCCCTGCACGAAGATAGACGTTAGAAGATGAAATAAGTTCCATTGCTCTTCTTTCCTGGATCAGCCTATTTCATAATCCATTTGCATGTGTAAAGCAGGAGTAATGGAATACGGGCTCTCATACCTCAATAAGATACAATAGGACACTTCCGTAAAGTCCGTGCCTTCCGGTGACATGCAAGCAGATCCTCCACCAGAATGCTTCACATATGATCTATAATGTCCACAGATTCAAAGTCCATAATTCTCCACTGCATGTTTCCGATCAATTCTTCCCATCAATAACATACGCTCCACTTCCAGATCACTGTCTCTGTCTCGTCCGTGCTCACCGTATACAAATATATTCAATCAAGAAGGCCTGCAAGCGCAATCCAGTATTTTAAATTTACAAATCATGAAAAGCTAAGCCTGGATGGCTATTAGAGCAAAAGCGCAGCACATAACTCCCGGGGTTCAGAGTCCTTCTCTTACACAAAAATTCATCTCACTCAAACTGGAAGAGATTCGACTCCGCAATCGGAGTAAGGACATCACACCCAACTTACATGTACCATACCTCGACGCCCCTATGACGACAGCAGTACACAATATGGGACAACCTAATAAAGAGACATAAACCAGCTCTTCCTCCTAGCGCCTAGGAACGTAGAGGGGAGTAAAGCCAACTTCAGATGAAGAGTTTCTATCACCGACTTTTTGCAGCTACCAGAATTGAAAAGAATAGAGAAATAGCGAGTATCCTCCTGAATTCTTTCATTTCGTTGTCGTCGTGCTAACCTTGAACCATTACGGCTAACATCCGAGAACAGATCTTGGAAACCCTAACCAAACAGAACGAGGAGAGAATGACTATTTCGAGCTGCGTTACTAGAACATTGACGACGTACCACCTTTGTAAACATAGAACCGTACAATAAGACGCGGTTGATCCCTTACAGAAGTCAGGGGAATCCTTCAGCGTGCGCTACATGGAATTTGAAGCTTCAACGACCAATACGTAAGGTTCATCAAGCCCATGCCATTCTGTTTTTTGTTTTCAAATGTACTTAAATTTGGCGCAGACTGCGCAATCCGCCAGACACAAGCGAGAAGCTCAAACTCACTACAGAAAGGCGAGACACCTGCTAACAAACAGTCGTTGCGACAAACTCAATATCAAAGATTATTCGCCACACACTGAACAGCGTACATCCTCGAATCTTAGAACCCTAACGCAACCCTAAGAGCCAATCGATAGAAGCCGGACAGACAAAGGGACTAGGAAAGAAATGTTCCTACTCCACTTCGAGTGCAGCATCAGAAGCTCCCTCACAGCATTTTAATTTCCCAGAAAGACAGAAAATACACCTAAACATCCATCCACGACAAAATCACTGAAAAATCCTCGAGAGTCGAGCGTATCCTGCAATGCTTCAGTCACAAAGGATCAGTGGCGCACAGACCTAAACAAATCAAACGACCACGCCAGCGGACGGGCAACCGAGAAGAAGGAGGTCGAGACACAATGGCAAGCTTACCTAGAGAAGAAGTTGATTCCCTCCTTCGATAGAAAACCGATTGGCATCGGATATTCTTCAAAGCTCGGAATTCTTCAAGGATTATCGCGTTGATGTCTTCAAGCGTTTCGGCAACAAAGGTGAAATCTGTGAAACTTGTGAGTCGGTGGAAGAGATTGCTGGATTGGAAGACGATTGTGCGCCGCTCTGCAACAACGAAGCTGCGCAGTCGAGAGCGCGAAGGATCAGAAGGAACGAAACAAAGTGACGGTGACGACGCAATGCAGCGTACAGGATGCTTCAAGCGTTCAGTGGGGTACAATAATCTTACAACCTGCCTATTTGAGCCATTCAAAGAAAAGTGCAAAATGTAGCTTTCAATTATTACATTTTTCGTCAACACTGAACAAGTTTACCAAATTTTAGGTTCAATAAAATAAATCTCCATTTTTGGTGAATTTTTTTACTTAATTTTCATGATTTTACATGATAATTCATTGACAAACAGTGATAATGAATTTTTTTTATAATTCAATTGCATAGATATGTAGGAAACATCGATATGCACATCTTTCATATTAAAAAACATCCCCTCGAATAACAAAGATATGATATATGAAGAGTTCAATGAAAAGTGTTATATGACCAACTTTGAAGAAATGGATATCTATATATTTTAACTAGATTTTGGCAAAGTAATTGTATAGTCATGCTCAAATGTTACAAAATTAGTTACCATGTGACTGAAGATCAAATAGCAAAATTCAAATATCTATTTTCCAAATGTAAGATATTGTCACACCTAACACTAAAATCTCTATTGAAGAAATTGTGAAACTTTTTTTGGAGATGCTTGTTGAAGGAAAGATGTGCATATGGATGTTTCCAACATATTTTTGTAACCAAATTAAAAAAATTCACCACTGTTGTTTGTTGATGAATTATCATGTAAAACCATGAAAATTAAGTAAAATAATTCACCTAAAATAGAGATTTGTTTTTTTCAAACTCAAATTTGGTGTACTTGATTGGGATTGCATAAGAATGAAATGATAATCATGTTGACCAATAATATAATAATTGAGAGCTACACTGTAGGCTTTTCTTTGAATGGCTCAAATAGGCAAGTTGTAAGATTATTGTACCCCATGATTGCACAATAAGGTAGAACAATCTATGACCACTTAGATTTGCAATCTCAATATCTTGTGCGATGTGATGGTTTTTTCTTGTATTTTTCAAAGGAAGAATTAGTTGAATTGATTGAAATATAAGTAGAATCATATTAGTGTGATAAAAACTTGAATTGATACAAATTTTCAAACCAAAAATATAAAACCTCTAGCAGGTGGGGGGCATGACCATCTTAAGAAGGGCCAAAATCATTGACCTACCACTCTAATCCTATTTGATGAGTATTTTAAATGTACAAGTTCAACATTCCAAAAGCACCTCTTTTATTGGTTGAGGCTACAACTTGTTCTAACAAGTATTTATTTTCAATTAAGTCCATCTAAACCAACATTTATTGAAACACATCTTTAACAACCTTAAACCATTTATAAATCAATGTGAACTTCATATAATTCTCTAACAATTGCTTGCCAAAAGTACATAACTTACAAATACTATGGAAAGGGGTGGGAGATTTGTGCAAATTGGAGGATCCTATAGATGGTAAAATTGTGTGACCGATGGCATTGGGCTGATTGAGTATATGTCAAACATATAGTACATTTCTAGTATATTCCTATGCCAATTTCAACACTTGTAGGTGGAAATGATTTAATTTTGTAATTCAAACTTCAAAAATTATAATTTTCTAAGGTTCCTAAAATATCAATTGATATGAAAGTTACGTGAGAATCTTATGGTAGACACCTAAATTAGTGATGCATGAAAATTTGCATCTAGAGCATAATGACATTGATTAACCTTGTAAAGGCATTGTGAACCTAAAGTTCCAATGGATGACTTCACTATTAACTGTAAAAACAAAGAATGCACCTATCAGTCTAATAATTGAAGTATTAGGTGACTTACTTTAGTTGTAGGGGGTTGCATCCTTCCAAAGTTAAGGAGAAAAATGGAAGTAATATTAAATTAATGACCTAGTACCTATAATTTAAGAATGACACCATAGAGAATGTACCCTATCTATACCTTAAGATAGATTGTTTATTTTGTTTTGTTTGTTTGATACATTGAGATCTAAGAAACCGTAAAACATCCGGTGGTGTTCTTGGTACTACTCAAAATCTCTTTGCAAAGAGGGATGCACAGACTTTGTTTTGTGGTGTTTGGAAGGCGTGAAAGTTATTGAATTTCAAAGTTTTTATGGATTTGGAAATTAAATTGAATTATCATTTAGTTTGGCATGGCATGTCCAAAAGCCACAAAACAAAGCCTTTACACTCCTTTTTGCATAGAGCTTTCTATTCATGCTAGTTTCTTAGTATTTGAACCTATGATGTGAAAGTTATGGATTTTTTAAAATTAAAAAATAACTAATTAATTTTTATTTTATTTTATTATATTGTGGCAACGACATAGGGCACACTAGTTATGCATTAACCCCTAAATGCCCAAGGCCTATTTCGAGCATCTTGAAATTTGCTCTAAATTGAACAAAATGTCAACATTTTGATAAGTTGTATCAATTTTTTTTGAATTGTAACTGTACAAATTCAAACTAGACATGTTAGAGATCTCATAGGAAAAGAAAATACAACAATATCACATATGGAGTGAAAGATTATAATATTTGACCATGAGGATGTTAAAATTGCAAAAATGATGTGAAGTCTTTCAATCCTCTTTTCACAAGTCAAATCTAAAAAGTTGGTGACCAAAAAAATATGAGGTTAAAGGGCCTAACATGTATAACCCCATTCAATTTATAGCTTCTTAAAATCTCTTTACAGGTTTTTTGAATGAATTTTGAATGTGATTTTTTCTCCAAGATCTAGTGTACCTGAGGTTCATTTTTAAGAACTCCCAACACTACAAGAAATCAAGATTGCAATGGGTACCCTTACACAAAATCTTGAACAGAAAAATCACTATAATTTATTTTCAAGATTGGATTTGGGATGCTAAAACTAGACTTCAAGAAGAACTTTTCAAAAATATTAAATACTAAAAATAGCAACTTAATTAGGTTTTATTTAACTTCAAAGTTTTGCAATGGGTGCCTTGGACATTTAGAGGTTAAGATCAGGTTTGGCATCAATTAAGTATTTGTTTGTCACGAAGTGCTACATGTCATCAAGTAATTGACTTAGGGTGACATGGACCAGTCAAAATCTGACCTGGAAATTCAATTTCCGCACTTGTTGAAACTAGCCCTCAGCTAAACTATAAGGTAAAATAGCCCATTACGGACCTTTTACCCATTACGGACTCCTAGGAATAACCCCATTATGGTTTTCTTTTAATGAATCATGGTCTTCTTCCGGTGAATTAAATCTGCGCCACAATCAATGAGTTAGGTAACTGGAATAGAGTAATTAGTAACCACATTAGGAACTTCCAGCTTTTTAGTGTTAATTCATTGTAGGATGTGATTTTTTCAGGCCTTCTATTTTAGAAAATATTGTGACCGCAATAGGTGAGTTAGATGAGTGTTATGGATATAATTTTTGTTGGTTTTTGGGTAGTCTACAGGCTCTTTTAGCCATGATGGGCAGAACACTTCAGAAATTTATAACAAATTCACACTTTATTGAAAAAATATAATTTCAATTGCTCTCACCATTTCTATCACTTGTGTTTGTTTGAGAAAAAAATCAAAAAATTTCAGTAATGACATGAGGGCAACCCCCCCATTTGATCCGTAATGGGCTGTTTTACCTTAACGTAGCATGACATCATCACCGTCACTTTGTTTCGTTCCTTTGTTCCTTTGCGTTTTCGATTGCGCAGCTTCGTTGTTGCGGGGCGGGCAGGTTCTCCGCGCAATCCGAGTCCATAGCCGGCAATTTAATTCATCGTCGCTCAAATTTCACAGGTGTTACGTTCGTTTTCTATACGCTCGTAAGCAATCCTTGAAGAATTCCTAACTTTGAAAAGTGTCCGATGCCAATTGGTTTAATTTGTATCGAGGATTCAACCTCTTCTCCAGGTAAGCTTTCTATTGTGTCCTGGCTTCCTTCTTCTCGGTTTCTCGTCCGCTGGCGTGATCGTTTGATTTGTTTAGGTCTGTGCGCAACTGATCCTTTGTGACTGAAGTAGGATACGCTTGTTTCTCGAGGATTTTACAGTGATTTTGTCGTGGATGGATGTTTAGCTGTATTTTCTGTTTTTCTGGGAAATGAAAATGCTGCGAGGGTGAAGCAGGAACATTTGTTTCCTCGTCCCTTTTCGTTCTGTCCGGCTTCTATCGATTGATTCTTAGGGTGGCGTTAGGGAATTGAACCCCAGGAGTTATGTGCTGCGCTTTTGCTGTACTAGACATTCGGACTAAGCTTTTCGTGGTTTACTAATTTAAGAATATTAAATTGCACTTGCAGGTCCTCGTGATTGAATACATTTGTATACTGAGAAAATGGTTTCGCAAAAATGAGTGGGACTTCTTAAACCCTAAACCCTTGTGTGTGGGTTGAATCGATTGAAGGAATTCTTGCATAACGGTGTCACTTGAATGCAACGACGTGAGAATCTCTCACCATCGTGCAAGCGCTTAGAGTGGCGAAGAATTTCTAAGCGATGGAGGTGATAAGAGAGAAGCAAGCGATGCGAGGGTGGTCTCGCGTACAGCGAAAGGCTGGAGAGCGCATCGCGCTGGTGCCAACGATGGGGTACCTTCACGAAGGTCATCTTTCGCTTGTCAAGGAGGCCAAGCGGCACGCTACGAAGGTGGTGATCTCGGTGTACGTGAATCCTTCCCAATTCGCACCGGGCGAAGACCTCTCCACTTACCCTCGCGACTTCCAAGGCGACCTCCAAAAGCTTGAGGTAGTAGCAGAAATTTATCATCAAGTGTTTTTATTTTCCAAGTGCGTTGATTCAATGGCCATGTAAATGCGATGTAAAGTTGAGTACACTGTTCCGTCACGTTAGGCATTTAGTCAATTTGTAGGAATGTGATTTCATTGGGAGATCGTTCAATAGAGCTCACTGGAGAGCTGACTTTGGGTACAAGAGCCAAACTGCCTTGAGATCAAATTTTCTCTTTCAATGTATGATATCTTACAATGTATGATATCTTATGCAATCATTCAAATTGTGAGTTTGCAGACCACTATTGAATGGGTAGCAGACATTACCATCTTTGTTGAAGATTAGCGGCTATAGAAATTTAGCCAAGTCATGCTTACGCCCGACTTGCTTATTGTAGGTCAACCTAGTGTATTGGAAGAGATAAGTTGTTTTTGGAAACATGGGTCATTCACTTGTAGACGGCATCAGGTTTCAGTATCCTCTTGCTAATGCAATGGACGGAGCCCTAATGTTGATCTGTGGTCAGCCCTTTGGTGTGGACGCCATTTTCAACCCGTATGATCTGTACATTCGAGACTCCGAGAAGAAGGTGGTGAATTCAAAGGATGTGTTGCAACAGGAGGAGAATGGGCATGAGTCTTGGATCCGTGTGGCGAGGTTGGAGAAGCCTCTGTGTGGGAATGACAGGCCCATATTCTTCCAGGGAGTTGCTACGGTCGTGGCGAAGCTGTTTAACATTGTTGAACCGGATGTGGCGGTTTTTGGAAAGAAAGATTATCAACAATGGCGCATCATTTGTCGAATGGTAAGAAACCAATTGGAACATTGATGTTTTATGGTGCAGTGGAATTTACAGCACCGGCCAGCATGGACGTGCTTGTTGGTTTGCATATAACCTGCATTCTGTTAGGGTGTACTAGGAAGTGGAATTCTACAGCTGGAATCTGTAGTATTGCTTAAGAGAATCCATTTATGGTATGGAGTGAAGTGCAGGTTAGGGACTTGGATTTCGCAGTTGAGATTATTGGTTGCCCACTTTTGCGGGAAGAGGATGGTCTTGCAATGAGTTCTCGAAACGTCCGACTCTCTGCAGCTGAGCGGCAAGATGTGAGTCCTATCTGCCTTCATATGGCGCGTAAGAATTTTTATCATAAGTTGTATTGCTTGTTTAAGAATGTTGAGTTAGTATCGCTTATGTAAAATTAGGGAGAGTCACGGTTGTGCGCTCCTCTCCTCCCCTATTCCTCCATCTCGATGAATGGAGATCTGACCTCCGAAGAGTCCTCCACTTGATGTTACCTCATTTGGTGTTATAGAGTGGTTTTAGTGAGGGTCTTGAGAATGAGTTCAGATAAACTTTTGGACTAGATTCAATTTGCTAACTCTACTCCCAACAACAAGTGCAATCACCCCTTTACAGCTTTTAGCAAATTTACTATAACCCAATTCATCGAGCATTGGAGAGAAATATTGGGAGACGAAGAAGCTTCAATAGAAGAAAACTTAGGAAATTTGGTCCTTGAGTTTTACCGTATTCAGTTCCTGAGTACTTGACCATCCATGTATCACTTGTGAAGATTCAGGGTCCATGTCATTAAGGTATTCTTTTGTCAGTAATACAGTTATCATCGTGCAAAATCAAAACTCCCCATGTGAATACAAGAAATAAAGAGACCTGGGACCAAATGACTATGGAATCTGAATGCATTAGTGCTTGACGCCTTACCCCTATTTTTTTGCCAACAGAATAGGAATAGAGTTCAGCGAGTGACGCAACCTATTGTGAAATAATCACTCACCCGTTGTGACCTTGGCATTCGCCCTGTGCAGGCTCTTTCGATAAGCCGATCGCTGAGGGAAGTAGATGATGCGGTGAGATTGGGAGAAGTTGATGCAACAGTCTTGGAGCAACGGGTACACGAGGCCATAACTTCGGCGGGAGGAAAAGTAGATTATGCGAAGGTGAGGTTCTTCTTCATCTTTCTTATCTGTCTACAACGCTTGAATTTTCTTGCACACTCTATGGCATTTCAACCACACCCTATTGGACTGAGATTTTCTTGGTGAAAAGTGATTTACATTGTGGGAAGCTCCCTTGTTGCATGCATGATTGAAGCCAGAGAAACTTGCTGAGCATAAGTCTTCAATATTGGCTCCTTTTAGTCGGAATTAACTGTCTGAAATTGATGAATTTTCGTAACGTTCTTTGGCTGGCCCTGTGACACCTTGGAATTGGACTTACTGCCCATTTATCCCAATTTTCATATGAAGATAAAACAAGAGGGAGGCTGAAGGTTGTAAAGTAAAAATATGATGTAGTCATAGATGCTCATGGTTGCATATAAGTGGCTATAGAACCTAGCAGGAACAACTCTTTGTCAGTGCAGTATGTCATCATTTGAGTATAGAAAGGTTGCAGTGTTTCAATGACTACGCTTGTGAGATCCGGAGTCACTGCAACAACATCGAAGCACCAACATAAGGGTCAGAGACAACTTGTCTGAGATTAGAGAATTTCACAGGATGCCACTGAGCTGCTTTGTCATCCAAGCTCACCACTCAATACAATTGCTGAATACCTGGCTGGGTTGTGCGGGCAACAGATAGTAGACCAGCAGACGCTGCAAGAGGTGAGGATTATCGAGTTTCCGGTTGTTTTGGCTGTGGCGGCACGATTTGGTACTGTCCGCTTGCTGGATAACATGGAGCTTCAACCCCCATCTCCTACTCCAAAGGTTCCTACTTCCACCCAACGAAAGAGTGTTCAACCAGCGGACCCTCAACTTGGACATGAGATCTGCTTTTTCTGAGGTGCTTTACCATCAATTATCTCTAATTTGTGTTATACCTACACTTATGTCTACCTAGTGTGAGACATACTAGTTTGAGTGATTTTTTTACTGCACCAAGCGTCTTTCCTCCATGTATTTAGAATCTAATGGCCTGATGACAACACTATTCATGCTCCCATGCTTAAATGACATGCTTGGTGCCGTCCTTATTTTGAAACCTTCACGAGGTAGACAGAAGACTTTGCATCAGAAGTGTAGCTATTGGCATTGACTTTTAGCCCTCTCCTCACTGTTGACTAAATGCAGCCAATTCAAATCGTTGGCCAAGCAGTTTCGTTAGCAAAACTGAGATATTCTGTTACCTGTGATCCGATTCAACTTCCGATTCAACCCCCTTTTTCAGCAGTTTTTGTATAGAGGTTATAAAGTGATGCTGCTTGAATTTCAGAGCAATACTGTGCAAGTCCAGGAGTTTTTTCCTCCAAGCAGGCTACTCTGTATGATGAATGCCTTTCCACTATTCTAGAATTTGTATGATGCTTTTTTCGTCTTCACTGTGGTTGATCTGTCTAGCTTGATCTCTCACTCACACCATAGGCATTGGAATTACGACTTTGGATATAATAACTTTCGACTTTTGTCGAATCGCCTAGTGGTGCAGATAGTGATATCCACGTACTCCTCGTACCACGTTGACGTGGCTGAACCCCAACTTGCTTTTGACCCTGCAGATGTGCATGTTGAGGAACGTAATCCACGAGGCACGGAACAGGAGATGGGGTGCAGACATCTAATTGGACAACTTTTACATGTCAAGTTATGCACATTTCTTTCCCTGACATTTCATAGTGCAAATTAGAGAGAGTTGAGTGTACAGTTCATCTATATTGTAGCAACACTAAGAAATAATTTTAAGAAAAACTTTTAGCTTTTCATCTTCGAGAAGATCAAGCCTGTTCAAGCCGGTTTTAGGACCAGAGCTGTTATTCTTCGCATGGGTGTAACTATTAAAATCGGACCGTGTCAACATTTCGGTGTACAATTCAAAACCAATTCGATTAGACTTTGCTCTTTGAAGGTCATTGGCTTGTGACCAGAAGAGATATTGGTTTAAGACTTACTGCATCCGTGTGGAAAAGTTCTAAAGCTGAAAGCTTTGCGGTGGACCCACCGACATACAAAATACCAGTCAATCTACTCCCCGGAGGTCAGATGATCAGGTGTTATGGTATATCTTTTTCAAACTCATGTACCTTGTGTTGCTTCCTATCTGTTGGAGAGGGGCTCCACACTATCAAAGATTTTTTTTTTTCTTCCCTTCTCTCCCACCAATTTTGAAAGAAATGGGTTGTCAAGAAATTCACAACATTTCAACATTGCAACTAAAGTGTCGAAACAAAGTGGTAGAAAAGGCATGAGTAATAAAAGTATTCTTCACTTTGGAAGTTCACATCTAATCCTATATATATGAATTTTATTACTAAAGTGTTAAGAAATGAAATTCTTTTTGATATATTTTCAACACTTTAGTGTTGATATATAGTTGAAAATGGTATCAATAATAGTATTACCGGATTTGCCACTTGTCAATGGCGGAAGTCGAGAAGAACTAGATAGAGCAAATTTGAATAGTCTACTTTTTAAAAACCCTACAACAAAGTCCTTAGGTTTGAAGACAGTTTCAAAGTTACCTCAAGAAAATGTTTCCAATAGGGACTAATTTGATTAGTCAAATACATCTAGCCCTCTTTGATATTACAATCCTAGGCATTCAACATGAAGGTGATTATGGAGTTTTGTAAAAAGAAGGAAATTGATCCAGAGACTACTAACACATTAAATTGGATTTAGTGTCATTTATACTAATTGATTTAAAAATATCATAAATTTATAGTCTTGATGAATATTTTATCAACTATTAGTTTATAGAGATCTTCTCTTTGAATAGTATTGATATCTATGCTCTTGATAAAAATATTCATCAAGACTATAACTTTATGATATTTTTAAATCAATTAGTATGGGTGTACTAAATACAATTTGTAGTATAGTATGAACTGGAATCATTTATTGGGATAGACCTTAGGACCATCATGAGTAAAACCTAACTATGCAATACAAAAGACAAATGAGATTTTGGATTTCTATATGGAAGTGCGTTGTATATTGCAAGATAGATAATCATAATTGTTGGTCAACATGGATATCAAAAGAGTCTTGTGAAATGTATGGGATGCAAGTTTTCAATTTCTGAAAATTATTTTTGAACTTGAATTTGAATCTTATGGTTGCTTTTAGTTTGACAACAACTCAAAGCAAAGTTACTCCTAAAATGTAATTTTTCCCTACTTAGAAAAAAAAATAACTCCAACCACTATAAGTAGTTGACATACATGAAGAGTTTATTTATATAGAACCCCACATTGACCTCCCAAAAGCCAGATTTTTTTGGCCTATTCACACACAACCAAAAAGCATCATCATAGAATTTTGCTAAAGAAATTCGAACTCTCGAAAACTTGAAAACTCATTTCCAAATCCAAAGCAACATAAAAGTTCGCTTCACACATGACCAACATTGATCAAAAGTCAAAATGTACCACTGACCTGAAACCACGAGTACCTAAAAACACGTACCAAATGCACTAGTGACCTAAAACCACCCATCATCACGTTGTGTACATCTCCAAAATCAACATTTACCAATGTAGAAGAGAACAATTTTAGAACCTCTACCAAAAAAACTATAACTTTTGCATACAGTATCCAAATGCTGCATTCTTTGGTATGTCAAAAACCTCCTCACACTTGCCAACAAGAAAACCAATGAAAATTTGAGCAGTATAGTGTAATAGTAACAAGGCACAGCAGCTAAAAGTGGCGGTTTTGGGGGGTGCCCATCTTTGCAAAGGCTAAAACTTCCCCCACATGAGAGAGAACATCCCACTAAATCGAGGAACTGTCGGATGCAAAAGAGAAAGAAAAAGACCCAAAAAGCAAGTGGGAGAGAGCAGTGGACCTCTCCTTTGAAAAGGGAAACTCCTAAAAAGGGTAGAAGAATCAATGATTTTTCTAATGGATGACGGTCCTAGTCTAGTACGCTATATTATAGGAGTCCACTCAGCAACCCACATGACTCACATGGACGGAAGATTCAGACCGTTCGTCCACGAACGAGAATATCCTTTCCGTCCGTCCGCTTCAGTCGACGAAGATTCAGGATAACTTGGAATGGGGACGAAGGAGAACGCGTTCCCCAAAGCTGTCCAACACCTGGGACGGGCCACACAATGCTTATCGAGAGTGCAGCTTGTCTGACATCCCATTCGAACCGTGGATCGGATGACGATCTGACGGAATTTGATTAGTTCACTATGCGCCCTCGATCGGCTTTTCATCTCAACGGTGGATAAAGATTTGCTGCTGTGAAGAGGAGATAGGAGGGGAAAGTTACCGTCCGATCGAAGATCCAACGGCGCAGGGGATCCGACTCGGGGTACACTCTTCTTCGGAGCGTTTCCCTCATCCCTCTTTGTTTTTTCGAGTATTCTAGGAGTCGATAGAATTGCAGAAATTTGTCGACATTGATTTTGTTGCGGTTTCGGGATTGTGGAAGAACAGGAGCTTTCAATCAGGCTGAGGGCAGGATGGCTTCTAGCTGCATCCGCCAGGTACGCTTCTCGCTGTTTAGAATCGCATGGATTTTTGTTCCTCGTTGTGGAAGTGGAACAGCCGGTTGCGGAAAAAAATTTCCAGGGCGCAAATGAAATTTTCTCAAACTTTGGCGTAATTTTATCTTGGACCGTCGCGGAAGAAATTCTTGTATCGTAAACTTGGAACTCTCTTGTAGAGTGGAATTGTCGCCCTTGTGTATCTTGTGTCTCAGGGTCGTCCGCATCAGTCTGCTCCACTTCTAGAATACTCGAAAATTTCAATTGATGTGGTGGTGTCCTGTTTTGGACACTTAGGGAAAGGATTCCTGCATCTTGAAGTTTTGAGGTTTTGTCTTTCTGGGAGTAGATATAGTCGGTTTATCTTGAACCTCAGCACGCACTTCTTTTGGTTTTCAAGTTAATGATTAGAATCTGACATATGTTCGGCGAATTCGAGTAATGGAACTTGGCGGAAGGGTTTCTTGCACATTGGAAATTAGGCTTTCTTGTGGAGTGTAGATGTAGCCATTGTCTATTTTGCGGCGCAGCGGCTTGCTCCTCAACGTGCTCTACTTTTTGTTTTGAGATGATGACTATAATATGTTTTAAGTTTGAAGGAATTACATCTTGGACACTCACGGGAGGGACTCCTGCATCTTGGAATTGAGGCTTTATTTGTGCGTTGTAGATATAGCCATTTTTTGCCTTGCGCCTGAATGTCTTGCTCCTCAGCGTGCTCTACTTTTGGAGTTTTAGGTGATGATTAGAATTTGCTTTAAGTTGCTGAGTCGCGTCTTGTATGCTTACCGAAGGAATTCCTGCAGTCTTGGAATTGAGGTTTCTTGTTGAGGGTAGATATAGGCAGTGTATCTCGTGCCTCGGTATTTTGAACCTCCACTTTGGGTTTCAAGGTGATGGTTAGAATTTGAGGAAAATTTGCATATGAGGGGGTTTTGAGCTTGTATTCTGATGTTGTCGGTTTTTCTGTTGTGTAGATGGCTACTTTATCTCTCAATAGTAGAGTATTGGCAGTGCCGAAGGGATTGAAGGTCGTAGGACTATCTTCGCCTTCTTTCACTCCCGCATTTCAGCCCTGCTTGAAGCAGGCTTGTGAGCCACTTCGCTCTACCTTCCAGGTGAGTAATGTGTACGATTCTTTGCCATTGTCCTCTTGTGCATTTAGATTGGATAATATTTTCCACCAAGAACGTCGATGTTCTGCAAGTATCGAGAGAGATATGGCTGCAGTGGGTTCGAATTAGATCGACGTACAATTCGCGGATGTTTCTGAGATCCTGAAAGGTTTCTTCGAAGGGAAGATCACCATGACGATAGTGTTTGTTCAATGCAATGAATGAACTTAGGGCAGTTCCTTGGATTACAGGTTGGGGTTCTATCTAAGAAAAGTGGAAAGGATAAATTGAGCGTCCTCGCTCAAGCTGTTACAACTACCCCGGAAACCGAGGCTGAAGCCGATACTACCGCGGAGGTAACTGTGCCAGAAACCACTGAGGATGCTCCTCCTGCCACATCGAAACCAAAAAAGGTTACGACGCGTGTGAAGCACATTATGCAGGTTAGTAGTACCAGAGCCTCCTCGATATCAGGGTTTTAAGATGCAAAGAGGACATAGTATCGCAAGTATGCGCATCACCTGGGCTACTCGTATCTTAATTCATCAGGCTCTAATTGTCTTGTTTCGGGAAAATCACGGGTCGTTACCACATGATACTGGATATAACGTCAATTTCATTAAAATGGCGGCATTCCGGAACTTTGGCGGGTTTACATCTATACCTGTCCTAGATGTTCAGACAAAGTGGCGGATTTCATATGCCATTTTAACGAAATTGACGTTATATGGTTCTCGACATAGGTGTGAAAGTAAAGAAAACTTCTATTTATCGATAGTTTCTCCCTCCAAGTCTGACCGCGACGTATTTTCGTCTGTCTAGATTCTTGACAAGGAGGCCGTCGAGGCTGCCAACAGTGGGAAGGTTATCCCTGATATTCGACCAGGCGATGTTGTCCAGCTCAGAGTGGTACGTTTAACTTCCTTGAGACTTCCCATGCTACAGGGGTATTGTAAATTGTAAATTGACACTCGGGACAAAAGTCACGCTCTGCTGTCTTGTTCTGCATATATGTGGCATCAGATTTGTGATCAAATCTCCCCATGCCTGAATTTCTGTTTCGCAGGAAGTGCCAGAGACCAAGCGTAGGGTGTCGTTGCTGAGAGGCATTGTTATCTCACGACGCAATGCAGGGATCAACACCACCTTTAGAATCAGGAGAGTTATTGCTGGAGTTGGAGTCGAGATGGTTTTCCCGCTGTGAGTAACTGATCTTTCTTCAATAGAATCTACCTTATCCGTTTCACGCAATCAGTTTTCTTCATTTGAGATTTTGGTTGGCTAATCTGTGATTTCTGGATGTCATTCTTGCAGTTACTCACCTAATATTAAGGAGATTAAGGTCGTTGACAAGAGGAAGGCACGGAGGGCGAAGCTCTTCTACTTGCGTGACAAGATTGCTCGCATGTCATCTTGCTGATAATTCGTAGTAAATTCTGTTTCTTTCATGCCTACGATTCTTTTCTCTTTAGTGCATAGGTAGAACGATTGAGTCTGGCAAGGGCCTTGTCTCTCCGATTATTGCACATATGTTCATCAGATTGCCATGAGAGGAAAAAAAGAAAGATCCTTATACAATCTTACGCTTCCCTGAGTTCACCAATCATTTTGGTCTGTGAAAGCCAAGTCGATTTTGTCGAAGGCTCTTGGCATTCCGTGGTCAACTGTAATCTACATAGGAAATGAAAATCATGGATGAGTTGGAAGTGACACTTTTTGTTTTCTCCAAATGGAGCGTAGACAAGGTTGCAAACAAGTGAACACGCTACAAGGCAGTTGTTTCTCCTGATAGATTTGAGAACCTGTGTACTTCATTTCACTTGGTTGTGAGCATTTCCAAGCTGCAAGTTATTTTCCTGGTTCATGTTGATCGTGATGTCGGTGAAGTAGATCAGTTCGTCGATAGTGTGCGAGAGTGACGACTTATTGTAAAAGACTTGCATACGACAAGTTTGTCACTTTCCTTGACAAGTGTGAAAAAATCTGCCCGTGTTGTGGCAGGTCAAAGTTGTTATTCTTTGTATCCTTCAGCTAATCCAGTGTCGAATTTAACCCTGGAGCGTTCCTACGTCCAATTTCTGGACGATGAACACATTGAAAATCACTTCTCTTTTTCTCATTACTGCTTGGATGAAAGTCATCCTAATTTGTGGAGATACTTTATCAAGTTGTTGTCCTATTTAATGGTGTGGATTTGGTTTTACTAGAATACATATTTTTCTAAAATTACAAATGTGGAAGTGTGTCATGTGGTTGACCAAGCCAAAATTGCATTGACTCTAGTTCAAAAGTGGATTCACAAAAATGAGGTCAAAGATTTAAAGAATGGAAAATTTTTAAAAAATCACTATATGAAGAGAACCTCATATCAAATCCATTCTAACAAATTCAGCTCAAAAAATGACAATATTTTGCTTAAAATTGAATTCCAAAGGACTTTTGAAATTTCCCTTTGAAAATTTATAGAAAAAATATCAACGATAGCATTGGTGAAATCTAACCGCCCAATTGAAACTCAAAGTCTACACCTTTCATTTCATTGTTAATCAAATCCAAAATATGCTTTCAAAGAGTACTTTACGATGATTTTTCTCAAATTGTCAATGTTGGAGAATACTCTGAACGTTTAGGGGTTAAATTTAAATACAAATTCAAATTTGTCGAATTTTTACATGTGGTTTCCAACAATCCCATTGCCTTGTTCCCCAACTGAAGGTGAAAAGTTTTGAGCCAGTGCTGCCCTTGCAATAAATTCTAGGAGAGAGTTAACTTAACTTCCAGACATCATATGCATGAATTATAAAAATTTAAAATGATTGATTACAAGTATACCCAAAAATCAATTTTTTAATTGTATTCATAGAATTGCTTGCTTTTGAGTAAGAATCAAAATTAGATGCACTTACCTTACAGAAAATTGAAGAATTTTGTAATTTGTCAATTGGGCAAATTCACCTCCATGTTGAGTGACATCTCACATCTGAGCCTTTAGTCTAATGTTGACGCGTATGAGCTCAGTCCACACTTGTCTGAATGGAACAGAAACCTACACATATCCTGTTTAGCTTTCCCGCGGAATCTCCCTAGAGACACATCTGATGCCACGTCACCCTTCTTTTTAGAGTGCAGTTCATTCCCCAATCCCCACTCCGTCTCAAATTGGGACCATTATCGCAATTGAGAAATAATGAAAAAAAATGAGGAATAATTATTTCCAGCACGGTCAATCATTTTGTCTGATCAGTAGAATTATAAAAAAAATCTGGAAAGTGCAAAAGCAGTTCCTATCTCAATACAGTATTGCAAGATGTGGCAGTGAAACACGTAGACACGGTACTGTACAGTCAGATCCAGCTCAATTACGAATTTTTTGCATTCCCAGTGAAAGAAGTTCCACTGCTGCCAGCTTTGACACCCTCCCGAGGGTTGAAAATTTGGTTTTTTGCCTTGAATTTTTTTTTACAAGTTCATCTCTATGTTAATAACATATGTGCAAAATTTCATGGCCAAAAGACTTACAGAAAAAAAGATATTCAAAGTCTACCAACATGTGTAGTTGCGAGAAAAATTTCACTACTACCAACTTTGCCACCCTCCCAAGGATTGAGAATTATTTTTTTTGCCATGAATTTTTTTACATGATATCATTTCTATGCTGATAATATTTGTACCAAATTTCAAAACCAAAAGAATTACACAAAAAAGGATATTTGAAATCTACCAACATAGGGAGTTGGAAAAACAATTTCACTACTTCCAAATTTTGCCACCCTCCCAAGGATTGAAAAACCTTTTTTTGGCATGAAATTTATTGTCATGGAAGCATCTCCATGTTGATAATATGTGTGCCAAATATCAAGTTCAAAAGACTCACACAAAAAAAGATATTTGAAATCTACCAACATAGGGAGTTGGAAAAACAATTTCACTATTGCCAACTTTGTCACCCTCCCAAGGGCTGAAAAATTGTTTATTTACCATGAAATTTCTGTCATGAGATCATCTCTAAGTTGTCGATATGTGTGACAAATTTCAAGTCCAAAACTTATACCAAGAAAAGGATATTTGAAATCTACCAAGAGGTGTAGTTGTGAGAATGATTTTTTACATCCGTGTCAAACTTTAACCCACAAAATGACACTATAACAAGGGCTGAAAAAATCACTCTTCCAACTCCCTATGTTGGTATATTTCAAATATCATTTTTGTTTGTGAGTCTTTTGAACTTGAGATTTGGCACACATATTATCAACATGGAGATGCTTCCATGACAATAAATTTCATGCCAAAAAAAGTTTTTTTCAATCTTTCGGAGGGTGGCAAAATTGGCAGTAATGAAATTGTTTTTCCAACTCCCTATGTTGGTAGATTTCAAATATCCTTTTTTGTGTAATTCTTTTGGTTTTGAAATTTGGTACACATATTATCAACATAGACATGATATCATGGAAAAAAATTCATGGAAAAAAAAAAATTTCTCAATCCTTGGGAGGGTGGCAAAGTTGGTAGTAGTGAAATTTTTCTCGCAACTACACATGTTGGTAGACTTTGAATATCTTTTTTTCTGTAAATCTTTTGGCCATGAAATTTTCCAGATATGTTATTAACATAGAGATGAACTTGTTAAAAAAAAATTCAAGGCAAAAAAACAAATTTTCAACCCTTGGGAGGGTGTCAAAGTTGGCAGCAGTGGAACTTCTTTCACTGGGAATGCAAAAATTTCGTAATTGAGCTGGACCTGACTGTACAACTATGACTGTTTCTTCAATAATACGGGTAAGGTAGGAGGCTCTTAAACCAACCCTTTGAGAGCTGATTGCATTTTCAGGGAAGCTAAACTCCTTGAAACAATTTTCAGTAAATTTTACTAGAAGAAAAATTGGAATTGACATCTAAGTCCAAGTCGTTTCATAATTTTGGACCTTTGTTGGAGTTAGTTGCAATTTTCTGAAGTTGAAACACAATGGTTTCTAAAAACAATCCCCTCATGAAATTTACAATGTTGGTACATTGAAGAAAGTAAAATGTACCTCTACATTAGAGGTCGCTTTTAGAGCCACCTACCTTAGTCACACCTTCTCCGAACTGCAAACTTCTCAAAAGAATGAGAAGTTGTGGAGTGAAAAAGAGGAACCAGTAGGGAGTTGTTCTCCATGGAGAAGGTGTGACATCCCTTTTGTATTCACTTGCAGAAGAGAAGAGAAGTTTTCACATGCAGAGGAGGATTGTTGTTGTAAGGTAACTCTGCCTATGATAGGCAGAGTTTTGGACCAGCCTAATGCAGGCAAAAAATTTCATGAGCAATACATTTCACAACACACATGTACTGCTCATGAATTTTTTTGCCTGCATTAGGCTGGTCCAAAGTTGGCCTATCATGGGCAGAGTTACCTTAATGTTTTTAGCGCTTTTCCCACATAGAAGGAAAGCCTAGTGTCAATCCTACTTCTGAGACCAGACGCGCAAATTAATGAGAATGAGGCACTATAGCGACAGGGTGAAGTACAGTAGCGGATGGATGAGTGCAACATGTGGAATGTGAAGTTACAATAAGCTGAAGGTGAAAGCGGCATGTAGAGTAGTGAAAAATTCTTTAGCTAAATCTTCTTCATGCCCATTCTTCATTTCCATAGGAAAAGACTAGCCATTCTCAATCTTCAAAGAATAGGACTTCCGCAAGCCAAGGAATGCCAACGAGAGAGTGCCACATCCCTATTCTCAGAAGATTGAGAATGGAATAAAGAAGGTGAGAATTATCATCTTCCTTGCTATAGAATCAATAAGCTTAGAGATATTGACTTAACTTACAAGTGGTCTTATTTTTAATAATTAAAGACTTCACTAGAGACTAAAAATATATTTTGGGAGTCCAAAATTGGAAGTTGAGAGTGTAAATATAATTAAAGTGGATACATCCAAATTTACCTCTATTTAAAACCATGCATCATTACTCCTAGTGTATACATCTCTTGACCAAAATCAATGTGTATGTATGTCAAAGCATCTACCAAAAAAATTTGACCCTTTGAAACTTTTGTGTATTGTATCTAATGCATGTTCTTTAGTGTGTTGGAACCTCTTTTCACTTCCAACAAGAAAATATGAAAATTTGATTGGTCTAATAATAGTAACTAGACCAAATTGATAGCAAATAGTGACAGTTTTAGGGGGCACCCACCTTAGGCCTACTCAAGAAGAAGAAAAACTTCAACCCTTCTTAATATTAGCATGCACACTACAGTTCAATACTTAAAAGTGAGAACTAACTCCAACCTCTTTTTGAGGCCTAAAAATATTGGTAGAGTCTCCAAAACTCAATTTGGATTCCATGTTGAACCTTAAGAATATTGGTAGAGGAAGTGACATTAAGTATACAATTTGTCCCTCTAGGAAATAGCTTCTATAAAATAGCCTATTATGGACAAACTATTAGCCTTATTGCATAACCAAGTGAATCTCATAGTTTATCCAATGGATATGCATGCTAATAAAATCTTATTTTTTATTTTAAATTCCAAGAAGATCCAATAGAATAAATATTATTTATTAATTGAAATTACACTTGTATGCTTATAGAGTCAATTTCATGTAGAGTTACTTCATTCTACTCATTTTTCTTACTAGAGAAGTATGTCACTACAAGAAAAAGGTGTGGAAATTAGTATAATACAATATGGATTGAGTGCATACTAATTTAAATACATAGTACATTACAAATAATGTGACATTTCTAAATTCACATCACAAGCACTCCTACAATAACCATATTGATGGTTTATACTGGTGACATTGGTGAGAAAATTGCATATAATTGCAACTTGTTTCCAAAATCAATACCAAGATATCCTTGCATGTGCACATAAGCCACATATCATAGCCAAACTAAAAATCCCACATCTACTTTGAATCACATCATGACATTACTTTCCCCTTCTTTGGACTAACCCCTAAAACACAAAATTGTGTTTTTTGGCAACATAGCAATTTTAGGTAGTTCACTATGAATGGAGTTTTTCTTTTCTTTTTCTTTGAAATTTTCACACAACATGTGCCCAAGGAGTAGCTCAAAGGTGCAACAATTTTCATAATTTTTGACTACATATTTAAAAAGTTATTGCATGATATGTAATTTCATTCCTTGGCACGGAGCTCCAAAGAATCACTTTCTTAAGAAATAAAAATTTGAAATTGATTTTTTAGATTTACAAATATGTGGAAAGCTTTGAATCATTACAATTTGATTAATCAAATGAAAGTTATGAAGTGTTCTAATTTGCAAGGAAGTTTTATGGATTCTCTACTCTAAAATAAACTTTGAAGTCTTCTATCTAACTCAATTTATAATATTATTTGAAAAAAATAAAAATAAAAGATGTAGATTGTTTATTACAACATTACAACTATTGAAATTGGCATTTTTCAATTCATAACTAAATTATGAACAATTTAGTATTTTAAATCATTATCTACTTCTTTCTACTTACTATATTGTTCCTATGTGTTGTACAATTCCAAATGATTTTAATTTTTTCAAGCATGTAGCCAACTTGACTTGAAGAATGAATCCAAATAAGCACCACCACTGTAGGCATTTTTTCATACAAATGTGACTTTGTAAATTGTAGTTGTCCATTTTTTCACAAGGGCCCCCAAAGGATTTTTGTCACTTCAAGCGTTGATATCTTGCAATCTACATGGTGGAAATTTTTGAAATTTTTTTCTCATCTTTTCAAAGTAGCATACTCCAAGATCCTTTAAATACATGTGTCCAAAAATGTTTTTTTTCCTAAAATTTGGTACTTGTACTAGAAATGGCAGTTTTGGAGCGTTTTTGTAAAAATATAATCAAAAACCTTTAGGGGTTAACTTCTTGAACCTAGTAGTGTTAGGACCACATATTGATATACTAGTGTTGGATGTAAAGGTCAATATTATTTTCTTCTACATTTCACACCCAATCAACTTCACATCAAAATAATTCATAAGGTTCCAAAATTTGACCTTGAAAACAACAATATTTTTTGGTTTGAGGAGATAATGAGCCAATAGCACAAACCTCATAGTATCCATTGGATGATATGAAGAGTTACAATAGAGAAAAAGGTTTCCTTCTATGAACTTCATTGCCAAAAAATGTTTTTCAGGTCCTTGGTCCTTGCTACAACAAATAAGTCTCACAATGAGAGTGTACAAGAGATGCACCAATATTCTTGCATCTTTCAAAACTTAATTTTTCATCTATTCCATGGAAAAACCTTCCTTGCACAATATGTCCATCCACTAAAAAACTAACAACAACACGTTCATAACTTCTAGCCCTAAGAAAGCCTAAGGACCAGAGGAGGATAAAGGAGTTGATCCATTTTCGACTATCATCCCATTCTCACAACTTAGGCTCCTCCATTTTCAATTAGTTGTATTATAGGTGGTCAACAACTCACGTAAATTATAGCCAACATGTCATCATCTTAATATTACATTAGAGAGGTTATTGCTTTAGATATGGGCTTGGGCATTAATGACATTTGAATATTTTTTTAGTGTAGTGTCTATTACAATAGAACCCCTCTCACTAAGTACACTTTCTATAAGTTGATAAACATCTCTAAAGCAATAGGTCCAAGCGGTCCTTGCTTTTGGGATAAAAGAAGTGGTAACACTAAATGAGAGTCGGCCAAGAAAATTATGGTGGACCTACACCTTATCAAAAAAAAGATAAAATATTCTTGTGAACAAGCTTCTTGACCTCAAGATGTGGCATGTGTATCATTGTGACAAATTTGTATGTAATGAGGACCCTCTTCAATGCCTTGAACCTCTCTCAGGTAATTTTGTGAGGCGATCCCAAACCTAATAAATTAGAAGAATTCTATTGTAATTCAATGATTCTATTGATTAGCCAATGAATTGTGAGTGTGATCCTTATCTGTATGCATTCATTCCAAGTTGCATGGAGCTCTACTGTACCAACAAGAAACAAAGATTGAAGTGATTCCTATCAAGATTACTTCAATTCGGTGCAAACATTCCCACCTTTGTCACCATTGTCAGTTTGTCAATTCAAATCATATGCCCACCTCATACACTTCTAATTTGCAAGTCTTTGTTGCACAATAATGCCACTCCTGCCTGTTTCACCACTGTTCTCATACTTTGCAATCATTTGATTTTCTCACTATTGTATGTTGCAATCCTTAGCATCCAGTTAGATAGTATAAAACCATGTCAAAAACAATAAATAAAAAAATACATGATTTACAAGAAAGATACATGTGTCAATTTTCTATTGGTTGTAAAAAATTTATAGAAATTTTGAAAGGGGTGTAGTATGCACTCAATCCTAAACCCTAATCTCTTCAACAACCTTGTCTTCAATCTCATGCCTCCTTTGTCTTTGTCCCCTTTTGCTTCTTTCCTACAACATTTGAAAAATAATAATTATACAGCTATGATAAAATTTCAGCATTCAAATTTCAAACACTCCAATACAAAATCTCTATTTCATTCCATCTTTGCTATTGTGATTCAAGTATCTGTACAAAATTTGTTGTGCCATTTAAATCTACCATTGTAACAAAATATGAGGTGCAATGAACCTGCAAAGACTCTTACGAGAAATCGGCACCCAAAGAAAACAATACAAACACTCTTAGGACACTAGATCTCACCAGAATAAACCTAAATTACAAAACTACACCACAACAAAACATTGAACAAGCACAAAAACAAAGCAATAAGCATCAATTGCTTTTTAAATTACAAAAATCAAAGATGGAAAAGATGGCACATAAAAACCTACACACTCATGAAAACAATGCAAACAAACAAAAGAAATCAACTTTCTCATTAGAAACTCTAGAAAAAAATCAGCCAAGAATTCTATCACAATAAATTATAGAAATACAATAGCTCTTGGATCCCTAATAAGATTAGAGATAAAAAGCAACATGCTACCAATAGGAAAGAGGATACCTAGAGACACAACAAGTCATATGCAAATGTGCGATGGGAATGCCCCACACAAATTCATAGCTATGGTAAAAAATGAAGTTCAACCAATAGTAATCAAATTTGATCAAGAGCATGTTTGATTAGTTCCTAACATCACTCCTTAGCAACCTCAGAAGTGATATTCTTGGTCACTATCAAGAATCAAACAAAAATTTCTTCAAAAAAATTTCATTTGCAATTATTGCCAAGGAAGGTCGCCAATCACAACATCAAAATCCCATCCTATAACACACAAACGACAATTTCAAATATGTTTTTTCAATATTAGTAAAAAAGAGATTGTACAAAATAGAATTAATATGTTGTCTAAACCATTGTGAAAAGAATCCAATCCTAAGCTTGGAAAGGAATCACTTGTTCTTACCAAACTTGAACCTCTCTCAATACAGCTTTTAATGCATGTTGATGGCTCTTCAAACAACACATGAATGGTGCGGCACAGGGGGCCAACGACTTCGACAATATTTTATATTGTCAAAGGTAGCAGAGGGAGGTCTTTCTTTTTTTCTCTCATCAAATGGTTGTCGATTTTCCAGGGGGAAGGGGTACCAATGCTTATCTCTTCTTAGCAGATAGTTACATGTGTTCCAATTTTTTTTTTTTTTTTTTCTCTAAATTTGGAACTTGTACTAGAAATGGCAGTTTTGGAGCATTTTTGGTGGAAAGATAGAAAAAAACTTTTAGAGATTAATTTCTTGAACCTAGTAGTGTTAGGACCATATAATGATATTGTTGGATGTAGAGGCTAATATTCTTGTCTTCTACATTCCACATCCAATCAACTTTACATCAAAATACTTCAAAAGGTTCAAGAATTTGACCTTGAAAACAACAATATTTTGTGGTTTGAAGAGACAATGAGCAAATAGCACAAACCTCATACTATCCATTGGATGATGTGAAGAGTTATAGTAGAGCAAAAGTTTTTTTTGCGCGTTGAGTTCCATTGCCAAAAAATGTTTCTCAGGTCCTTGGTCCTTGCCACAACAAATAAGCCTTAGAATACGAGTGTAGGTGAGATGCACCAGTATGCTTGCTTCTTTCCCAAACTAAATTTTTCATCAACTCTATGAAAAAATCTTCCTTATACAATATGTCCATCCATTAAAAAATTAAGAGCAACACGTTTGTAACCTCTAGCCCCAAGGAAGTACAATATAACTTCCACAAGATAATAGTCCTAGAACCATAAGAGAGTATTACATTAAAGAAATTATTGCTTTAGATAGGGGCTTGGGCATTCATGACATTTGAATGTTTTTTTAGTGTAGTGTCTAATAATCGACTAATTGTATTGATTAGCCAATGAATCTTGAGAGCATTTACAATGCTTCTAGTAGCAAAAACAATATTGGCATTGTGCCAAGTGCAAATTTATTTCTAATTAAATTTGCACTCCAATGCAACCGTTATTAGGGCCTACAACTCCATGGCCTCTTTGTGCAATCATCAAGAGACCGGCTAATTTGCAAAATGTGAAAGGCTCGCAAGTTGGCATGTTGTAAAAAACGTCATTATTGTCAACGCTTTTCAAGCATTGGTATGTGCGCTGATCAATTCAATTTTCCCTTGTTTCCATGAAAAGTCTTATTTTAACCTTCAAAGGACAAATTGGTGACCATAGAAATCATCCATTTTGGTATCATGTGAATCATTGGTTTAAGAAAATCCAAAAGTATTCATTGGAAGTCAAACTACTATAGAAGACCTCCTCTTTTCACACAAAATTTAGAAGATGAATAGTTGCACTTTTGTTTAGTAAGGGTTTATGGGTTAATGTATATTTAAATTTTTTTTTTTATAATACCGTAAAGTCCATTTGATGTTTGGATTGCCGGCTTTGCAATGGGTCACTTTGTTCAAAGAGAAAATTGGCATTGCACGGGCCTTGTAGAATGGCTTGCCATTTGCTGTTAAGGTAGGAGGCTATTAAAACAACCCTTTAAGAGCTAATTGCATTTTCAGGGAAGCTAAACTCCTTGAAACAATTTTCAGTAAACTTTACTAGGAAGAAAAGTGAAATTGACATCTAACCTAAGTCGTTTCATATTTTTCGGACCTTCATGGAATTATTTACAAATTCTTGAAATTGAAATGCAGTGGTTTCTAAAAGCGCCCCCTCCTGAAATGTACAACTTTGGTACATTGAAGAAAGTAAAATGTACCTCTGTGTTAGTGATCGCTTTCAGAGACAGGTCGCTTTTAGGGACCCGTACCTTCCAGGGCTTGTATGCCAAGTATGCACTGCAGATGCTATGAGTGTAATCCTTACCTGCATGCATGCATTCATTCCAAGTAGCATGGGGTTCTACTGTACCAGCAACAGACAAGAACTGAAGTGATTCCTATCAAGATCTCTTCAATCTGGTCCGAACATTCCCACCTTCGTCACCACCGTCAGTCTGTCAATTCAATTCATATGCCCACCTCAGACACTTTTCCAATTTGCAAGTCTCCGTTGCACAATAATTCCACTCCTGTCTGTTTCACCACTGTTCTCATACTTCGCAGTCATTCCCTGCTGAATGCTGCAATCCTCAGTCACCTTGTCGCTACTGATTTCGTCTCCCTTGGTGCAATAGATGATTCTGAATGAGTTCGCCGTTCACTCCATTCTTCTGCTCGTCTTGTGGCTCAGCTACGATAACTAAGGTTCACGACCGTCTTGCTGGAGTGGTGGAGATTCAATTGCGTTTGCATTGC
The DNA here is from genome assembly GCA_951230915.1 of Antitrichia curtipendula. Classification (NCBI taxonomy): domain Eukaryota; kingdom Viridiplantae; phylum Streptophyta; class Bryopsida; order Hypnales; family Leucodontaceae; genus Antitrichia; species Antitrichia curtipendula. The sequence continues at coordinate 17,459,266 of OX579633.1, forward strand.
GTCAATTTCCTCCGAAGCAGGGCTTGAAATCTGGCGTCGTCTTGACGGAGAGTGTTGCTGCTGGAATTTCGGATCTAATCTTTACAGGTATTTTGCTTCCCTCTCAACTGAAACATGTATGATTAGTTTGAGGTTGTGAGCTGGTTTGCAGGATTCGTACTGCTCCGTGGAGTTTCTTGTCCAATTCAGGGTTAAGGATTTTGATTTGATTCAGAATTGGGTGCAATGAGAGTTTTCTTTTCGGTGAAAATCATAGTATGAATCTGGTGTCGTGAAAATTACACTGAGTGACGAATTCAATGCCCTTGAACAATATGCGTATTGGAACAATTTGTGTAGGGTTTCATTCAATCAATCAATCAATCAATCCCTACTCCTGATGGCGAGAGAGGTCAGATTCGGGATTCTAGGCTGCGCGAACATAGCGCGTACTCTCGTGAAAGCGATGAAGCTCTTGCCCGAGGTGAAGATTCACGCCATCGCGAGCCGGACCTTCGCCAAGACGGAGAGATTCGCGGCGGCGAACGACCTCTCCACAGCGGAGACGAAGCTCTACGGGAGTTACGAGGAGCTCCTGGACGACGCGGAGGTGGACGCGGTGTACATCCCGCTTCCCACGGGCCTTCACGTGGAATGGGTGCTCAAGGCGGCGGGGAAGAAGAAGCATGTGCTACTGGAGAAGCCTCCCGCACACACCGTGCAGGAGCTGGACGTCATGCTGGAAGCGCTGGACAAGAATGGTCTCCAGTACATGGACGGCACCATGTGGATGCACCACCCGCGCACGAGAGAGATGCACGCCGTCCTCCACGACCCGTCGCTAATCGGAAGAATCTGCGAGGTATGGCCAAACCCGGATCCCTTATCCGCAAACCCTAATTGCAATCCTCCATTTGAAACATGCAGCTACACTACGACAGGCTCTGCCCTTGTAGCATTGGCTAGCTTTTCCAGTAAGGTAGCTACTCAAACCTCCTCCCCTTCGGTCCAGAGTCAATGAATTCGTGCGTTCTGAATAGTTTAATAGGCCAGAACGTTCAGGAAGTGGGTTCCCTCAATTTTCTAATAGAAGAAGACGAGTTCACATCCACTGTTGGGATCTTGAAGACGAGTCTGCAGTGTGGAAGCATGGAGATAAATCTTCCATAGTAGGTTTCAAAGTATTTTCGGAGACTAAATATTGAACGTTGGAGTGGGAGTACGTAGTGGAGGGACCAGAGGTTGGGTATTTGGACACCCCATCTTCTCTCAATCCAGATTTCTCTCTTTGTGATTAGAGGCAGACGAGTCTCCATCGCTAGGTGCATGAAAATAAGTCTCCGATCTCAAAGCATGAGGCCAGTACACCTCTTCGTTGAGGTGGGTGACATATTCTAACACTGAAAGAGTCCTTCAATTATGCCAGCGAACAATTCGGTAGTCATGTTCGAGGATGAGAACCTCCATTGATGCATGTGGCTAGTTGATATTCTTAATCCCGCTAATCACAAAACATGCAGATGAGTCTTCAAAGTCGTAAACCCCTCTAATCACAAAAGTATACAGATGAGTCTTCAACGTTTAAGATGAGTTTTCAAAGTTGAACCGCCGCCTCTAAATGTTGGAGGTGTTGTTGAAGAATGCGAGTGATCCACATGCCAATTTCTTACCAACAATGAGAATCTGCAACAATGGAATTGGCACCTCTGACCCCAACTCTTTTCTCGCCGTGTGCAGGTACATTCGGTCTTCAACTACGACGCCGAACTCGCATACCGCTCCAAAGGCGGCTTGTCCTCCGACGTGCGGGGCCATCCCGACCTGGACGGTCTGGGCGCATTGGGAGACATCGGCTGGTACTGCGTTCGCGGCATCCTCTGGTCTTTCGACTACGAGATGCCTTCCTCAATCACCGCCCACCCGGGCGCTTCCCGCACACCCCAAGGGGTGATCTTGAGCTGCGGGGCGACTCTCCTCTGGCCCGACGGCCGCACCGCCACGTTCACGACCTCGTTCAAGACGGGCCACGTGATGAAGCTTCTCGTGGTGGGCGTGGAGGGAAGCTTGGAGGTCGACGACTTCACGCTCCCTGCGGAAGCCGAGCGATGTTCTTTTAAAGTGGTGTCGAAAACTTCCTTCAAGGAGGTTCTTGCTGGGTGGCATCGCAGGGAGGAGGTTCACGAGGTGAGAGTGGAGATGCCGCAGGAGGCGCACATGGTGAGGGAGTTTGCGAGACTGGTGGGGAAGGGGGAAGTGGAGCCACGGTGGGCGGAGGTTTCGAGGAAGACGCAAGTGGTGATGGATGCTGTCAAGATGTCCATTGAGCAAGGACTCAAGACGATCTCGGTTTGAAATGTCAGGTTGTTGGTTGTGGAAGAACGCTCTCCGTTTGCAGCTCCATCTTGAAGTTGCAAGGTTTCATCTGTGACGGGATTCCATGACGGCGGGTTCTTCACCGACAGAGTTGTTGCAGAGCTGAGGCTCTCACTAGCAGTGATGCACGATCTTACATGTGAATTGGAACTTCTGGAGGAAATGAGCCGTGCGGAATTCTAGTGGTTTGAAAATCCAGTTGTTGACGACCATCGCAAATGCTGTTGCGAGGAAATGAGCCGTTTGAAGCTCCATCGCAAGTGCTGTTGTGTTCTGTCAAGCAGTGCATTGAGCAAGGACTCAAGACGATCTCGTTTTGAAAGTCCAGTTAGTTACATTGTTGAAGAGCCCTCCCCGTTTGAAGCTCCATCTCGAAGTTGCAAATTTCCATCTATGAAAGGATCCACGACGGGTTCATTCACCGACAGAGTTGGTGCAGGGCAGACTGATGAGGCTCTCACTGACAGTGATGCACGATCACGCTTATGAATTTGAACTTTTGGAGGAAAAGAGGTATGCAGCATTCTAGTGGTTTGAAAATCCAGTTAGTTGTTGATGACCCTCTCCGTTTGAAGCTCCATGCGAATTTCACTTGGCACTGATACCCAAACTGGACGCTTAGCGATCAAAGAGACACGCAAATAGTATACCACGAGATTCTTTTCAGAAGTTGGCGTTGTATGTTAGAACTGGGTGTTTTTTCATTTTAAGAGCTGTTTCTAGCTTTGAATTGTAGAAATTCCTGAACTTGCAGAGTTTGGTGTTCCCGCGGAACCAGCGCGGTTAGATTCTGGCTTCAGCGTGCCGCAGGTTTGGTGATATGCCTGTAATTTTCATTGAAACTGAAGACCGAAATCTGTTGCAATACCAGATCCAGGAGGTGATTGTTTCAGTGATTCTGGAGAAGCATTGACAATGTAGCTGTGATGAGATTGTAGATTATATCATTAGCTTAGGATGAAGGGGTATTATGAATCTTGTGTCACTCGCATATTCTCTGGGCTCTTAAGGAATGAACACGCTCTAAGTTACATTGACCTTAAATGAGGTCAGAGTTATTTCTCTCTTTGTGACGAGATTTTAGAAAGTGTCCGTTGTGCTCAAATTTCTAGAGTAGTTTGACTACCCAACGATTTCTTTGTTAGTTGCACATTGATTTGCAATAACTACAGTTGCCTATCACATAGCACTCTTGAAAAGCCAAAGGCGCATATTCACAGGATTTCATGCTCTTGTCACAAATTACAAATGCTTGTCAATCCCAAAATATGTCATCAAATTTGATTGGCAAAGCGACTCTTTCTGACAGATGTTTTTTCAAATTTGTTTCATTAGGGGGGTGTCAAGATTAGAATTTGGTTTAGTATGATCATCTTATGGTTTAGATTTGTGTTACTTTAGGATGAAAACCTACAGTTGAGTTCTTCATGCTCGTAAACGCTCAATCGGGAAAGGCTTAAAATGTAAAGAGAATAACTAAAACCCTGCTTCTCAAAACGCACTCTACCATCCAGCTTGACGTCCTCCATCCTTTGGTAAACCTTCAAACTAGAATGTGACGTGATTAAAATTAAAAAAATTGCGACAATCAAGGAGTTGCAAAAAAGCAGCAGTTCTAATCCAGAACGGTAGCCGCACAGCCGATAATAAAGCATAAAATATTGTTCACATACCAATTTCCAATGTTAAAATAATTTGCCCTCAATTGCAGGACAGATCAAGGCCTGTTTCTAGATGTGAGCTTAACGATCAAACCATGACGTACTTTTAAATCTCACAACACTATCCACTACATCACCACAAAGGAGACAACGGAAAAAAGGCAAAAGGCAATGTAAAACGAGAAGGGCCAGAAAACAAAGCTGCGAGAACGAAGACCACAAGGCCACGGGCCCAGTGGAAGAAAGTGAAAGGCCCCTATCCCACCTTATCTTCCTCGCGACCGTCCATTGGATTAGCCTTGTGGGCAGGCAGGTCCCCCCTGGCAGCCCTGGCGTTGGGAGCTTCGCCATTCCTGAGCCCACGTTTTAGTTTTGCGACTTCACGAATTTGGAAGCTCGTTGCAGGGCGAATTCAAGATCCTTCAAGGGAATCTCTGACAGAATTCCAAGACATGGAGGCATTGCAGCACTCGCTGGCCAGCGCCAGGGCGGCTGGGACGCCCGCAATGGCGTCCAGCCATGGCGGGGCTCATCAATTCGCCGGGTCGCGTGTGGCGCAGGTGCGGATGGGGTTCGTTTCCGGAAGTGGGTCGTCGTTCAAAGGTAATGCGGCGCTTGTCGCCAAGGTGGCCAAAGCCGTGTCGGTCCCTTCGTCCTCCGGCGCCAGCAGCCGGGGCGTGGTAGTGATGAAGGCCGAGACCGCGGCGGGCGGCTACGCGGCGGCGTTGGCGGAGCTTTCGCAGTCGAACGACGACTTGGAGAAGATCAACAAGGACGTGGAGGGGTTGGCCGATTTGCTCAAGAACAACGAGCTGTACGAGTTTCTGGTGTCGCCGGTGATCGACGGCGACAAGAAGAAGAGCATTCTCAAGACGGTGGCGGAGGACGCCCAGTTCAACGACGTGACGCTCAACTTCGTGAACCTGCTGGTGGACAAGAAGCGCATCGAGCTCATCAAGGACGTGATCAAGGAGTTCGAGTCCATTTACAACGAAATGACGGACACGCAGGTGGCGAACGTGATTTCGGCGGTGAAGATCGAGAAGCCGCAGCTGGCGCTGATTGCGAAGAAGATCCAGAGCTTGTGCGGTGCCAAGAACGTGCGCATCAAGAACGTGGTGGACTCGTCGTTGATCGCGGGCTTCATCGTGCAGTACGGGAAGGACGGGTCCCGCTACATCGACATGAGCGTCAAAGGGCAGCTGGACCGCTTGGCGTCGCAGTTCGCGGCCACGGAGCAAGCCGCGGGGGCGTTGTAGAGCCTTCCGAGTCCTGATGACTTCGTTTTCTAGTGTTGCGAGTTCCTTTCTTTTGCTGCAATTCGCGAGGAAGGAGGAAATTAGGGCTTGTAATCTGTTGACACTTCTGCATCAAGGCGGAGGAACATGACGACTCTGTTTTCGTTTCTCTGGTTGTTGAGCGAGTTGGGTAAGGAGGTCCCGGAGGAGCTTTGCAATGGTGTCTTCCGATGGGGATTGTAGACTATGTACATCATCATTTATGAGCATTGGAATCCAAGAGCCGGTCTCCAAGTCTATGCCGCACCATTATTTTCACCCTAATCTCATATGCATAGTCTCGGCCCTTGAGTGTACCAGAAATTGCTTGTTCCTGAAATTTTTCTTGGTTATTGCGATGAGTCTCTGTGATGACTTAATGCAGAATTTGAAATTGGAATTGGCGAATTTGACGGTATGAATGTCGGTGATGTCGTTACGATGGTGAGGAGTAGGAATTTGCTGGTGTCTGTTACGCAACCAATTCAGTGGAAGCTTCTCCTGAGAGTCGCTTTTCGAGTTTTCCCAGCAATGGGATTCGCGTCCAGTTTCAGAATTCGATCATTTAAACTCGGCTTTGGATTCCGGCTTACCTCAGCAATCTCTTGAGAGTTCACTACATGCATTGATTGGTTTTGTTTCTGGTTTCATTTGTATAGTAACATACTCTGTTGCTAACTTGATTTTGGTGCAGCTCTGGATACGCGATGCAAATTTGAGTTCAGGAAATGTGAAAGTGTGACTTTATCAAGCTGTTGGGGGCGGTTTAGCTGTGAACACAAGCACAGTAGGATTCGAAGCACTCGCTCTGTCTCACAAACACTCTATCTCTGGATTCTCTTGATATGAGTGAGAGTCCCTTTATGATGAAAAACATCAACATACCCTCAAGAAAAAAATAGTTCCGATCACTGGACTCCCATTGAAGCACAGAACGAACAATGACGCTATCATGTAGCCAACAGCTTGTACCACGGTAGCAGCTACTGCAAGTCCTGATTGTCCTTGAAAGATCTTCAATTGTTCCACCGGAGGAAGCACATTTGCTTGTATCAAAACCTCCTTCCCAGTTTCAGTGGAGCCCAGAAGATTTTCAACCTTTACTTGACTAACAATCCAAAGTGCATGGCTGAAAAGTCTTCCAAATCATGGTAGCAAATCCAAGAGATCTTTACGATTGCAAAGAAGGAGATGTGTTTCCAAACACATGACATCCTGATAATATTTGATGTAAGGTTTAGCTGTAGGTGTATCTTTGCATTTCCTCATCGACCTTCGACAACACTCATATTCATCCTCCTGCTTCTCAGTTGTGGATACTAATGGATTAAGAGGAACACCAATACATAATATCGTCAACAACTTCCTAAAGAAGCTTTTGGAAGAATTCGTGGTAGATCTCCAACTGTGCACACAAGGAGATCAAGGTGACAATCCCCACACAGCCAATCACATATGTTTGACAAGGTGAAGTAGGAAGCACTGGAGTTTCAGCTTTTGTCATCTACTATATCTCCTACTACAGCATATGCAGTGTCACAAAAATTTATCACGATTTCATTTCTCAATTTCTTAATTCATATTTTGGAGTCTAAAGAAGGAGTTCATTGCTACAAAGCTTGATGTGGTAGGTAGCTAATTAGTGAAGATAAGTTCAAGATCTTACAGCTGAAAGTTTCAAAAAAATTGTCATCTATTGTCCACTCCTCTCCTTCACTACGCTCCTTTTTGTTGACTACTTTCTTCTAATGTACTCACAATACCTTTACTGGTTAATGCCCCAAACACTAATACCTATACCAGTTAATGCCCCAAACACTAATACCTATACCAGTTAATGCCCCAAACACTAATACCTATACCAGTTAATGCCCCAAACACTAATACCTATACCAGTTAATGCCCCAAACACTAATACCTATACCAGTTAATGCCCCAAACACTAATACCTGTACCGGTTAATGCCCCAAACACTAATACCTGTACCGGTTAATGCCCCAAACACTAATACCTGTACCGGTTAATGCCCCAAACACTAATACCTGTACCGGTTAATGCCCCAAACACTAATACCTGTACCGGTTAATGCCCCAAACGCTAACCCTAAAGAAGCATGGGTAGACAAACTCAAAAAACTTAAAAAAAGACTCCAACGTCACTTGTTGAAAAGTGAAAGGCAAAAAATAATAGTGTGAGCTCATGAGGCACAGTATCTCATCCGATTTGACAGTAGAGTGAGCTGCAGGTCGCATCTCGGTCGTGCCCAAGTCATATCCTTGCTCACGACAACCTCCTGTTCCAAGGCTCATATATAGGCAGTTGATGTCATTCCGGCAAACCATATGGTTCTTCTGTGGAAGTTTTCTACTTTTTTTGATCCTACCCGAACTGAGCTGAACTGCTGAACCCTTGCTTGAACCCGAAACCCTAAACCGTAACCGTAAAAGCACAACCGAGAACCGAAAGAAGCGATCCTTCAAGAATTAGATTGGTCAACGACGTACAGCATCATTAGAGTCCCTTTCTGGGTTTCGGAGAACTTACTTTAGTTGGGCAACAGACTTGTGAGCCCGGGTGGGAGACTTCCTGACAACAAACAGATGAAGCACAATGAATTGCTCAAGAAGAGAAGCACCGAGACGCTCCAAGGAAGAAGAAACACAACAAGGAAAGAGGACAATGAGACTACAGCAAGAGTACTAATTAGTATTGCCTCCGTCCCAAAATGATCTTGTTAGACAAAATGTTACGGATTAAGGTCAAAAGTAACATTTTTTAATAATCCGTTGAGTTGCAAGTGAAATGTGATGCACTCGTAGGGTCCTGAAAATTTTAGTTTTGAATAAGTTTTCAAAATGTAATTGTGGCGCTTTGAAAAGTGCAATTCAAGAGCCATTTTAATGGAGGCCAATCATTTTTGCAACTTCTTGCGTTGTTAGATTGGTGTGTAGCTCACAAATCTTGTAACATCCCATAACATGGACTGAGACTCATAAATTTTGTAATGTAATGAAGATTGCAGCTAATATTTTTTTAACAAGGTTCTAGTTTACAATAGCTCACAAATCTATTTTTTAAAGAACAATAATGTGGACTGAGGCTTTCAAGTCTTGTAAAGGTTACAATTCACAATTGCTCACAAATCTGGTAACATTACATGGATTGAGGCTCCCCATTCCGTGTAGCCACTATGCACAAGCAACTTCTCCAAACGTACGAACTTTTTTGTTCCATAAGCACTTCCTCCACGTCACTCTAAATAGATCATTTTGGAATAAGAAACTTACGCCAATGCTTTAAAATATCATTTGGAGATAGAAGGAATAATAATAAGAAAATATATCATACTGTGGATTTTAAACCAAAGGGGGAATGACCTAATTAACCTAGCTACACCAATTTTATCCTCATGATGAAGGTGAAGAATTTGTGTTGTTTGTGAAATTATTCACACTACCAAATTGTAATCCTAATTAAAAAAATATTCAACAAAGTATCCACTCAAATTGCTAATACAAAGTTTAAATCCAAAGAAGAGAAATTGGGGGTAGGAGTAAAGTATCATTCCCACCTTCGAAAGACATGAAACCTCTATAACATGACCTAATAATACAAAGAGAGACTATATTTTACGTTGGGATCATTTTCATTTTCAATAGAATTTCCATTATTAACTCAACTTAGAGTTTTTGGAAGTTTGTTTTTACAAAGTTCAGAATATAATTTCATGACCTTTAACAAAACTCACAACTTTACTAGTACTCATGGCTTTATTGATACTCGGGGCTTTACCAATACTCACAACTTTACTAGTACTCATGGCTTTATTGATACTCGGGGCTTTACCAATACTCACAGCTTCAGCTTCATTTTTGTTTTGGAGGATTAAGATTATTTTCATTATTTAATATTTTCTACGCTATTCAATTATGTCACGTTATAGTTTCTGAAAATTTCATTACATATACCATAATTAATTACTTTTTGAATTATTTTTTTAATGAACCTGACCCTAGCTTAGGATATAAAGTGCTTCTACAATTTATTTTTCTTCCCGCAGAGCTTCACTGTCCCGGCCACGCGCTTATCATCCCCTGTCTCCCTGTTTGCGCAGTTTTGTTCCCGCTCCGTCGTCATCGAGGTTGAGTTGTAGCCATGGCGAAGCCCAATTGAATCAATTGCATAAACTCATCTTCATTTTCAGCTAGCACTCGTTGCGAACCTTGTTAGATGCAATTGCATAGGTGGAAATTTCAATGTTGGGTAAATGCTCCAGCAAATTAGAGTTTGTGAGTAGAAGAACCATACGGTTTAGCGGACTTGTGTGAGCTACGAATATAAGGGCCTCTTTTGCTCCATCTCTCATGGGCAGTGATTTGAATTGAGCGGTTCCAAGGACCTGCTCCTCACTCATCTGAACCTAATGGTGATAATTAGTTCTTTCTGAGCCCACTCACCCAGTTTTGCTCTTCTTTATTTTATAGCTACAAGAGCAATGGAAATTAATATATGGAAGTATCCTGTTTTTTCTCTTCTTTATTTTATAGCTACAAGAGCAATGGAAATTAATAAATGAGAGTGGCCAACCATGTCTTTCCAGTGAAGTGTAGATTGGGGAGGAGCAAATGCGAGCCGGACATAGCCTCTCGTAGAATAGCGACTTGCAGCCATGGTACCTTGCAGAAAAGGTGAAAGGAATTTTTCCGTGAGCTCATGAGGCACAGTATCTCATCCGCAGTTCCAGAAGAGTGAGCTGCAGGTCGCATCTCGGTCGTGCCCAAGTCATATCCTTGCTCACGGCGCACTCGTATTGCAAGGCTCATATATAGGCAGTTGATGTCGTTCCGGCAAACCATATGGTTCTTCCCTGTCGAGGTTTTCTAGTTTCATAGTTATCCTACCCTAACCTTAAACCTTGAGCCCTTGAAACCTTGCTTGAACCCCAAACCCTAAAAACTTGAACCCTAAGCCGTAGAACTCAATGGAGAACCAACTGAGGCGATCCCTCAAGAATTACAGTGGTCAACGAAGTACAGCATCATGAGGTACCACGCTTCCTTCCCGAGTGCCTATTTGGGTTCCAGATAACTTACTTTCGTTGGGCAACAGACTTGTGAGCCCGGGTGGGAGACTTCCTGACAACAAACAGATGAAGCACAATTAATTGCTCGAGAAGAGAAGCATCGAGACGCTCACGCCCAGGAAGAAGAAACACAACAGCAACTCAACTTGACCCCAAGGGAAGAGGACAATGAGACTGTCTACAGCAAGACATTCATTATTGATGATAAGGAAATACTGTATACTGTGGATTTATCATGTGGAAGCACTCTGTAGTAAAACCGGAATACAGAAACAAAAGTTGTTAGAGTGCGTGTGAGTGGGGACACGCACTCTAACAAAAGTTTGTAAAAAAAGACTGCACTCAAAATTGAGTGTGGTTCTTTTTTCCACAGTCCTGTACACGTTGTCAACAACTGCAGTCAACTTCTCTCTAGATTTTCCACTATAATTTTGGGAATTTTGGGGCATGTAATATAACGTTGGATGAAATTTTTCATGTGTTTCCTTGATGGGAATATTTTTATCTCATTTCTTAGACAAAGAGAAATAGATGAGGAATGTAACACAAGTGGTTTCATGTTTTTTGAAGCATTTATGAATTACTTATGAATTTTCAAACAAGTTGTGTTGTAGGCCCCTATTTATAACCTTTGGTCTTCTATACACCGTTCACTTGCAACTTCTAAAGAGAGATGGAGAAAGCAAAGACAATGATTGGCTCTTACAAATAATAATGTTTTTTTCCTCGATACATTCAAATGGCTATAGCAGTCAATTTAAGAACCACCTCATGGCCATTTCACAACTATTTATAAGAACGATTCTTAATGCCCGTGTAATTTAAGAGCCTCCTACCTTACCGAGAAGTCCCAAGGTTGAGTCTATCCCCCCTCGAAATTGGTGGCGTCTAGTTTTGGTTCCTATCCCATTGAGCTTCACTGTATATAATGTTGATAAATAAGATAGGAGGTCCATAAATCGCTCACCTAGGGTTGGAACTAAATTTTGGAGGAGGTGAAGCTTCTTGAAATATTTAAATATAATTACAATTCTATTTTGTAGTTGTGTGACATTGTCTATGCATTCTACGAGCTCCTTAAACAAGTGAATGTTGAAATAGTCTTCATTCACATTCTAGAGTTTGATAGGTCTAAGGAAGAACATTAGAAGATTTGGTTGGGTAGGGATGGGATGCAAGACAACCATTGGACAAAGACATGGTTGGCAAAGAAATTTCCACACATAAAAATTCTATCCCTTTTGTATGATGCTACTCACCAAGATGTTAGCAAACCAAAGTGGAAGTGAATGCAATTGGTTTGAGAATGTTTAAAGACCATATGAATAAACTGCAAATTTTTTTAATGGAGGTCATAGGAATAGATGCTATTGACACTAGACTACCTTAATTGGACATCCTTGAAATATGAAATGCTTAAACTTTCATCAGTTTCCTCAAAGAACTCTTCATCTCCCATTGGTTACTTTTGAAAATTAGTGTTGACTTCAAAACTAAAATCTATTGCAAATAGATCACTGGGTTAAGTTTTTTGGTCTTGGAATACCACTATTTTAGATATCTAAAGCAACTATGTTGCAGAGGGATATGCCTACCTTAGTGCACTACCGTATGTCTAGCACAGGTTGAACATTATTTTCTATCTATCATTCTTTGCAAATTTGAGTTTGAGTCATTTGATTTCAAACCAAATGTTGAGGAGGCACTGTCATATACTAGGATGGGTAGTGAATTTGAGGTTGGTGTACACTGATTGGTTTGTTTTGGTGCACTGATTGGTTTGTTTCTGGTTTCATTTTTAGAATAACATACTCTGTTGCTGACTTGATTTTGGTGCAGCTCTGGATACGCGATGCAAATTGGAAAACAGGAAATGTGAAAGTGTGGTTTTATCGACCTGTTGGGGGCGGTTGAGCTTTCAACCCGAACGCAGTAGGATTCGAAGCACTCGCTCGGCCTCACACACACTCTATCTTGATATGGGTGAGAGTCCGACTGATGTGGACTCTGTCTTGGTTTTGGTTTAGATCTTTTGAGTGAGTCCTGAATCAAAATGTTTCAGAAATTACTCTTTTTGTCGTACTGGGGATAGCAACCCAGAAAGTTAGCAGATGCAATAGCATTTATATCATGTGACAAAACAATTCAAATGATGAACTACTTTTGTTGAAAAGGAAAGTAAATCACACATTAATGCAATCTAAAGTTTGATAAGGCTGGTGAACAATATTCTCACGATTGATCTGGAGTTAATCACGACTATATATGCTATCCTAAACTACACTATACTGTAGGTTAGATGAGTCCAGTGAAGATTGGATTTTGAATCCTACTGAGTACCAATACCTTATAGTCACTATTAGGGCAAAAATATAACCTACAACATGTAATAGTAGAACCAATATCAACATAACAACGGCAAGTTTTCTATCTCGAAGTCGAGCTTCATCTCTGATACTTTACAAGTGGAGATGAGAAGGGAAAACACACGAAAACAATAATCATAGGTATGGCTAGTATGAAAGGCAGGGACTTTGCAGTCTTTACGATGAAAAACATCAGCACACCCTCAAATAAAACTACAGTTCCGATCACAGGTACTCTTGTGATACCAAACTCCACCATTGTCTCATCACTGATGGAAATGAAATGTGCGTGTGAAGGCTTTTTTTCCCATCCAAGAAAATAATAATAAGAGGTATATGAAATGTGCTTGAGAAGAAGTGCCACATCCCTTCATTAGCACCACAATATTTAGAACAAAAACTATTGCTTGAATGGGACTTCCATGAAGATTTAGCACCAAATGAACAATGACGCCATTGATACATGTAGCCAACAGCTTGTACCACGGTAGCAGCTACTGCAAGCCCCGATTGTCTTGTAAGATCTTCAATTGTTCCACAGGACGGAGGAAGCACGTTTGGATGACTTCACTGTTTAGCTGTAGAAACAAACAATGCAGTCGGAGTATTTGGGTGACTACCTTGGTCATGCGGGCCGCATCCTTCCAGGGTTAAGCGATCACCTTCATGTGCGATCGGCGTTATGAGTTGAGAGAATTTTTCTGTTTCAATGGAACTACTGAAGCGCACTCAATTGCAAACGGATCGGAGAATTGATTAGAAGGATGCAGCTGGAGCTTTTTGACCTTTCTAAACTTTTATATTTGCATTTTGTTAATCTTTTTCTCGATGTGGAGTTTGTTGAGGTTGCAAACGACTCAGAGAAGTTCTCAAATGATGCGCCTGCATGGTCGCCAGTTTGAATTTTATTTTATGTTTCTTGTCAATCCTTATCTATGGTGTGGTGATCGTTATTGTTGTAGTAGCTATGTTGTATGAGAGATTCTCACCGACAAATTTGTAGGCAGGCTCAATCGAAACATGAGTTTTCTTTCAGTCCAAACCGAGCACATCCACAAATAATTGGGAAGACATGGTTCCACTTCCATTTATTAATTTCCATTACTTTTGTAGCCATAAAAAAACAGCGAAACGTTATGGCATGGACTCAGAAGGGACTAATTTATCATCAGCACGTTCAGATACGCAGGAAGCAGGTTGCTCCTTGGACGTGCCCAATTCAAATCACTGCCCACAGTAGTCGGGGGAAACGAGGCCATTATATTCGTAGCGCACACATGTCTACTGAACCGTATGGTTCACTTCTTCTACTCAAAACCCCTAATTCGCTGGAGCATTTACCCCGTACTTGGGCTTGGAGGCAAATTCAGCTTGACGTTGTGTTTCACCTCTTCGTTGTAGCATTCTTATTGTGGTCATAACTTGTAGTTCTGGTTTGAATTTCAAAACCGTAGTGATAATAACATAGGTGTCCTCAAGTAGACTTTAGGGTTTGCTGCTTCGGAGTATTGTTTATGTGAAGTTTTTGAATAATGTGACACCAAGTCTTTAATCCTTGAATCCCGAGTCCAGTCTTCCGCGGACCTCCCCAGACGAACTGTCGTTGAATTCAAGTCTCAAACTTCAACCTCCAAAGACGGGGATCCTGTTCATTCTCAATTACCCCACCTCGTTTGTTAGCCCTTCCACCAACTCCTGCTATAAAAGCCTCGTAGCTGGATGAATTGGATTAGCAGCCGGGTGCCCAGCCCATGGCGAACTATTCTTTCGCCTTTTACTAAAGAATACCGTGCGCTGGGTACACTCACCGGCATATCCCATTTTTTGGATTGCCCCTCACGGGGCCCAACCAAATGAAATACACAAACTTGAAACCCTATCCTGAACTGTAAATCAATCGCTGCGTAATCATCTAACATACAAAATTCGATTTCCAGTTTCTTCGTAATCGTCATATGTGGAAGTTCATGAAGGGCTGCTTCACGGTACGGTGGCAATCGGTGGGATGCATGAGAAGATGAAAAGACAATTTAATAATGTCATAAGAAATGAAAGAGGTGAACAGCCAGCTTATGCCTATTTGAAATGAATCGATGCCCTCAACTAACTACATGGCTTAGAATATGCCACAATGAAAAGACAACAAATGAAGTGTGTTTGTAAGATCTTCAATTGTTCAATCGGATGGAACTTATTTGGATGACTACATTGTTAACTGTAGAAACAAAGAATGCATGTATTGGAAGTATTTGGGTGACTATCTTGGTCATACAGGCCGCATCCTTGTAGGGTTAAGCGATCACCTTCATTGTGAGCTGAGAGGATTTTTTCTGATTAAATGGAATTAGTGAAGCGCACTCAATTGCAAACGGCTTGGAGAGTTGATAAGAATGATGCAGCTGGAGCTTTTTGACCTCAATAATTTTATACTGAAATCTTGTTAATCTTCCTCACGATGTGGAGTTTGTTGAGGTAGCAAACGACTCAGAGAATTTCTAGAATGATGCGACTGGAGGGTCGCCAGTTTGATTTTCATTTTATGTTTTTGGTCCATCCTTTTCTTTGATGTGGTGGCTATGTTGTATGAGAGATTCTCACCGACAGATTTGTAGGCAGAGTGAATCGAAACCTGAGTTTTCTGACGAGCTGCGAAGTATATTGGATGGTGACACTAGAACAGGATCTAGAACTAAATGACGTGATCCTCCAGAACCCAGCTCCCATTTGTGAATGCAAAGGCTCCTCCCCTTCAGTCCAGAGCCAGAAAATTCACATTTAACTGAAAGCCACGATTCCACTTCCATTTAATAATTTCCATTGCTTTTGTAGTCATAAGAAATCAGCCAAAACATTGCGATATGGGCTCAGACGGCACTGTTGTATCACCATTATCTTCAGGTGCGTAGGAAGCAGGTCGCTCCTTGGACGTGACTAATTCAAATCACTGCCCATGAGAGATGGAGGAAACGAGGCCATTATATTCGCAGCTCACACATGTCCTCTAAACCGTATGGTTCAGACCTTCTACTGCCAAACCCTAATTCGCTGGAGCATTTACCCCGTCTTTGGGCTTGGAGGCAAATTCAGCTTGACGTTGTTTTTCACCTCTTCCTTGTAGCATTCTTATTGCGGTCATGACTTGTAGTTCTGGTTTGAATTTCAAACCCGTAGGAATAATAACATAGGTGTGCTCAAGTAGGCTTTCGGGTTTGCTGCTTCAGAGTATTGTTTATGTGACGTTTTTGAATGATGTGACACCAAAACAAACATGGTCTGGAATGCTTGCTTGAGGACACTAAAGTGGTTTCAGTGAACTAGAGAAAGAGCGAGGAGTCTCGATAGAATTACTGGACATAACCAAGTTGGCATTCATATGATTTCACGACATCGAGATCTCATTTCACAGGAGGTTTCACGATGGATAACTATGAAACTACAAAACTTCGACAGAAGAACCATATGTTTTGCCTGAGTGATATCAACTACGTCTAAATCAGCCTTGGAACAACATGTTGTCGTGAGCAAGGATATGACTTGGGTACTACCGAGATGCGACCTGCAGCTCACTATCCTGATATCATCGGATGAGAAGGTGTGCCTCATGAGCTCACAATTTCAACTTTTGTTTTTCACTTTTTCAACCAGTGATGTTGGAGTCAGCTTTTAAAAAAATTGCCCATAGTGCCCACTGGCCCATGCTTCTTCAGGGTTACCGTTTAGGAGCATCTTTGAGCTAGAGACATTTACAAGAAGTGATATTGTAGTCTTTTTTAGGCTCTTTTTTGGATTAGACACAACCCTTGTGTCTTTTATGGTTTAGAGAGTCAAGTATCTTTAATGATGGAACATTTTAGATAAGTTTGATGTAAAGGAGGAAGGAGTTTCACTCATTTGTAGAAAATAGAGTTGAAATCAATACGTTTTGTTACTTCCTTTGTCCCAAAATAAATTTGGATTTTTTCCTAGGAATGGCTAGAATAACGCAAGAGCTGGTCCTATTTTTAGGAGATTGTATAGTTATCGTAGCTTCTAGTCAACTCCACTAGATTTGAAAGAATAGAAGTTAGTAGTAAAGTGTTGCATGTTGAGAAAAAGCAACAATATTGACAGATTTTGCCCCTTTATGGAATTGCCCCTTTATGGAATTGCCCCTTTATGGAATTGCCCCAATGCTATTAGTTTGGATTATTCTCCAAGCAATGTTAGTGAACAAAAGTCGAATGATGTCATGCGATTCAATTCCAGAAAATTATCTAACAAGAGATTTGTTAGTAGCAATCATTGTATAGTTGTGAGTTGAATTCATCACCTTTGGTTGGTTAGAGGTTGCATTATTTTTTATTCCCTTTGCAAGGATTAAATTGCTATATAATGCTTGGAGTATGGTAACCACATTTTTCTTTTGCTTCAAAGCGTTTGAACTAGCTTTAGATGTCATCAATCCAGTTGTAGAGAGCTGATTTTTAGTGCCATTGAATTTAATTTGGGATAAGTGTATTTGGAAACCCCGGTTTTAATTATTTTGAAACAGAGGAAATATTTTGATTTGCTTGATTTATAAAATTTTCAAAATAGTTGCGTTGCTTTAAACTTGTTTTGTTGTTTCAACTCCAAGAATTTTGTGAACCACAAATTACAAGAAACTACAACAATAATTAGTGCGAGATCGACACTAAATTGTACAATACTAGAGGTCAGATTGTGTGCACCAGACGCGACTAACTAAAATTTTGAATCACAAACTATTCATCCAAACATTGTGGCTATGAAATTAAAGTTTATATATGGAAATGGATATTGTTCTTCCTTTTAGATCGATATGGTACAATCGGGTGCAATAATCTTACAAAAATTTTCTTCCCAAGCAAATTCAACTAGTAAAAAGCCCATGAATATCTTGTAATCTATGTATTTAAAGCTTTTGAAATTTCGTACACACATTCTTACACTAGTCTAGTACAAGATTCTACGAATAGATATGCAAAAAAGAAAATTAAAAATTAAATTCTTTTTTGCTTTTTGCAATAGAAGAGGCAGTTTTGGAGTGCCTTCTGATGTAAAAAAAAGGCCTTGAGGATTTTAAAGATTAATTTCCATTGTCTCTGTAGCTATTTTCTTTTTTTAAAAGGAAAAGAGTGTCAAAGTGGGCTCAGAAAGCTCAATTTTATGACCATCAAGGTTCAGATGCTTAGGAAGCAGGTCGCTCCTTGGCATGTCCGTTTCAAATCACTGCCCATGAGAGCTCAAGGAAACGAGGCCATTATATTCGTAGCTCACACATGTCTGCTGAACCGTATGGTTCAGTTCTTCTACTGCCAAACCCTAGTTTGCTGGAGCATTACCCCGTCTTTGGGGCTTGGAGGCAAATTCAGCTTGTCATTGTTTTTCACCTCTTCCTTGTAGCATTCTTAATGTGGTCATGACTTGTAGTTCTCGTTTGGATTTCAAAACCGTAGTATTAATAACATAGCTGTGCTCAAGGAGGCTTTAGGGTTTGCTGCTTCGGAGTATTGTTTATGTGACGTTTTTTGAATAATGTGACACCAAAACAAACATTGTCTTTAATCCTCGAATCCCGAGTCCAGTCTTCCGCGGACCTCCCTAGAAGAACTGTCGTTGAATTCAAGTCTCAAACTTCAACCTCCAAAGATGGGGATCCTGTTTATTCTCAATTACCCCACCTCCTTTGGTAGCCCTTCCACAAACTCCTGCTATAAAAGCCTCGTAGCTGGACGAGGGTAACACGCAGCCGGGTGCTCAGCACAGAGCGAACTATTCTTTCGCCTTTTACTAAAGAATACCGTGCGCTGGGTGCACTTACCGGCATATCCTATTTTTTGGATTGCCCCTCACGGGGCCCAACCAATTGAAACATACAAACTTGAAACCCTACTCTCAAGTTCAAATTAACTGTTCCGTAATGTTGATACATTCCAAAATTGAGTTCGTCGCGTTTAGAGTAATGTAGTGCTGCGTGCGCTGTGGTTTTGTTGTTTGTGCTCGTAGTTTAGGGTTTCGGAATTCCAGTGGCTTCGGAATCGTCATATGTGGAAGTATATTAATGACTGCTCTACAGTACGGTGGAAAATGGTTATTTGAGATAACCGGTGGGATGCATGAGAAGATGAAAAGACAATAAAATAATGTCATAAGAAGTCTTAAATACTTGTAGTGTTATCATCAAATGGCAAAGTCTTCTTGACATCTACAAAAATTGAAGTTCACCGGTTAACTTCACCAAGAAGATAGTTCAACAGCGTGAAAAAAGAAGACGTGAAGAGTGAGCTAATGGTATTTGAAATAAAGAATGTCTGGCATGATCCTAGTATGGGGGCCCCGGCCTACATATCATGGACCCTTCACATTTGAATGGGTAGTAAGTTACGAAGATACAAATACTAAGACTTCAACAAAGAGAGACTTGGGGAGAGACTCAAGAGAAATTAGGTTTTCATTACTAGTTTCCTTCCTCTATAGGAGCTACATCATGGTGGTGTTGAGCAACATGCTCACAAAAAGTCAAGAAAGCATCTCTATTCCTTCCATTCACAAACTTTCTCTTCCACATGAACTCACTCATGTAGGTTTCTAGGAGGTGTTTGGGTGTGCTAGTTGTCAAGGATTTCTTGACATGCATTCAAGTTCCTTCTATAGAATTTGTGTGAGCTCCATTTATAGGATCTTTGAAAAAATGGGAGTGATTCATTGTGAGATGCTTGTAACCTAGTTGATTCAACCAAATAGTATCATATGCCCTCCAACAATCACTTATGATTGTTTTACCTATCTCAACATGCTTCCATAGGAGGTTTTGTAAGGGTTTATTTGGTCCTATCAAGAACTGTAACCAAGAACCTAGATGCTACATTCCCGCTCTCACCCCCTCCAAATATCCATTGTCCATCTCTTCTTGCTCTTCTATTGTACTTCCTCTTCCCAAATTTTCTCTCATCAATCTCTACTATCTTCTTCACTCCACCCATTTTCCTCACTTCTTGTTGTTCTAGAGTTTTGTTGCAAATATCCTTGCAGAAATGGTACCAATCCACCAATGTGTTCTTGTTTGTACAAGAATCTAGTGATGTAGATGCTTGAGAGAAGTCCCTACTCCAATTATATATGATAGTGAGCATTTTCTAAAAAGAGAGGTGAGAGGAAGAGAAAAAGGTGTCCTTTCTTAGAGAAAGAGTAGCTGTACATCCCTTGTTTGTGCATCTCCACCTATATCCATCACTCTTTCTTGCCTCCAATTTTTCTCTCCTCATCCTCTTTTCACATCTCTCACAATTTTTTTCATTAGATATAAGGCCTCTTTCTTCTACAATTTGTAAGGTGCTCTCTAGGGTGGCAGTAATTCCTGAAAAATCAACCCAAGTGAGCTAGAGCAAAGAATTGGCTCCATTTTGTACCTCATTCTATAAGATGGACAATGCAAAGAAAATTTTGCAAGTCTGTTGCAGTGGTCCAAGAACACTGCGACAGACTTCTTGTTATTGTTGGGTGGAGCGGCTATCATGGATCTGCTAGCCGAGGGCCCCCCATATTAGGATCGTGCTAGAAGTCCTCAATTACATGACTCAAATTATGCCACAATGAAAAGATAACAAATGAAGTTGTCTTACCAACAATTGTGTTTGTAAGATCTTCAATTGTTCAATCGGATTAAGCTCATTTGGATGACTACAATGTTAAATGTAGAAACAAAAAATGCTTGTATCGGTCCAATATTCGAAGTATTTGGGTGACTACCTTGGTCATACAGGCTGCATCCTTCTAGGGTTAAACCATCACCTTCATTGTGAGTTGAGAGGATTTTTCTCATTCAATGGAATTAGTGAAGCACACTCAATTGCAAACGGCTTGGAGAGTTGATAAGAATGATGCAGCTGGAGCTTTCTGAACTTTTCAATATTATATTGAACTTTTGTTAATCTTCCTCACGATGTAAAGTTTGTTGAGGTAGCAAAAGACTCAGAGAATTCCTAGAATGATGCGACTGGAAGGTCGCCAGTTTGATTTTCATTTTATGTTTTTGGTCAATCCTTGTCCTTGGTGTGGTGGCTATGTTGTATGAGAGATTCTCACCGACAGATTTGTAGGCAGAGTGAATCGAAACGTGAGTTTTCTGACGAGCTGCGAAGTATATTGGATGGTGCCACTAGAACAGGATCTAGAACCAAATGACGTGATCCTCCAGAACCCGGCTCGCATTTGTCAATGCAAAGGCTCCTTGGTTCAGTGCAGACCGAACACATCTACAAATAATTGGGAAGACATGGTTCCACTTCCATTTAATAATTTCCATTGCTTTTGTAGCTCCAGAAAAAGAAGCCTCAATGGGCTCAGAAGGCACTATTTTATCACCAGCACATTCAGGTACGTAGGAAGCAGGTCGCTCCTTGGACGTGCCCAATTCAAATCACTGCCCATAGCAGCCGGAGGAAACGAGGCCATTATATTCGCAGCTCACACATGTCCTCTAAACCGTATGGTTCAGATCTTCTACTGTCAAACCCTAATTCGCTGGAGCATTTACCCCGTCTTTGGGCTTGGAGGCAAATTCAGCTTGACATTGTTTTTCACCTCTTCCTTGTTGCATTCTTATTGTGGTCATGACTTGTAGTTCTGGTTTGGATTTCAAATTCGCAGTGATAATATTGTATATGTGCTCTAGTAGGCTTTAGGGTTTGCTGCTTCGGAGTATTGTTTATGTGACGTTTTTGAATGATGTGACACCAAAACAAACATGGTCTGGAATGCTTGTTTGAGGACACTAAAGTGGTTTCAGTGAACTAGAGAAAGAGCGAGGAGTCTCGATAGAATTACTGGACATAACCAAGTTGGCATTCATATGATTTCACAACATCGAGATCTCATTTCACAGGAGGTTTCACGACGAGTACTCTGATTTATCTTGTGAATGCGTACGATACAAATTTACAGGACCAACCAACACTTTTTAAAATTGCTGTATTTGCCCCCTCCCCCCCAAGAAAATTAATATTGCAGTGGGAATAATTTCGCAGACCAACACGAATTCTTCACCCTCACTAATAGAATGAAATCAGTGCAGCTAGGTTTGTTACCGTAGGTCACATACCCCTTTGCTTCAGAGTCCAGAGCAATGTACGGGGAGATCCGGCGGCTAATAGAAAATCATCCAAGTGAAAGCAGTAAATTTACCGTCTTAATTTCAGCATTTTAGGTCATATAACCGAACGAACAAATAAGAGTATAGGAAATGAACCGCTTATTAAAAAAATCACGGCCCTACAAACTCCCCGTTCACTGGTCCGCAGTATATTTCCTTCTTATTAATAATTAGTGCCTTGCTGCACGCATTCCTAGGGGTAAGTTCATCTGTTGTTGGGTTTCTTCTTCCTGCACGTCTTGATGCTTCTCTTCTCTGAGCAATTAATTGTGCTTCATCTGATTGTTGTCAGGTAGTCTCGCACCCGGGTTCACAAGTCTGTTGCCCAACGAAGTTAAGTTATCTGAAACCCAAATAGGCACCAGGGAAGGAAACGTGGCACGATAGTGATCAAATGGGAAGAGCCTTCAAGTCATCTCGGTTGTGTTCTACGATTGAGGGTTCAAGTTTTAGGGTTTGGGGTTCAAGCAAGCCAGGGTTCAACTCAGTTCGGGTAGGATAACTATGAAACTAGAAAACTTCGACAGAGAAGAACCATATGGTCTGCCGGAATGACATCAACTGCCTATATATGAGCCTTGCAATACGAGTGCGCCGTGAGCAAGGATATGACTTGGGCACGACCGAGATGCGACCTGCAGCTCACTCTTCTGGAACTGCGGATGAGATACTGTGCCTCATGAGCTCACACAACTAATTCTTGTCCCACATTAGCGTTTGGGAGCATCAAGCTAGGGACATTTATAAGGATTGATATTGGAGTGTTTTTGTAGCTCTTTTTTTGAGTTAGCTTACATTACACACTAAAGCTTGCATCTCTTGGTTTTAGAGAGTCAAGTATTGGGGAGCATCAAGTTAGAGACATTTACAAGGAGTGATATTGTAGTCTTTCTTTAGCTCTTTTTGAGTTTGCCCATATTTCATACAAGACCTTGTGTCTTTGGGGTTTAGGAAGTCAAGTATCTATAGGGATGGAACTTTTTGTAGGGATGGAACTTTTTGTAGGAATGGAACTTTTTGTAAGGATGGAAGAAGTTTCACTCATTTGTATAAAATAGAGTTGACATCAATACATTTTATGACCCCCTTCATCCCAAAATAAATCCGGAGGTTTTTGGAAAATGGATAGATTAACGCAAGGATTGGTCCTATTTTCATGGAATTGCTTAGTTATTGTAGCTTCTAGTCAACCCCACGAGGCATAAAAGAATGGAAGTCAATAGAGAAGTGCCACATATTGAAAATGGGCAATGTTCTGATGAGGGTATCCCTTCCTTGCCTCTCTAGACTTTAGAAAAATGTCCTCGTAGAAATGAAAAAAATATTGGAAAATTACAAAAAAATACATGGTGTTATAATCATTACGTCAGTATACAACAATTATGTATTATATAGGTCAAATTCAAAAATTGGAATTTTTCTAATTTATCAGATTTAGCACCTAGTACATTAGAATAATGAAACATATTGTGTATTTAAGGTTTTCAATTCAAAAAAATAATTGGTCTCCTTATTCAATTTATATTTATATTTATCATGAATTTATTTTTAGGAAGAAGATGTTGTGAAATTATAGTCCTTTTAAATTGTGTAAAAATATGTGATCTTTCAAGGTTCTCATAAATAAGGAAATATATCAATTCATCAAATTAAGAGTGAAAATTAAATATAGGCATAATTCAAACATTGTTTTAGCTAGATTTCATATTTATGAAATACTTTGCTATAAATTGGTATTCTGGATTGTTCCTTTTGTCTCCAATGTAGACCTAGGACAATATTCCTTTTGAAGAACAAAGGAATAAAAAGGAATATCAAAATTGTTCAAATTTTCTCACTCAATAGTATTTTGGATGGAGTATTATAACTTTTTCATAAATTCGTCATTAAAATCATGTAAATTGAAAAATGTAATTTCTAGGACACATTGAATGAGTTTTAAAATGACAATGTTTTAGTAAGATGGTCCTTTGGGGTACCTATATCAAATCATTGACCAAATGAACAACAATATTGACAAATTTTGCCCTTTTGGAACTACTCTAGTGCTATTGATTTGGATTATTCTCCAAGCAATGCTGGTATAGTGAAGTCTAATGTTACCCTCTATATTCAATTTTGGCAATGTCTTCTGAAGACTTAACTAGAAAGACATGGTTTGACTTCCATTTATTTAATTTCCATTGCATTTGTAGCTATAAAAAAAGAAGCAAAAACATGATGCAATGGGCTCAAATGGCACTAGTTATCAACATTACTTAAGGTAGAAGGTTTTGAAAGCATACAAGCTCTAAAATTGTCCACCTCTTCAAATGTACACTATTTGTATAAGTTTCTTTTTTGAGCAATTTATAGACCTCCTACCTTATTTATCTACATTACGCACAATGAAGCGTGGTATCTCTTGATGCTGTACTTCGTTGACCACTGTAATTCTTGAGGGATCGCCTCACTTGGTTCTCCGTTGAGTTCTACGGCTTAGGGTTCAAGTTTTTAGGGTTTGGGGTTCAAGCAAGGTTTCAAGGGCTCAAGCAAGGTTTCAAGGGCTCAAGCATAAAGGTTAGGGTAGGATAACTATGAAACTAGAAAACCTCGACAGAAGAACCATATGGTTTGCCGGAATGACATCAACTGCCTATATATGAGCCTTGGAATACATATGTGTCGTGAGCAAGGATATGACTTGGGCACGACCGAGATGCGACCTGCAGCTCACTCTTCTGGTAACCTCGGATGAGAAACTGTGCCTCATGAGCTCACACTAAAATAATGTCTTCCACTGCTTCTTTAAGCTTTTTCTATTTTATTTTGCCCACATTTTAACCGGTAAAGGTATTATTGTTTTTTTAAGCTGTTTTTGTTTTATTTTGCCCACATTTTAACCGGTAAAGGTATTACTGTTTTTTTAAGCTGTTTTTGTTTTATTTTGCCCACATTTTAACCAGTAAAGGTATTACTGTTTTCTTAAGCTGTTTTTGTTTTATTTTGCCTACATTTTAACCGGTAAAGGTATTACTGTTTTCTTAAGCTGTTTTTGTTTTATTTTGCCCAAATTTTAACCGGTAAAGGTATTACTGTTTTCTTAAGCTGTTTTTATTTTATTTTGCCCACATTTTAACCGGTAAAGGTATTACTGTTTTCTTAAGCTGTTTTTATTTTATTTTGCCCACATTTTAACTGGTAAAGGTATTGTGAGTGCATTAGAAGAAAGTAGTCAAAAAGGGTGCCTAGTGAAGAAGAATAGTGGAGAATAAATGACAATTTTCTTAAAACTTTCAACTATAAGGTCTTGAACTTATCTTCACTATTTAGCTCCCTATCACATCAAGCTTTGTAACAATGGATTCCTTCTTTTGACTTCAAAATATGGATTTAAAAAAGGATGAAAGTTGACAATTTATGTGATGGATGATGGATGAAAGTTGACAATTTATGTGATGGATGATGGATGAAAGTTGACAATTTATGTGATGGATGATGGATGAAAGTTGACAATTTATGTGATGGATGATGGATGAAAGTTGACCATTTATATGATGAATGAAATCGTGATATATATTTTTGACATTGTACATATACTGTAGTAGATATTATATTATAATAGATATGACAAAAGCTAAAATTTCAATGCTTCCTACTTCACCTTGTCAACTATATGTGACGGGATTGGCTGTACGGGGATTGTCACCTTGATCTTTTTGTATGAATAGTTGGGGATCTACTACAAATTTTTCCAAAAGCTTCTTTCAGAAGTTGTTGGCAATATTATGTATTGGTGTTCTTCTTAATCCATAAGTGACTAAGGTAGTCTAAAATACTCTAAAAGCAACAATCTTCTTCAAAAATGCTCCTATAATTAGCTATTGCATGGATATGAGGTGGTCTTTCAAATAGACCTCTTCAACCATTGAGTGAATCGAGGAAAACTTGGAATTTATTGTAGGAGCAAGTCATTTGCCTTCATTTCCTCATATCTCTTTATGTCAAGTTGTAGGTGGATAGATTTGAAAGACCCACCCTCATAAATAGATGTGTATGACACAAATCTTTGAAAAATCATAAGTAATTCAATAATGCATGGAAAAATACAAAACCATTTGGGTTACATTGTGCATCTCTTTTTCTTTCTCTGAAAATTGATCTAAAAATCTTACCATTCATGGAAACACATGAAAAAGACAGATCAGCCCTTCAATCGTCGCTTTTAGAGCATACTACCTTACAACTGAGAAGCAGGATGAATGTGTGTGCTGTCGAAGGTTGATGACGAAATGCAAAGATACACCTTCAGCTAAACCTTACATCAAATATTAACAGGATGTCTTGTGTTTGGAAACACATCTCCTTCTCCGCAATCGTAAAGGTCTCTTGGATTTGCTACCATGATTTGGAAGACTTTTCAGCCATGCACTTAAGCACTTTGGATTTTTAGTCAAGTTAAGGTTGAAAATCTTCTGGGCTCCACTGAAAATGCGAAGGAGGTTTTGATACAAGCAAATGTGCTTCACAAGCTGTTGGCTACATGTATGGCGTCATTGTTCGTTTGGTGCTAAATTTTTATGGGAGTCCCATTGAAGTCATAGCTTTTGTTCTCAACAATGTGGTGCTAATGAAGGATGCGGCACTTCTTCCCAAGCACATGCCATAGACCTCTTATTATTTTCTTGAATGGGAAAAGAAAGATGACTTTACAACTCAGGTTGAAAAGCCTTCACACGCACATTCGATTTCCATTTCCATCAGTGATGAGCATTGGTGGAGTTTAGTACTACAACAAGACTACCAGACAGTGATCGGAACTATAGTTTTACTTGAGGGTATGTTGATGTTTTTCATCATAAAGGGACTCTCACTCATATCAAGGGAATCCAGAGATAGAGTGTTTGTGACACAGAGCGAGTGCTTCGAATCCTACTGTGTTTGTTGTTGAAAGCTCAACCGCCCCTAACAGCTCGATAAAGTCACACTTTCACACTTCCTGAACTCGAATTTTGCAACGCGTATCCAGAGCTGCACCAAAATCAAGTTAGCCACAGAACATGTCGCTCTATAAACCAGAAAGAAACCAATCAATGCAAGTAGTGGAATCTCAAGAGATTGCTGAGGTAAGACGGAATCAAAAGAGTCGAGTTTAAATGATCGAATTCTGAAACTGGACGCGAATTCCAATGCTGAGAAAATTCAAATTTTCCATACTGTGCACTCTGAAGCAAACGGTCACATGATCTACTGTGATTAACCTAGCTGCACTGATTTCATCCTACTGGTGAGGGTGAAGAATTCGCGTCGGCCTGCGAAATTATTCCGACTGCAATATACTTTTTATTTTGGGGGGGAAATACAGTAATTTAAAGTAGACTTGGTTGGTCCTGTAAATTAGTGTCGTATGCATTCACAAGATAAATCAGAGTACTCGTTGTGAAACCTCCTGTGAGATGAGATCTCGATGTTGTGAAATCATATGAATGCCAACTTGGTTATGTCCAATAATTCTATCGAGACTCCTCGCTCCTTCTCTAGTTCACTGAAACCACTTTAGTGTCCTCAAACAAGCAATCGAGACAATGTTTGTTTTGGTGTCACATCATTCAAAAACGTAACGTAAACAATACTCCGAAGCCACAAACCCTAAAGCCTACTTGAGCACACATACAATACTATCACTGCGAATTTGAAATCCAAACCAGAACTACAAGTCATGACCACAATAAGAATGGTACAACGAAGATGTGAAAAACAATGTCAAGCTGAAGTTGCCTCCAAGCCCAAAGACGGGGTAAATGCTCCAGCAAATTAGGGTTTGGTAGTAGAAGATCTGAACCATACGGTTTAGCGGACATGTGTGAGCTACGAATATAATGGCCTCCTTTCCTCCATCTCTCATGGGCAGTGATTTGAATTGGGCACGTCCAAGGAGCGACCTGCTTCCTACGTACCTGAGTATGCTGGTGATAAAATAGTGCCTTCTGAGCCCATTCCATACTGTTTTGTCTTCTTTTTCTGGAGCTACAAAAGCAATGGAAATTATTAAATGGAAGTGGAATCATGGCTTTCCAGTTAAATTTGAATGTGCTCGGTCTGGACTGAACCAAGGAGCCTTTGCATTGACAAATGCGAGCTGGGATCTGAAGGATCACGTCATTTGGTTCTAGATCCTGTTCTAGTGGCAGCCTCCAATATACTTCGCACTTCGTCAGAAAACTCAAGTTTCGATTCACTCTGCCTACAAATCTGTCGGTGAGAATCTCTCATACAACATAGCCACCACACCAAGGACAAGGATTGACCAAAAACATAAAATGAAATCTAAACTGGCGACCTTCCAGTCGCATCATTCTAGGAATTCTCTGAGTCGTTTGCTACCTCAACAAACCCGTCATCGTGAGGAAGATTAACAAAATTTCAGTATAAAATTATTAAGGTCAAAAAGCTCCAGCTGCGTCATTCTAAACAATTCTCCAAGCCGTTTACAATTGAGTGCGGTTCACTAATTCCATTGAAACAGAAAAATCCTCTCAACTCACAATGAAGCTGATCACTTAACCCATAAACGCCTCAGAGGACGTTTTTTGGCTGATGAAAGACAAAGATTCTCTCCATGCAAAAGTGCAACTATTCATCCTCCAAATTTTGTGTGAAAAGGGAAGATCTTTTACAATAGCTTGACTTCCAATGAACACTTTTGCATTTTTTTAAGCTAACAACTTACACAATGATAAGCCAACTGATGGTAAGCCAATTTATGGTAAGCCAATTTATGGTAAGACACCTTTGTTTATTGTCTTCTCAATGGAGCATATTGTGAGTCATGTAATTGAGGGCTTCCTTTATTTCAAATACCATTAGCTAGCTCTTGGCCTCTTTTTTTTTACCATTGCAAAACTCTCCTCTTGTTGAAATTGAATGATGATAACATTACAACCAGTCAAGCTTAATTATTGCATTGTTTTATTGTCTTTTCATCTTCACATGCATTCCACTGGTCAAGCCTACTTATTGCATTGTTTTATTGTCTTTTCATCTTCTCATGCATCCCACCGGTCAAGCCTACTTATTACATTGTTTTATTGTCTTTTCATCTTCTCCAACATCCCACCAGTTGCCTCAAATAACCATGTCTTGGCCAAAACAACTGTAGAACAGCACCTAATATACTTCTACATATGACGATTACGAAGTGACTGGGAATTGAAATCTTAAATGAGTAAGACCAGAGCAACAGTGCAGGCGGCAACACAAACAAGGCGACCAACTCAATTTTTGCATAACTGGACATCACGCAACGGTTGATTTGAAGTTGAGAGTAGGGTTTCAAGTTTGGAGATTCAATTGGTTGGGCCCCGGCAGGGGCAAGCCAAAAATGGGATAGGCCGGTGAGTGTACCCAGCGCACGGTATTCTTTAGTAAAAGGCGAAAGAATAGTTCGCTCTGTGCTGAGCACCCGGATGCTCATCTCACTCGACCAGCTACGAGGCTTTTATAGCAGGAGTTGGTGGAAGGGATACCAAACGAGGTGGGTTAATTGCGAATAAACAGGATCCCCGTTATCGGAAATTGAAGTTGGAGATTTGAATTCAATTACAGTTCATCTGGGGAGATGCATGGAAGACTGGACTTGGGGTTCAAGGGAAGTCATGAAAGTTTCCTAGTGAGTGCTAATTTGGTTCATCACAGGTCAGTTTAATAGATTCAAATACTGTTTTATCATTGCACACAGATTGAAATGGTTGTTTGAGCATAGTTTCAGCAGTGCTTGACAACGAAGTTTTTCGCTTTCCAAGTCTCTGCACCGTAGTCTGCTGAAATCACAGGGCAAGCGTCAGTATTTCGTCGATAGATATGATAGTCTTTGAATTGGTAGCCCTGCGGGCGCATTTGGCGTAGATAAACCTTGAAGTGGGCAGGTGAAAGTCAATTATGGGTGCAAGCACTCGAAGGCAATTACAAAACCTTAATCCAAAGCGTCACTTTGGGGAAAGCATTGTGCCCAATTTGGTAATATTAACCTTGCAAATTTCAGAGCAGGAATTGTGAAGTCTGATACATCCAATACAAGCAGACGCATATGCAACAAAGAAAACTTAAGTATTTTTACAGTGCGCATTGAAAAGACGTCAAAAAGCGCAAGGACTGCTGCATTCAGGGATGAGTAGTCTTCAAAGAAGCTGATTAACTTACTTCTCTATAGAACACGAACACCGGTACTAATTTGTCAAACAGTGTCAAGCTGAATTTGTATCGAAGCCAGTGAGAAGACGGGGAAAATGCTCCAGCAAATTCGAGTTTGTGAATGGAGAAAACCATACGGTTTACTGGACATGGATGAGCTACGAACATAAAGCCGACTCTTTACAATTGCTCATGTGGGCAGTGATTTGTATTGGGCACGTCCGAGGAGCGACCTGCTCTCTAAGCATCTGACCATGCTGGTGATAATTAGTGCCTGCTGAGCCCTCTCCATACCGGTTTTGCTTTTTCTGATTTAGCTCCAAAAGGAATGGAGATTAAGCCCTGGAATCTAAAGTCCTTTTTTTCATCAAAAGCCACTCAGAACTGCCATATCTGTTGCAAAGGGCAAGAAGGTTCTTTTTTTTTTGCATATCTATTTGTAGGATCTTGTACTAGATCAATATAAGAATGTGTGTAAGAAATTTCAGAAACTTTAACTGCGTAGATTGCAAGATATTTACATTTAAAGTGAAGAAAAATAATTATTTTTGCACCGTCCTTGCTCAATTAGAGGTTTTGGCTTTGAATATTCTGAATTTAAATTGGTTCTTGCACTAATGATTTTGAATTTCTAATTTTTTTATGTTTCAAGATTGAGTTGAAATTCTAGGAAAAAAATTTAGGAAAAAAAAACACTTAATTTACATTCATTAAAAAATTGTTAAGTAGAGGTAGGTAAGTTCAAGATTGAAGGGAGAAAGAAACCGTGAATAGCTTTTGGAGAGAATTGAAAAATACTAATCTCAATAGTGAGAGTGTTCTAGCAAGAGATCTTAATTAATCTTGTGAAACTTTTTTTTGGAGAAATTGTGAAAATTGAGTTCAAAAATGAATCCATGAGTTATTTTTTCAAGAAAATGCTTTGATTGCTTGAAAAAAAAGATTGTCCATAATTTCACATAACAAATCTAAATGGAATGAATAAAAAGATTCCTATGTAAATGAAAATACAATATATAAAAAATTAAATATATATATTTTTTTATTACAAGTTTTTGTGGGTCTTTTTTCTGCCCACTAAACTAAAATTTGGATTTAATATGCCATAATTTTTGCTACCAAGGAACAGATTGAACTAAAAATTATACTCCCCAAAAGCTAATGTATTTTTCAATCCTCGCAAAAGTTTCAAAAAATCCCAATGACTTTTGAGACCATGGGAGCTTGCCTAAAGTCTGTTTTGTTTCCTTAGTGGACAATGGGACTTTAGGGGATAATAAATGGAAGTGGACCCATGTCCTTTTAGTTAAGTGTAGATTTGTTGGCTCTAGACTAAAGGGAGGAGGCTTTATATTGATAAATGCAAGCCGGACATAACCTCTTGTAGAATAGCAAGCTTGATTTTTTAAAGATTGTGTCATTTGGTTCTAGATTCTATCCAATAGATGACTTCATTGTTAATTCTAAAAACAATGAATGAACTTATTGGTTCAATAATTGGAGTATTTTGGTGACTACCTTGGTCATGGGATCATGGCCTTTAGGATTAACTCTAGAAAGACTCCATGGATACAAAATAAGTGGCTGCTAGATGACTTCATCTGAGATTGTAGGATAGAAAAAAAAATGTTTAATAATATTTGTCTAATAATATTTTTGCAAGTTGCTTGAGTAAATTCTTAGTGAAAAGTATTGCAAATTCCCTCATTATTTATAGGAATATTAACTTTTCTAAAGAAGAAGATGCATAATAATCCACATATCATCTTTGTAGTGTATTTTGGTCATTTCTTGCTATTTACTCTTATTGTGAATTTTAGTCATAAAAATGATAGTTTTTGAATTTGAGTCCAAATAATAAAATGAAAATGATCAAATATTGTTGCTACTCCGATTGGAAATTTTGAAAAATTTGTAAATTCCAACATTTTATAGCAATATGAACTTTGGATCTATAACCATGGTTTGTTGATCTTCTAATTTTAGAATGACAAAATAACTTTGATTTATGCCATGATATTATGCACTATAATATATAAATCTATGCTCAAAATCTCATATTTTTTGAGTATATTCTATATTTTCCATTTTCTTTTTTCATTTTTTTCTTAACAACAATTTCAAATTTTCTCCAAAAAGTTTGAAATGTAAAACTTTTCATTCACATCTAATTGCGAAACAAAGTCATGGACAATGAGACTTGAAATCAATGGTTATTGGCCTATATAGGCATTTTGGAGTGATGTGGGACTTAGAACTCGAGACTTAGTGTAAAGTAAGGCTTTTTTTTGGCTTTGTAGTACTAGATTACACTCGGAAAAAATAATTTGGCTAAAAAATGACAAGAATTTGTAAATTTTTTTGCCAAAAAACTTCAAATTTAAAAAAATCTTGGATGAGATTGACAGATTGTGGATTAAAAAGTGATGAAAACATAATTATGAATATGTGTTATGTGCTAATGTGATATTTTCTATTCAATATGCGGATGAAATTTGAAATTTGGAGCACCACAATTATATTTTATATAGTCACTTTGGCACTTTCTGCAAAAATGAAAAAAACCCTTCTAGTGTTAAGTTCTAAATCCCAAATTTAATTCTCTACTAATTAGATTTTGAGAATTTAGTAGAACTTGGGACGTAATGTGAAACATCCTTTAGGAAACAATCTCTACAGAGCACTCCTAGTAGACAATCAAAGGGAACAATCAAAGGGAACAATCAAAGGGAACAATCTCTAGGAAACAAAATAAAAGGGAACAACACGAGGGAACAATCTTAGGGAACAACTCAAGTGAATAAATCTCAGGGAACAAGGAAACAGCCCCAGAGAAAAGGAGCTGCAGGAAACACACTTCTCTAGCCGCCCTCAATGCGTTTTTTCCTCTGCACATTTCCCGGTGATTCCGTCCTGATTTCGTCTCCGTCACGCATTCCCGTTGCTTCTGATACCGACTTTGTCCAAAATGGTTCAACCTAGGGTTTTTCCTCCTCTTCCAAGTCAAAAAAGCTTTCAGATAGGTGTTTGTATGGCTAAGCTCCGATTTTGATTTCAGGTAAAGTCCAGTGGAGGCAGGATCTTAGGATTTATAGGTCAATTTCTTTGAGAGGGGGAGGAAATCAGCTGCGCATGATCTGAAACAAGGCTTGAAACAAGGCCTGAAATTGAACCGTGATGCCTAACATTTACGCGATGGAAAGAGAGGAGGAGGCTTACGGGACTTCAGAGATCCAGACGACGGGGTGGCGGAGTTTGTGGATCGTGCAATGGACCAGAGCGAAGATCGTCAACCCTGTTGTCATAATTCTACGCAGGTGCGTCTCTAACGTCTCGCATCTTAACATTTTTCCTTTGCTGGTTGCTTTTCAGAGGATGAATTGTGTGCTGCTTTAGATTTAATTTTCGAGTTTGTTGATGAGCAGAGGGACTGAGCCGAAGCAGCTGGCGTTTTCGGTAGCGCTAGGGTTTACTCTCGGCGTTTTCCCAATTTACGGCATCACGGCTCTTCTTTGCGGAGTAGCAATGGCTATTCTTGGCAGCAGGTGCAATGGTCCGACGCTAATTATCGCCAACCTGCTCGCCACGCCGTTCGAATTAGGCTTGATGATACCTTTTCTGAGAGTTGGAGAAACCCTAGTCGGTGCCAATCCGTTTCCGTTGACGAAAGATGCTCTGTGGCAAGCCATCACAGGCAAAGCTTCTGGTGACTTGTTGTTTGCCATTGGCCACGCGATATTAGGGTGGCTGTTTGTCGGTCCGTTTCTGTGCTTGGCGTTGTATTTCATTCTCTTGCCGGTGATTCGATGGTCGCAGCAGAGATTCGGAGCGCAAAACAGGTTGCCCAGCGAACGCGTGGTGCTTCTGAACGAGGAAGTCCTTCTCGGCAAGAAAGATCTCGGTGAGTCAGATTAGTCTTGTAATTAGGGTTTGGCGTAGAAAGAGTAACCGCTTTCTGAGACATGCTCTTTCTTTGGGCTTTCCATTTGTGGCCTTTGTATTATATTACAGCTAGTGGCTGAGATAGTTTCTGGTTTACTGGCCATTGTTGATTCGGGTGCCCCCCCGCGTTTTCTCTCTGTTGTGTGGAGATCGTCGTGCAAGTAAATTGAAGCTCATGTATAGCTTCTGCTCCGGACAAGATGTCTGCTGAGATTGATTACTTTATTGTACGAAAGATGAGCACGATATTATCTTCAATATTTGGCAAGAATTGTCAAATGATCCCTTGTGGAATGTAAAGCCTACAAGGTCATAATTGTCAATGATCCCTTACTACTGAGTGAGCACAAATGCATAGTCTCGTGGCATGGTATTGTTCGTTTGAGATGTTACCAGTATTCGTGTTCTATAAAGAAGTAAGTTAATCAGCTTCTTTGAAGACTACTCATCCCTGAATGCAGCAGTCCTTGCGCTTTTTGACGTCTTTTCAATGCGCACTGTAAAAATACTTTTCCTAAGTTGCATATATGTCTTCTTCTATTGGATGTATCAGACTTCACAATTCCTGCTCTGAAATTTGCAGGTTAATATTACCAAATTGGGCACAATGCTTTCCCCAAAGTGACGCTTTGAATTAAGGTTTTGTAATTGCCTTCTAGTGCTTGCACCCATAATTGACTTTCACCTCCCCACTTCAAGGCCTGCTTCTTCAAAGTTTATCTACGCCAAATGCACCCGCAGGGCTACCAGTTCAAAGACTGTCATATCTATCTACGAAATACTGACACTTGCCCTGTGATTTCAGCAGACTAAGGTGCAGGGACTTGGAAAGCGAAAAAACTTCGTTGTCAAGCACTGCTGAAACTATGCTCAAACAACCATTTCAGTTTGTGTGCAATGATAAAACCGTTTTTGAATCTATTAAACTGACCTGTGATGAATCAAAGCAGCACTCACTAGGAAACTTTCATGACTTCCCTTGAACCCCAAGTCCAGTCTTCCATGCATCTCCCCAGACAAACTGTAATTGAATTCAAATCTCGAACTTCAATCTCCGATAACGGGGATCCTGTTTATTCTCAATTACCCCACCTCTTTTGGTATCCCTTCCACCAACTCCTGCTATAGATACGCCTCGTAGCTGGACGAGTGAGATGAGCATCCGGGTGCTCAGCACAGAGCGAACTATTCTTTCGCCTTTTACTAAAGAATACCGTGCGCTGGGTACACTCACCGTCTTACCCCATTTTTTGGCTTGCCCCTGCCGGGGCCCAACCAATTGAATCTCCAAACTTGAAACCCTTCTCTAAACTTCAAATCAACCGTTGCGTGATGTCCATGGTTGTGAGTATTGAAGTGATCCCATTCTGAGTGGTGCTGCTTGCACTCTTGTCAGTCGGGGTCGAGGGTTCGAGTTTCCAATCTTTGAGTAACCTTCTTAGACCCGCAATATTGAGGTGACTGCGTTGTGTGAATTTCTGGTTCCCTAAGATCTTCACTCCGGTTATAGGGTTTCGATTTC
The DNA here is from genome assembly GCA_951230915.1 of Antitrichia curtipendula. NCBI lineage: Eukaryota > Viridiplantae > Streptophyta > Bryopsida > Hypnales > Leucodontaceae > Antitrichia > Antitrichia curtipendula. The sequence continues at coordinate 17,494,789 of OX579633.1, forward strand.
CAATCTCTGCGTAATCTTCGTATACATGCAGAAATAGCGATGATGACGCAGTGATTATTGCTACTTGCACTGTGGCCCTTGGGGGTGCACTCGGGGTTTAGGGTTTCGTTTACCAATCACTTCGTAATCATCATATACCGGCAAATGTGGAAGTAATTGCATTGTGAGTCATTCGACTTGCACTGTGGCTTCGAAGTGAGCACGGGTTAGGGTTTCGATTTCCAATCCCTTTGTAATCTTCTTATACTTGCGAATATTGAGGTGATCGCATTGAAAGTAGTGCGATTTGCACTGTGGCTCTGAAGTGAGCACTCAATTTGATGATCGTCGGAGGTGGTGGAGGGTATGATCTGGAGATTGTAAGGATTGGAGGTGAGAAGTGACGCAGATAAGGAGTAGAAGAAGCAATGGCGGAGGGTGGTAATGGCGATGATCGCAACTGGTCCATGTGGTTGCGCTTGCTGTCGCATTCTGTGCGGGATACGGCCGGATCGGCCGCTGCCGACGACACCACCGTGCTGCAAGCTGTATACGTCGCATCTCTACCTATTGTGAAATTATAAGTCCAAGAATTTCTGGGAATAGTCAGATCGGTGACCTAGCTTTCGTACATTTCCGAATTGTGTATGTTGTGCTTTGTGAAGACGTATTGTTTTCGTTGCCAAGTTTTGAGGATCCGGAATCTGGGATGTTTCGATTTCTTTGTTTAAGAAATAACCGCGTTCTGTGTTCTAGAAATTAGGGTTTGGACAACATTATGCTGCAAATTGTTCGATTTGAATCTTCGTTCCAGTCGTAATCTGTTTTGGTGATTCGTGGATCAGGTGAAAAATCTGCAACAACTGTGTTCCAAGGGAGAGTCAAATGGTGATTTGGTGGCGAGGGTTTACCCGCATTTGACGAAGATCTTCAGCCGGTGCTCGGGGTCCTCGTCCACTCAGAAAACAAGCACCGGATTACTTCTCCTGGTAGGGCTTTTTCGAACCCCCCCTTAACGGTGAACTGCGTCAACATTTTTGAGGAACTTCCTGGACATCCTTGGAATCAATTAGCATTGAGCCAAGAGCAGAAATGTAGCTTCTTTTTTTCTGCAAGATATTGAGTTCGTGCTATGTTTTGTGTCTCGCATTAGAATCTTTTGTTTCCTATTCATCATGTTAATGTCGGGGTTCATTCATGCCTGGCAATGGTGGAATTGCCTTGAAAGTGGGCTAGCTCTTCGTAATTTCTGCGCTATAGATTCCTTTTGTGCTTTACCGGAAATTGTGCAAGTTGTGTACTGCTCTAGAATGTTATAACAGGATGGTTGTTGAGGGCCTCTTTAATTTGACAATAATGCAGATAATCTGCCTTGGAAGGATTTTCTGCTTGTGAATATTTTAAATCGGTTTCTTTGTGTTTGAGTTGGCTTTTACAGTAAGTTCTTACTGAGAACCTACGGGTTTGGTCTAGAGATACTGTTTTCTAAAAGCGTTACCCTTTCTGTTTGAAACAGGCAATTTTGCAGTTTTTCCTTGACTTCGGCGAACCTATGTTACACGATTCTGACCCAAGTTTACATACTTTCTTTCGTTCTTGTCTGAGTCGGTAATCTCACTCCCTCTGTCCTTCAAATTTCTATGAGTCCTAGCAGTTGCTGTGTGCTGATTGATATGTTAACTGAGATTCCATGATTTGGACGGGTAAAACATTTGGATTACCGCAATTAGTGAAGAATACTCCGTATTATGTTTGGTCAAATATTAAAAGATTAAGGATTAGGAAGTTCTCAAAATCTCTATAAACCATGAACCGAGGTTGGAGTTCTTGATTTCTAGGAGTTAAGAAGACATTGCCATCAGTGTATATAAGGAGGTTTCTCTGCTGAACGTGAAGACTACCACCAGGTGTTTGTAGAAGTTTGGTAAACAAGTTTCTTTTCAGGAATTCCCATTACCCACAAGTCGATCCAAAAACTCTTGTATTTTCTTTCTTTTGTTATATAACTACCCGGCAGTTCGAAAATTTCTAAATTGTTCCTTATTACAATCTGAATCCTAGAGCGAATCATTTGATAGTGTCTTTTGTGTGCTTGTTTTTGGCACTTGGGATGTTTCAGCCAATATGCTGACGCTACTGTAGCTTCTGCCACCTTAGAGTTTCTGACTCAAAACAAGACGAAGTTGATGGTTGCACACCCTGCTTTACTTCCACAGGTATTTTACACCAAAACCTGTGTACATTCATCCCCGGGATATTTATACATGCTTGCATACCAGGTTGCTAACTGGAACTATACTCACAAGACCGATGTTTTTCCTTGATATATTGTAGTTTAACTGCGGAAGGGATGACCTTAGGTGTTTGTATGTTTGCAGTACTTCCCTCTCCTCTTGAAACTGGTGGCTTGGGGAAGCAGCACGTAAGCTTACTTCCTTGCTATTTACACATTGAAATGCAAGTTTTCGTGCAGACACTAATGGGTGCTTCTGTAATTCTGAGTTCGACGTTACAACTAAAATTTCATTCGATGAGAGCCTCTGCAGACTACTTCATGATATTTGCATATGGAATTGATTACAGACTCGATAAAGCGTTTACAGATCTCTTGCCAGCTTTAATGGGAGCCTCTTCTTTCCTCCCTTTATTTCCTGCTCTGCTTGACCTACCGAGTAAGTAGCTACTTGTTTATCCTCAACATCCTCAGGAATTGTTTTTGTGTTCTACTTTTTTCTAGAATTTTAAGTTTACTGTTGTGTATCCAAACCGTCTATTTTCAGATTTAGAATATTCTAGTAACTTATTGTTGCTTGGAATATGCAGCCTTGGTGTTAGCACTGGAAAATTTGCAGACCAGTTCTGGAGCTGCTCCAGGGACTACTAGTGGCAGTAAAAAGAGCCCCGCGCCTGAGGCATGTCACTTGGCCACCTTCCCTCTCGAGGGATTATTGGCTGCATAGACTCAGTTGTGTATTGATGAATCAGATGAATATTAGTTGCTTTTTAGAGCTCTCGGTGTTCCTCTTAGGGCTGTATTTATCAATAGCGGCGCACTAACTCTCTACTTGGTTTATACTCTTTTTTTATTTTCAGGCTTTGCTGGCTTTGATGGACGAGGCATATACGGGGTCTATAATAGCGGACAGTCAAGGTGACGCTGCGAATGGTGGTCGTGGAAGTTCGAGGGATGAAACTGAAGCGTTATTTGCAGATCTACTTAAGGACGAGAACGAAGGCCTAGCGGTAAAGTTTTTCTGCACAAATTTCACGTTTTTCTTCAGTTCTGGTGAATGACAATGCCTGACGCATTTTGATTTTTAATTGGCGCGGAACTATCCTTTAGAGAGTTTTTTGGGCGTGATATTGATTTCTGGGTTCATGAGTTAATTTTATGTGATTTTGTAATTACAAGGACGTCGTCTCGAAGCTGTTCATCTTACGTTTCGAAATTACCGCAGGAACGTCATTGGTCCTTTCCAGGGATGGCAGCTGCACTGCAAGCTCTAATTGGGTCGAGTCCTTCACCTCGTCTGCAACATGCTTTGGCATTAGCACCGTCGTTACTTCGGGTGTATTTCTCCATAGCATTACGAGATGTTAATGACTGTACGTATCCTTTTCACCCACGGTTCTGTTTTGGAACGCTAGTAGTTTAGAAGTAGAAGGGAAATGTGTAATTTTTTTTGTAAGTGGTAGTACTTGTTCGTAAAAATGTATGAAAAATGAAAGAACTTGTAAGAATGGATCGATCGTTACCATCTCAACCAGATTCGCTGCATGTATGCCAGTGCTAACGAAAATATTTCTGTTTGAAACATGGGCGATACAGCACTGTTAGCTGCACTGCTGCCAATTGTATTTCTAAGAGTTGACGCCATGCTACCAGATCCAAAATTTGCCTTGCAGGTCAGTTCCTTCTCTAAATTCCTAAGCGACTGTTTTCTAATGGAATCATTTCCAACTTGATCTTTAATATTTTGCGCAAACTGTGCTGTTATTTCCTTGTATTTAAGTGCAAGGGAACGTTTTCTATACTGTGCCATGCCAGTTGTTTCTTTTAACCATCTCCTTCTCCAGGCACAAAAATTGTTGCTGGAGTTTGTGTTGGCAGCGTTTCAAAAAGCACCTCACTTAGTTGCTGTATTAAAGGTAATCTTTACCAGCACCTGCGCTCTATTCTTGGAGAAAAATTGTCTTTCGCAATGAAGTCAAGAGAGGGCTGTATCTAATTAGTTTAACTTGCGTGTTGCAGAAACCGATAATGGACAGAATTGGGCAACCGCATAATACCACAGCAAAGGTATGTGTAACTTGTAGCCATAAAATAGGGTCTCCATGGTGTTGAAAATTCTTACCTGCTCCTCGAGCAATGCTTCGTGAATGCTTATATTTTGCAGCGTCCCAGATGTCCCTCCAAGGCCTTCAGGTTTAGAAAGAAAATGAACATATCTTGCAATATAAAGGCTTCACGTACATTGAGGACATTTCCTAACGAAAACCGGTTAGACCAAAAACTGTTGGCAGAAGCAACGAGCAATCAGAAGAGAACAACATGCAGTAGCAAAAATTGTAAATCTCTGGTTCCAATTGAATGCAGTGTATCCTCAACTGAAAGCGCTTATGATCACGAGAATGAATTCCTAAAGACAGGAAAACAAGTTTGAGTGATTGTGAAACTGCTTATTCTTGCAGACGGAGCTTGCACTCCAACTATGCTGGGCAGTAGGCGAACATGGAGGAGGCGGCCTTTCTTACAAAGATGCTGCCCGAGAGCTTTTTGAGACCCTTGAGCTACTCCTTTACGAGAATCTCGCTTCAAGGTACTTATCTTTGAAGCACTCTATCAGTATCGTACGTGGCTTTACAGTCGTAGAACTGGTTGATGATAAGTAATCACCATGTGTTTATCCCTCTAAAACTTCTTTTTGCATGCCGACTTGGTACCCCTTTTAATATCTGGTACAAACTGTATATATGCAATTCGTAGATGTTGCTTAGGTAGGCATCTTGGTGCACGTTGTACCATAATGATCCATCTCATGGTCATATTTGTAACCTCAGAAATTGTGACGTTTAAAGTGCTCAGATCTCTGAACACCAGGAGTGGTGTAGATATGATGCTTCATTTGGCACTCTGCCAATTTCAGTGAAATATGCGATTTCAACAAATATGAGGTTATGCTAGTTATGTATGAGATGTCGGTACTGGATTCATGAGATATCGTGATGGCCTGGTTTTCACAGTCGCATGAAGGGGAACTCCAAACGAAAGGACGAAGATTACATGGGAGCAGCTCTTTCCCAATCCCGCTTGCTGTGTTCCGTCGTTACTGCCATTGCTAAACTGGCATCATGTCATAGAGAGCTTTCTCCCAGAGCTCGTGTTTGCCTTTCTAAGGTATGGTGTGAGGTTCATATGTATTTCACATCATTTTCAATTCTGAGCAATTCGCCTGTGGTGTTGTAGATAGCTTTGTAGTAATACCATCTAATATCCCCTTGGCATTTTGCCTTCAAGCTGATGAATTTGGTTTTTGTAGGCTGCTCGGTCTCAGCAAGTGTTGGATAGATCTGTATGGAGACGTGCTCATGACTTCTTAGGGCTGATGCACGAGCCAGCAATGTGCTCCTCCATACTGGGGCCACCGGCTGGTTACCCAAATCGCCCTGGCAGTGTGCAATGGAGTGAGGGTGGCACCAAGGCGGTCGCTTCAATACCCTTCTACGTTCTTGGGGACAAAGAAGGTAATGGTTTCTTTCATCTACCATCGTGCTTGCACATTGTGCTTAGATAAAATTTGATAATTGGGAGGCTGGAGTAGGTTATTGGACTAACCCTAAATCTTTCTCTGCACTCCCTGAGAACCGTAGATCTCCAAGATTGATGGTCCTGTTTAGTTTAGAGGGGAGGGTTATGCCTCCCAGAACTCAGTTATTCAGTTCACAATGTCAATTCATTTCTGTGCATCTTGAATATTCAGATCTGTCCTGGGTTTTTTAGCAAAGGGCAAAGGGTATGGATTATAACCTTGAAATGAGACAGACACGGTTTTGCCTTGAAACTCAGGCCTGGCATTATTGTCATTCTTGAAGACACTGTGGTCACTTTGATACTTGGAAGACCTCGCTTTTTTAATATATTTGATAGTTGCTTCTTTTGCAGGTCCTCCATTTCATGACTTCACACTTTCGGACATTATAGGAAAGGCATAAGAAAACAAGCTTGACGTTCTCAGAGACTGTATAGTAGTGGTCAAACAATATTTGAAGTTGATACTGTGAAAGCTCACAATCGTTTGCACAAGTACGACGTATTGTGGGATTGAGGCTCTTTGGATTGTGGTGCGGTTTCTTTCGTGTAAGATGACAACTGTCTACTGGGAGAAAGACATTCTGGTGGCATATAGATAGGCTTAGTTTCATGAAACATTGTTGGAATCGTGAATCCGGGAGCTCATTCCCACTGTGATTGAACATGTGAATTTTTCATTAAGCATTTGAGCATGATTCCTATTATTAAATTATGTATGCTTCAGTGTCAGTTCCTATTATTAAATTATCTCTATTTTTTCAGTTTTTGTTGGGAGTCAAAAGAGAACTCCTTACTTCAGTAGCATGCTTTTGGGGGACACCATAGTAACAAATTATGACTTTCAATTTACCAAAGAAATAGATGTACTTCAAATTGATCGTAAGTTTTCTTGAATAAGGTAGTGTGCTCTAAAGTGACTATCTTCTTCAAACCACTCCTATAATTAGCTATTGAGTGGATATGACTTAGTCTTTAAAAGGACTTCTTTAGCCAGTGAGTGAATCTAGGAAAATTTGTTATTTATTGCAAGAGTCAATTATTTATCTAGTTTCTTCACATTTCTTTACAAGTTGTAGGTGGATGAATTTTAAAAGACCTCCAATCATAATAAATAGGTGCCTATGATACAAATCTTTGCAGAATCATAAGTAATTCAATAATGTATGAAAAAATACAAAAACATGAAAAAATACAAAACCAGTTGGATTGCATTGTACATTTATTTTTATTTTCTAAAAAATTAGCTAAAAATCTTTCTATCCTTAGAAACCTATGAAATAGATGGATTAACCTTTAAATGGTCACTTTTAGAGCAGACTACTTTAGAGGCCAATCTCTCCATCTACACAACCCTATGAAAAAGGTGGATTAATCCTAAATGGTTGTTTTTAGAGCAGACTACTTTAGAGGCCACAGGTGTAAGATAAGAATCTTTAGGGCCATTTTTTTGAATTACTTGCAATTATATGAAAATAGTATATGTAGAGAGAGAAATTTAACCCTCCAAGTTCCAAGGCCATTTTCCTATCAAAAACGACTCAAAATTGTCATTTTTGTTGCGTTCATCCAAGAAAACGTAAATTCTTTTTTTTAGAATCTAATTGTAAGATCTTGTATTTCATTTGTCTCAAATCATGTGGTAAAAAATTTATAAAGTTTGACTGTACATGTTGGAAGATATTAGCATTTAGAGTTGGAAAAATTATTTCTATGAACATTGGCCTACAATTTCAAATGACTTTGACCGCCATTTGTGGAAAAAATTTGCACTACAAACTTTGAATTTAAATTTTTCTATGTTGTAAAATTGAGTTGAAAGTCTAGAATCTTTTTTTTTTTTTTAAGCATTTCTTAAAAAATTGTAAAGCCAAAGTAGGTCCAAGATCGGAAAAAAAAAAAAATCATTAATAGCTCTAAGATGGGATTGAAACACTATAATGGTGAGATTGTTTTAGCAAACAAACTTAACCTTGTCAAACAATTTTTTTGTAAACTATGAAAATTGCATTCAGAAATGAATTGTATAAGTTATTTTTTCAAGAAGATGCTCTAATTGTCCAAAAAATAAGATTGTCCATAACTTTCACATAACAAATCCAAACGGAATGATCAAAGCTTCTCATATAGGTAAAATTACAATCTGCAAGAAATAAATTCTTAAAAATTTCTTGATAAAATTTTTTATGTGAGGAGATTTATGCCCAGCGTATTGAAAAAAAAGGACCTTTTGTGCCATAACTTTTGCTTTAAGGCACCTTTTGAAATAAATTTTATATTGCCAAAAAGATAATATGTTTTTATATCTTCACCAAAAAGTTTCAAAAAAATCATGAAGAATATTGAGGCCACAAGAGCTTGCCCAAAATCTATTTTGTCCCCCACATGGACAATGGTACTTTAAGAGTTAACATTGATTAGAGGCCATAGATGTAAGGTAAAAATCCTTAAGGGTCTTTTTAAATTATTTGCAATTATGTGAAAATAGCACACATAAGAAAGAGAGAAATTTAAACATTGATCACATGATTGTTAATTTACATTCCTTCTAATAACAAGAAAAACTCTTTGGGACAATGTCAATAGATTAAATAACCCAATTTAAAAGGCATATAAGTTGTAACTCCAAATCATGAAGTTGTTTGCTTTCTAACTTCGGGGGTTATGTTAATGAGTTTATTGGGAGTACAAGTACAAAATTTTAGATCAAGTACACCTATCTGTCATTGTTGCCTAAATTGCCTCTAATTCCAAAAATGTCCTTTTGAGGCATCAAATCAGTAGTAAAATACACCTTTCATTATAAGAAAAATGTAATTTAGATGATGTTTAATATAACAATCAATTGAGCAATCAATGTCTAAGTTGACTTATTTTAGGTGACATTGAATCTAACAACCCTTGTTTTTCTATCAACAATCGCATCTAATGTAACATCAAATGGACGTCCAACAATGAACATCATTGTTGACATAGAAGCAAGGATTGTTAGATTTGTTGTCACCTAAAAGCTGTCAACTTAGACATAAAAAAACTTTGATTTCTTATAGTGTTTGATAAAAATTTCACAAGAATTCAACAAATACGACATTAGGAAGGGTTTGCCCAAAAGTAAAAGATGGTATAAATCATAGAGGGCTTTAGAGATTAAGAGCTAATTCAATCAAGGTTTGCTTCAGGGGCTAAGAGCTGATTCAATCAAGGTTTAATAGATCATGAAATGATGTTTTCTAAAATTTGAACCCAACTAATGAAACAAATTTAATCCCTAAATGCCCCAAAAGGGTTTCCTTCCAAATTTACCTCACCAAACTAATGTTTTTGAAATGAAAGTATAATTTTTCTTAGAACCATCTATTGAAAATTCTAATTGCAAGATCTTGTTCATCACTATCAAATTATTCTATCCTCCAAGTTTGAAAGGCTTTGACTATGCGGATTTTGAGATATTTTCAATCAAAGTTTAGTTTTTGAAAAAACAATATTTTCTCGGGTAGAATGATTTTGAGGGCCCAAATCTCAAATTTTCACTAAAGAAGAGTTTTCCATTTTCAACCAAATACAATTTTGAATAGTTAAGAATATACATGCCAATTTCTAGAAGGACTAGAGCAGTGGAAGATTGTTTTTTCAAAGCCTTGCAATCAAGGTACATTGAGAAAACAAAACATTCACTAATCCATGCCTATTCACTATATGTTCCAACCAATTATTGTCCAATTGCCCCCCCGTAGAATTTTTTTTTGGATTGGTATTTGATTGGCTAGGTTTTTCTCTCAAGACAATCAAAAGTGAGCATTTCTTGGAATGTAACTTTGAGAAACCACCTAAGGTAGATTTTTTTGTCTAAATCAAAAATTTATCTTTGACTCTAGAAAGATAACTTGATGAACTATATGTGAAAAATATGAAACTTCAAAAAAAGATTTTTTGGAGGATTTGGAAAACCCCTACAACTATGCAACGATATAAAATGGTTGATTGGGTATTTAGGGATTAATCAATTCTAGCTTCTACTCCAATATAAAAATTGATATTTTATTGCAATTTCAACTTTGGTTTTTTTTATCATGGTCCAAAAAAATTCTGTTTATAAAATTGCATAGAAAAATTGCCCATTATAATATTCTTTCTTTTAGTGAAATTCACTTGTAGTGAAATTTTCAGATTTTAGGGGCAAATTATTTAGTTGACATGAATTTTCTTCTTTTTTCTTCTACAATTCATTTGAATTTTCAACAATTTTGAATTTGAAATAGGAGACAAATTTTCACATTTATCCCTAGTTGTTGTTGGTTGTGATGAAACCTATTCCCTCTTCAAAATACTTGCAGGAGTATTTTCAAAATGTTCAAACCTTTTAGGATTGTTTGGATGTGAAAATGCAAAAAAATTGTTGGATTTTTAGATAAAATTTGTATAAACTCACTACAACAAAGCTTAAAGTGTTTGTTTTTACTTATGCACTACAAAATACTTTACAACAAAGTGGCACAACCACTAACAATGAGTACTACCTACCTATGCTTCTATCAAAGTTTGAATTTGGAGTGGCATTGTAAAGATCAATTTGCAAATATTTGAGGTATATCCTTCCAAGTTAAATACATTGATGTCCACAAGTCTAAAGGTCATCACTCTCCAACTATCTACATGGCAACGGCCTTTCAAAGGAAGTTTGGATCGGCTAGAAATAGAGATCCAAACTACGACCGTTGACTTGTGACAAGATCTAATCCGTTAGATTGGTATGGATTAGGACTTTGGGCTTGGCCTTTGGAGACTTCACACTATAGCCATCCAAATCGAGAGGTCGTGGGACTTCATTGCCAAGGATTTGGACTTGGGACTTGGCCTTTGGTGGCTTCACATTGTAACCACTGAAAACTCCAATTCCTATCATTTGTTGCTTAGTATTAAAAGCCCATTTCTTTGGACTCTCTCCAAAGGTTTGGCCACTCACTCCCACGGCCCCTTGACTTGAACGGCCATAGTGAGAAGTGTCCCTAATCCACAAGCTTTACAATTCACTACTTGTAGTTCATAATTTTGACATCCCTATCATATATCTCCTCAATTTTGAATTAGTTTGCAAAACAATTAACCCCTAAACGTCTAGAGCCTTCTTCAGAATTTAGGATTCGAAAAAAATCATCATAAAATACTATTTGAAAGGATATTTTGGAATTAGTAGACAAATAAAAGTTGTAGATTTTGAGTTTTAGATTCCACCCGTACGGTTAGATTCACCAACGCTATCACAAATGCTCTTTTATAAATTTTAAAAGGGAAAATTTTAAATTCCTTCAAAATTCTATTACAAGCAATTGAAAATATTATCATTTTTTTAGTACAATTTGTTGGAATGGATTTGATTACAAGGTTCTCTTCACTTGATGATTTTTTGAAATTTTGATGTTGTCTAAATCTTTTGACCTCATTTTTGCAAATTCAGTTTTGAACTAGAGTCAATGCAATTTTGACTTGGTCAACCACTTCACATACTTCCACATTTGTAATTTTAGAAAAATATGTACTCTAGTAACATCAAATCTCTGTCCACAAATAAGGATTATTTTATTCCAAACAATAATGAGATTGAAACTTCAATTTGTTAGTCATCCAAAAATTGAACGTTGGAGCTAACCAGTTTCTGTGAGAAGTGCTGCTGCGGCACATTGAGCCAGTCCGACATGCATCAAATCGCCAATCCAACTGCAGGTCCGTGTCTAACTTCTAAGTCCGGTAAATAATATGCGAATTTTGTATAGGGCAATGCCCGAGGAGGAGGGAATTTCGCCAAAAAAAAGGGCAGACGAGGAGGGCGGAGCCCGACGAGGAGGCCCTTCTTTTTGGCGAAATTCCCGACGACGAGGGGCATTGCCCGGCGTAAACGACCGGTGGGCAACGAATTTTCGTTGGATGAGATCGCGAACTGGATGAAAAATCCGTAATCCCCGATTACGCAATTTTGCCCGCGTAATCGGGCATTACAGCTTAGAATTCGCCTGCCTTTTGAACGGGACGAATCCCAGCGGTGGTTTACGCACAAAATTAACAGGAGTTGTCAGGCCAGTGGCTAGTCCATACAACATGGATTGTTGTATTAAAGGTAAGGTAGAGCATCCATAAGAATTTAAGCTCCACATCCATCCCCTCTTTTTGCAACTCGTTGGGGCACCTGTTTAGAGAAAAATTATAATTAAACGAGCTCAGAGATTTAATTTGTTCACAGCAGATAAATGTTGTTACTCCCCTAGTCCAGAAAAATCAAGGAAAAACTAAACTGATTGTCTGAGCTTAAGTAAGATAGATTATATGGGTAGAAACTCTCTCAGTGCATGGTGTCGGGACTGTGCACTAAGAGAGGTTTTATGCATTTGGAGAGGCCACAGACCACAGTTTTTTCCATCTTGAATCAAGCGCAAACCCACCTACTGTCTCCAAACTCTCTTAGTTACTTCATATTATGCACTAAGGAAATACGCAGTAAGAGAAGTTCTACCTCTACCCTAAATTGATGTCAACATAGTCGCAATGCTCTTGCACAAACAAGAGTTTGGGATCAATTGCACAAAGAGTGGACAATCCTCCTGCCATGTAATAACCAATCAAAGTCGTAGCTTTTTTTTGTGAGCTTTCATGTAAGTAAGGCACAGTTGCACCACAAGAACAATTCACCACAATCGTTAAGCACTCTGGAGCCTCCCACTATACTAAAATGTTCTTCATTATAGACCAAAATGCACCGGTTATAGTGCCAGGCACTCGTTACAGTGCTTGGCACTATAACCGGTGCCAGGAGCTGTAACCCGACTGCTTAACGCAGCGGGAAGCCTTTGTGTGAGGGCCTCCCACTATACACAACCATGACCATAACCATTTCAGTAAGAGAAATAATCACCCTCCTTTAACTCCCAAAAGACCAAGGTTTAAAAACGACCAATCTTAACCCCTAACTGCCCGATCGACCATATATGGTCGATCAAAAATTTTGAACTCCTTTTGCTGTGGGCAGTTAAATTCGGCTGACCGTTTTTAAATTTTTTTCGGGCAATTTTTAGGGTTAACTATTGAAAACTTTCATTTTTCACTGAAAAAGATACATATTTGATTATTGAGAAGTCTCCAAAGCCATACATGGCCATTAGTGGAAGAGTAAAGCTTGCTAATTTTACTTCATTTTCCAACTTTGAGCAATTTCATTTGATTTGAGATCTAAAAACTTGTACTTATCCATTTGCTTTGAAAATTGTCCCAATCGAAAGAGTAAAGTGATTTCAAGATTTTCACCATTGAAATTTTTCTAAAGAAAATATTGATTTGGAGTTATTTGTGATTTTTATATTTAAAAGAATTTGCATCTCAACAATTGCAAGGTGGATTGTGTGATGAGTTTAATAGCTTTTTGTATAAAATTAAGTTTTTTGAAAGTATACTTTAGTGTGCTAACACAATTATTAGTTGTTCATGTCACCTCTAATCTCAAAAAACTTTTATATGCAAATTTCAGTTCCATTGTGGGGACGTACATCATGCTGAAAATATAAAACACAAACTTCTCTTGTTATAATCTCACAACTCCTATGCAATTTTGCGTTGAAAATTGGTATACATACTAATTAGCAATCTCTTTAAACATCTATACGATTAGATTTTGAAAAAAGAACAATTTGCTTTGTTGGGGCTAACTATAAGTCCATGCTCTTTTTTCATAAACAAAATGCACTTGGAAAGGCTTGGGCATTTAGGGGTTAAATGGTATGATGAGGTGATAACGTTTCTATACCAAATGTTTTGATATATTGTTAGTGTGTTAAATAGTTTTGTTGTTCTGGTATATTCATGTGAAAATTGAAGAAATTCTGACAGATTATGTTCACCGTGAAATTGAGAAATTGGATCCTGATTCTTTTCAGAGTGTTTTGCTTAATTGGTAATTATCAAATATCTTTTTTTCTCCATGGATTATGTTGTGAAAAATATAATTCAGATGGAGCCAAGTTTACATCTCCAGAATCAATGAAGAACATTGCATGAGTGCTAGGCAAATACATGTGTAGTATATTAAGTAAAATGCCACCAAAAAATCCCTCCATATAAACTACTCCAAACTGCAAAAAAAAAAATATAAGCCCACTTCGTCTTCTATTTTTGCCCAAACTATTGTTCCATTTTTTGATCAATTTTTGCCCAAACTATTGTTTTCTGAATGACAGTATGTCTTCTACGATTGTAGCCCACTCGATTCACCGTCAAATTTTTTTTGCAATGCAGTATTGTTTAATGCCAATGCAATGTCTTGGTTGTCTAATCTCAACCTTTAATTTGTAGATAACCAACAGTTTGATCCTTATTCATGTTGCCTTTGTTACCAATTCTATCCTAAGTTAACCTCTAAATGCCCAAGGTCTTTTTTTAGCTTCTAGGAGTTTCTCTAAATTAAATAAAAAGCCAACATTTTAATAATTTGTATCCATTTTTTTAAAATTATACCCGTTCAAATTCAATCTAGACATGTTAGAGATTGCATTGGAAAAGAAAACATATCATTATCACTCGTGGATTGAAAGAATATAATCTTTGATCACAAAGGTGTTAAAATTGCGAAAGTGATTTGAAGTCTTTCAATCCTCTTTTCACATGTCAAATCTAAAAAGTTGGTCACCAAAAAAATATGAGGATAAAGGGCCTCGCATGCATAATTCCAATCAATTTATGGCTTCTCAAAATCTACTCTACAATTTTTTAAATGAACTTCTAATGTGTTTTTTCCTCCAAAATCTAGTGTATTTGAGGCTCATTTCCAAGAGCCCTCAACACTATGAAAAGTCAAGATTGCAATGGACACCTCTTGCACAAAATCGTGAATAGAAAAATCATAATCAATCATTTTCAAAATCTGATTATTGACGCTAAAATTAGACTTCAAAAATAATTTAAAAAATATATAAACTATTAAAAATAGCAACTTGGTTAGGTTTTATTTAACTTACAAATATTGTCGAACACCAAAGTTTGGTGCCTCGAGCACTTAGGGGTTAAATTCAATGCAATCCATTTTAATTCAAAGTCGAATGGTTTCTATGCACAAATGAGATTTCTATATTTGAAGTAAAATTATCCAAATTTGATGAAATTGTAGTATCCCATAGTGAATAAAATGCCTATAATGAGTTCTTTCACCTTACCAAAATTCTACTTTAACATGAATATTCTATACTACTAAAAGGGTGTTGTTTTTTAAGTTGGAAAATTGAATTATATTTACAAATTAAATTGTGCTCTACCAGCAGACGACGTTTTCAAAATTCAGAACCGTACCATGTCTAACTTATATTTGTGAACAAAATTTTTTATTTGAATGTTGCCAACAATCCGCAAGCCTTCAAGTTTGCGGAATTGACCCAATTAGGCTCTCTCTCAGTAAGTCACAACCAGCATGTGTAAATTCATTGTTAATAATATTTAAGTTTGGTACTAATTGACTACATTGAATTGACTAATAATATATTTAAATAATGATATAATTTGTGAAGTTTTTTTAAACTTAAATAGCACTATGGTAGTCAACATACAATGAATATAAGAAAATCTTTCCTTATAAATTTTGTAATTCATATAGAAGTTCATTTTATAACATGCACTAACATGACTAGAAATGAAATTATGAACTACTTAGATATGGGTGCAAATTAAGTCAAGTTGTAAAGAATAATCTCATGCACTAGAAGAAAATGAAGGATTTTGTGATTATAAAGAGCAACCGTGTTTATTAGTTGCATTGGTCATTTGTAACTAGTGATAGTTTGAGACCCGCAGTTGCAACGGACAAGTTGCATGTGGAATTTTGAATTATGTATCAAGGCAATTTAACAACCCAAACTTGCATGCATTGAGATTATATCAAGTGATGTTACTCTACAAGTAAGGTCATGGAGAACAACCCTAGGTTTTTACCTTTGATTCCTATTTGCTAACACTACTTGGTAAGTCCTCACATAACTAGAAGAAAAATGTGTTTGCCACAACCAGATAAAATGCGATTATAAGTATCCTATACAATTGTCCTACAATTGCAGTCCTCTTTATTTGCAGCAAATCCTACTTCATTGTTTTGCATCATTGTTTTACATCATCTATACATTATTTTAGTGGCAAAGTAGTTGTAGAACAAAGTGTTAAACATTGTTTTAGATGCAAAGTATATATACGTGACAAGGCAAGATGTTAAATCCATCAAACAAAGTAGGACCAACAAGGTAAAAATGCAAGTTCTTAGGAATAAAAGTAAAATCTTTCCCTCTATTTTGTGCCGTGATTAGGGTGTTCTTGACCTCTCCTAAGTGAGAAGCACTACTAGTTGATCACTTAAGCGAATTTCGACCAGATGGTGGAGAGTATGAGGTGGTGGAAATTTTTCCCATGTAGGAAGATAGGAAATATAAAGATTCTTAATTTTTCAGAATTTTATTGCCAAATTTGAAGTTACAGTGAAATTTGGGAGTCAAAAAGTAGTATTGGTCCATAATCAATGTCTAAAGTATTATAATTTTGATCTTCAAAGAACTACTTTCCTACTCACTATTTCTTACTTTTTCGCTCACTGCTTTGGACATGTGTCATAACCATATTAGTCCCAACCTTGAAAAGGACCCCAAAACCCCCATTTCTAGCTAGAGTTCTAGCCTCAGGTTGGAAATAGTACACCCTCTCGGTCGATCAGGTGCGTCGATCATCTCTGAACATGAACTCTGCTACTGATTTCTTTTCAAAATGTATCAATGGACTGAGTATGTGAGTGCGTGTGTCTGTTTCGGTCTGTGTGTGCTGATCCTGGCGGTTTATAAGAATTGTTGATATGATTCGAGATTAGAGGGTGCCATTGTTCATGATTTCAGTCAACTCTGAAGTTTCTTTCTGAATTCGTCGATGCGCAGTTCTGTTCTCCGGAATTGAGTTTTAAAGTGTACATATGAGGTCCCTTGTTAGAAATTTCCAGTTCTGTTGCTCAAATCCGCTGTAACTGATTCTTGTCTTGTAAGTCTTGAAATCCCCTGTAGCAACTTTACAATTGGAGGTGTCAGGGTTCAAGCCTTCTAGTGCGAGAGGATCCATTTCAGCCCCTCAATTTGAGGGCTCCTCAAAATTTCTCTCAGGAATACTACCCGACCGTAAGTAGAGTTTGAGAAATGCTGCTGTTGTAGAATAGAAAGCCCTTACTACGGCGTTCGATTTAGTCTAAGTTCGAAGATCCTGTCTAGCACATGCATAATTTGATCTCCAACTCATGAGCAGAGATTGAACTCCCGAGCTCTCTTTGATGGTCTTAGAAGGAGCAGTCCGTTTCTTTGGTTCGATTCATATCTGTTCATGCCCATTCAGCACAAGAGGAAGCGCCACTAGTATTACTTTTTGCAAAGGATTATTCACACGTACTGCAAACAATTTGCAATTGTTTGCAGTATCTCTCCACCATACCATGTTTTCTGAGCTTCTGCAAATGGTTCACTTCATGCCATTTCAACATAAGATAACGAGAGTGGGTGGTAACATGCGTGCAGATTCAAGGTATTGATTTTGAGAACATCCAAGATGCAGATATTTGCGAAGTCCCAGACCGGCAAAACCATCACGCTCGACGTGGAGAGCACCGACACCATTGAGCATGTGAAAACCAAGATTCGGGCCCGAGAAGGCCCGAGAAGACGTCAAAAATAAAGATGTTGGACTCAATTGAAAACATTTACATTATCCAAGAGTGAAATAATGACACTGAAGAAGAAAATTTGAACTGAAGTTTTGGCATTGATCAAAGAATTTTGGACTCAAATTGTAGTATTGTACTCTTCATTTGGAGTAAAATACTAAAAATAGTGGGTATCATCTGGGGTATCAAATGTGGCTTCCATGGTTGGTGCGGGCGTTAATCGAGATACATATACGTATTGAGTTCATGCTAAGTCTATTGGTGTTAAGATGGCTGAGTGTATGGAATTAAGTTAACCTTAGAAGGACGCAGCCTCCATGACCAAAATATTCCAATTATTAGACCAATAGGTGTATTATTAGTTTCTACAATTAATAGGGAAGTCATCCGTTGAACTTTTTAGGTCTACAATGTCCTTAGAGGGTTAGGATAGTTGACTAAGGACATAAATGTAGCATTTATTTAGAAAAATTTGAATTTTTGATTTTAATAAAATTACTTGAAATGTTGTAGAAATTTAACATCTATTTTGCCTAATCTTTAGTCTAATATTCAAAAGATTACTAGGGCATCATTGGTAGTCCGGATTGGCTTGTTCTTTGCAAAGTCCGCATTATCAATGATGCCGAATTGAAGGTTGAAATTTACAATTAAAAATGTAATGTTGTAAAATATATTGTGCAATGTTACAAATATTCAACATTTTTGGTGAAAATTTCAAATTCAAATGCAAATATTTGAATTAGTTACAAAAAAATTGGAATTATTTTGTGAAATATAGAAAGTATGACTATGACTTAATCTAAGTTGAAAAATAAAAAATAAAAGAATCAATTATATATAGAGCTATAATAAAATATGCAATGAAAAGAAATTTCAACTGAAGTTTGTCTCCAGGGTCATAGGTTTTTTCTTTAACCCTAAACGTGACCCTAAAGTTCTCAACCATCCACCAAGTAGATTTTGTATTCATTGAAGAAACTCTTAGAAAAATCATATTTCCTTTGTTTCTAAATAATATCAATGTTTACTTTGTAAAATACAAAGGAAACACTAGTATTATTAGAAGCAGAGGAAGTATGTTATATCAATGGTAACAAAAACGAAGAAAGAATGTTATACATAAATAAAAGATAAAGAGATATTAGAACAGCTTCAACTATTTATTACAAGTTTTTAGTAATTTTTCTATATTTAGATTGACCACTTAGAGGTGAAAAATAAAAGGTCTAAGAAGTCTAATTTTGGTTGTAAAATGTGTTTTTGTGTTTTTTGTAAATTTGACACTGAAGGTGCACAAATTGAAGTACACATTAGTAACAAAAAAATTATGCATATCTACATATTGAATTGGATCCAGTGACACATGACACTTTCAATTTGGATAATTATTGCACTTCCTATAAGTTTCAGAAGCTATAAAATGATTGCAAATTTTATATGTATGGTGTTGTTTATATGTATGGTGTTGTATGGTGTTAGCATGATAAGGTTTAGATGTTGAAATTACATCCAAAATGAAAGATGCTAAATAAATCATTTAATGAATTATCAACCCAATAATGTATGTCTTACCATATTTTAGTATACAATTTGTATTCTAAGAATCAAATATGTTATTGTATATATAAATTCCTATAAGCTTTTATGAGCTTAAAGATTAGAAGTCTTCAAAGGGCATCATCAATACAACGTAGAAAACCATACGTCAACAAATATATTTCTATCTATTGATGGGGATAAAATTTAAGTTTAAAATAAAATTATCATTAGAAGTGAAATAAAAAAATCATATGGATAATACATAAGGAAATATAGATTTGTAGTTCGGACAATTAAAATAGGGCAAAGACAAAATATATAATGTGCTACAGCAAAGCATGCTTAAGAAAAAAAAAATCATGGAAATGAGACAATAATTTTTTAAACATTGCCATATTTTTTCTATGGTTATCCTTCTTCCTAAGAGTATCTTCAATTGAGCAAAGTAACCAATCTAACAACTAGTAAAATGGATGAGAATAATTTTAAAATAGCCTTGTTCTGAGTGAGTTCCAAATTCACATGTCACATTTTGAAAGAATGTGAAGCCCCTCAAATTCATGCTTTAAGACTAAATTAAGATGGATTCAATCTTGTATTTGATTGCAACTTGTGATGAAATCTTATCCTATATTCTAAATAAGAAATTTTATGATTGGTTCATATATCAAGTACAAATAGAGAGTGGTTGATCCCTTGAATTTGAATACGGGATGAAAGACAACACGAGAGACAACACAAATATAGAGTTGTAGATTGAAGTTTGATGATGCTCTTAAGGCCATACTTTGAGGTGGAACTTTGTATATTTTTATCTTTTGTCTTATTCTCGGGGGGGTCATTTAGAGTATCCATTAAAAACCACATGCGAACAAAATTTTGGACCCCCTATTTATTTTTTGAATTTTGAATTAAAATAAATAAATAAATAAATTTAAAAAATATATATATAAGTAGATTTTTCTACTTTGAAAGTTTATGTATTGAATTATTGATATTTTTATTTGTTAATAATAAGTAGTTATAAATTTTTGAAGTAAAAAGATACACTTTAGAACTGAAAAATAACTTTTACACCCCTATATTATATAAGAAAAAATTGTCTAAAAAATGAACAAAAAATTCGTAAAAATAACTCTCTATTGAAAGCTCATTTCGAATTGAATATTAATTCAATGGTCATCTAAATTTGTTCTCTATAATTATTTGAGTTGAAAAATATGCCATTTTAGTTCATTTTCAACCTCTTCTAGAAATCATTTCATATTTTATTTGAGTTGAAAAATTTGGCAATAGAAATCTGTAGTCATTATTCAACAATGCTTAAAATTTTAAGTTGAAGTTATAGTTTATTAGAAACCACTTGTTCACACGTGGTTTGTTGTAGTAGAACTAAATGCACCCCTCGAGGTCTTATTTCAAATGGATTGTTTGTTGTTTGTCCAATGTCAAAATCCATGTTCCTTTAATTTCAAGTGACTTTTGATGTGCTTTCTAATATTGTAATCTTCAATTCTATGAAGTAAAATTTTAAACTAATAAAAAAAAGTACAATCGAATCTCTTTTAGTGCATAATGTCGGAACTATGCACTAAGAGAGATTTATGCATTTAGAAAGGTGTAGTAATGGCCACCTAGCTAATGTCTACTCTAACTACACTAAATAGTGAAATTAGGTTGCCTTATCCCCTAAAGGACCAAACAACGTTTTTTGATAACATAGTGATTTTGGGCAGTTCACTACAACCAGAATTTTTAGTTCTTTACTTTGAAATTTTCACACAAGATGTGCCCAAGCATTACAAAAAATATGAGGCCTCAACAAGGCCGTGAGTGCTGATTTTCGGGACCCGCGGGTGATATTACGGAAAAAAAAAAAAAAAAAAAAAACTTTTTTTTTTTTTTTTTTTTTTCCCGAAAAAAAAATTGAAAAGTGACGTCACGCTGATGTGGCGCTAACGTCAGCGCTGGTGTGGAACTTCGACCACGTCAGAATTTCAGTTTCTGAATTTTTTTTTTTGAAAAAGAACTCCGTAGTATCACTACGGGGTCCAGGCTTAACGGCCTTCCGGAGGCCTCATATTTTTTGTAATGGAGTAGCTTTGAGGCCCAACAATTTTCATAACTTTTGACTACGTGGTTAAAAAGTTATTGCATGATATGTCATTTTTGTTGGTTAGCGGGCAGCCCGGGCAGCTGAAAAAACTTCTTGAAAAATCACTTTAAAAAAAAAAAAATTGAAATTGGTTCTTTGGATTTATATATACATGGGAAGCTTTGAATCATACCATTTTGATTAATGCATTGAAAGTTATGAGATTTAGTTTGAAGGTAGTTGTGAAATCTTTACTCTAAAATAAACTTTGAAGTCCTTTATTGAACTCAATTTCAATATTTTTGGAAAAAAATAAAAACATTGTGTGTAGATTGTTTATTAAAACATTAAAACCGTTAGGATTGGCATTTTTCAATTCCATATTTAAATTCTTGACAATTTAGTGTTTTGAACATTCTCTACCTCTTTCTACTTACTATTTTTTTCCTATATGTTTTACAATTCCAAATGATCTGAAAATTTTCAAGCATGTAGCCAACTTCCCTTGAAGAATGAATCTAGGGAGTAAACACCATTTTGGACCTTTTTTTCATACAAATGTGACCTTGTGAAGTGCAGCTGCCTAGATTTTTGCAGGGACAAAATAAGGATTTTTGTCAATTCAAACGCTATTATTTGCAATCCACATGGTGAAAATTTTTGAAATTTTTTCTGCAGCTTCTCAAACTAGTTTAATACAAGATCCTTTGGTTATATTTTTCCTAAAATTTTCTTTTTCTAAAATTTGGTACTTGTATTAGAAATAGCAATTTTGGAGCAGTTTGGGTGAAATCATAGTCTCTGACCGTTAGGGGTTATCCTACAAAAGTTATTGTACAAAATATCAAAGGTAACACATATTTCTACAAATATTTCTATTTGCACTTGTGGAGGTTTATGAGCGGCAATTACAAAAATAATCTAATTCAAAAGTAGTACATTCTTATATAGGAACAATAAATATTTTTATAGTGTCAACCGTTGAGAAATTAGTGTGGGGCAACCTAATTTCACTATTTAGTGTCCTTTTCAAAAAAAGTGCTTCAAATTGGGCCCACCTACTATCTATATAATTGACAATTATACTCTAAGAGAAGATCCACAAAGAGAGGTTCTATTGTACAAGTAACATATTTATTAGTGAGTCATTTTTTGGGTAGGCTCTAACGCATGTAATGTTATATTATCAATATAAGGAACCTTCATAAGTCAAAATTTAGTTAATTTTCATAAGTTAAGTTAATCCTCATAAATTAAGTTAAGCCTTAAACTGAGGCGAACATTTTGCAGCCAATGAATGACAAGAGAATCTCCTATGCAGGACAGAAGTGCCACTATTCATCCTCCCAATTTTGTGTGAAAAGGGAAGATCATCTACAGTAGTTTGTCTTCCAATGAATGCTTTTGCAATATTTTAATCCAACAATTCACACGGTGACAAAACAGATGATTTCCACGTCGTTTAAGCCTTGATAATAGGGAGTAAGTTATAAGCCCCAGTCTGAACCCACCGTCGTGATTTCCAAAGCTCTCTTCATATATCGTCGTTATTTCCGAAGTGTTTTTGAGGCATCCTGCTTCCAAGCACATTCTTCGGAATTGCAGCAATCGGGCCCGACATTCCGCCTACCACGGCGCATTGAATTCTTGCGTTGGTGTGCAAATCGTCACGCCATGGCCACCATGGCGTGCTTCCTCTGCTCCACTCCTCTTCCTCTCTCATTACTCTCACGCCGTCCTCTCTCCCGCAGCAATTTCACCTACAACGTCATTTCTTGCGCCCAGGTGCACTCACTCTCTGTCCTCCTTCCATCGCTGTTTCCCAACCCTGCCCCCTTCCTGTTGTAACTCTTCTCATGGCTTTCTTGTGTTGATCACGCAGTCCAGCGGCAACTTCCCTGGTTGCGGAAGTGAGAAAGCTATCGGCAAATTGGAGTCTCTGTTCTACACGGACTCAGGTGCGTGGACTCCAAGCCCTAACCCTAATTCATTGAGTGTTGGTGGAATTCACAAATTCTGCATCGGTTTTGTTTAATTGTCATGGTTTGTGATATGTAGGCATTCCGCAGGAGAAGATTGAGCGGCCGACGGGGTTGCCGAAGGGGCTGCGTGCAATAGGGAATAACCCTAAGTGTCCAGAATGTAAAGCGAAAGGGGTTGTGGAGTGCGCGACGTGCGCGGGATCCGGACTGTATGTGGATTCGGTCCTGGAGAGTCAGGGGATCATCGTCAAAGTGCGTTGTTTAGGTACGAGCATCGAGCTTTTCAGCGTTTTTTTATTCTCTTGAAGAAGTCTGGGTTGTGTACGTTCTGTAAGTCTTTCCTGTATTTGGATTGTAGACATGGCATTGAGTGTACTCCCGATGTTTCCAATGGCGTAGCAAACTCTTGATTTTGTGAAATGGATTTCAACTTCGGTTGATTGAGTCTTAAAACTTCCTCGAGAGAATTTGTTTGAGAATCATTTATGATGCATTTAGTGATGAACGTTCATATTTTCATGGAAATCAAGTGCCTCCAATTCACCACATTTAGCTGTTGTTACTTTCCAAGAGATTTACGTAAGAAAGCTTCTTGCAATTTCTACTATTGATGAGTATGTGAAAAGAGTTCACAACTTTCTTACAAAGTAAATGGAAATTTATTGCAATCATCTTGCACTGTTGGTGTGCGGTTAGTGTGAGAAGAAGGGAAGTATGCAGTCAATGGCTTCTCTACGCTGTGGTGCCAGGGTTTTTGAAAGCTAGAAAGATATACAATTGGGGCGTTGGTGAGGCGTAAACTGAGTTTATTATTGTACAGATATGGAATTGTTTGTGGATTTGGTTTGTGACTGAAGAGAGGACATTGTGCAGGATGCGGCGGGGTTGGAAACCACATGTGTCTCCAGTGTGGAGGAAGAGGTCATGTCTGAACATCATGAGTGACCTTATTCGTTGGCCATTTCTCTTGAATTCAAATTCCGACAGTAACACCTTAACAACTTGTACTGTAAACTACTATTGTTCTAAACAGGGATTGTGTAGCACTCCATATCCATTACTTTTCCAATAGCATAGGTGCAGTAATAGCGAAACCATTACCTTGTGGTGTTGTGGTTCTAGTAACATAGGCTTTTAGTAATATTTGATGGTATTCTTTCGGAGAGGTTGACAGTTGCCAATGGCCTCTTTTCAGTTTTTGCACCTTTAGATGTCACCAAAATTGGATATCTAAGTTGCGTGCAATCAATTTCAAATTTGACTCTCAGATTGCTTTTACAACCCTTGGTGGTTGAAGGAGCTTGTTGTACATGTTGGGATTCAATTTTCACAGTAATTGCCCATAGCTAAAGAATTCTGTGTCCATGCCACTGGTCTTTCCGAACTTCAGCTGTCACGGTTGGCCATCTACCTCGGGTGTTTGCTGATTTTACGAGTTATGTGCTTCATTTCACTAACTGATAGGGTATATCAGAGCTGGTCCTCAGAAAAAGGCAATTCCAGAATCGCGTTCCAAAATTCTTTGAAGAACGAAGACTATTTATCATGGTGTCCCCAATTCGGTGAAATTTTGGGAATTTTGGAAATTTTGGGGCGGGACTTGTGAGGTTTGACACTTTTAATGTTCGAGATGTTGTACTGTATGCGCACCTGTAATCACTAATTACAACTGAGCAATTACCACTCAGCATAGTTACTATTATTAAACAATAATAAGTTACAAATTTTGAAAAGTATTGACTCTAGATGTATCTCAAATCAACACTTGGCTCTTGTATTCATGTTTTGATATTGTACATCTTCAATAATCAACGGCTAGTTTTTTGTTATGCTTTTTGGTCCAAATGTTTTTAATTGTATTTTGGATTGTGTTGATTATGGATGTCACACCTCAGTTCAGACATAAGATCATGGATAGCTTTCTTTTGTCATTTGGACTCTTGTAGAGATCATATGGATTTGAAATTAGAAAAGAAAAAACAATTTTTATTTGGCTTTTAGGAAAAAAAATGTGAAGTTGGTCCTCTAAAGCACATGCTAATTTTTTACCTGAAAGATAATCTCACACTCAAATAAGGCAACAACTATTCAAATCTACCATTAGGAGGAGAAGGAGCCTTTACAAGGGCTGCTAGTTCCCAATCTCGTTCCCCTGATATTCCTACACTCCCCTTCAATGATTACGGTAGTTATAATTGAATCTGACTCACCCAGTACGCGGGTGATTTGTCACATGATGGGGTCCTGGCCAATACGGTAGATCAATGTGGATGGATGAATGTTGGCTTGGGAATTGAAAAGGCGATGAATCAAGGGAACCATGTTTGCAATTGTGAAAGCGAAAGTTAATGAGCCGCCCAATTTTGTCGCAGGAACACAGGTGCGGGTACAACACCGGGTGACAGCAGGACTACCCATCTTGACAGCAGTGCGTGATGATCAACATTTGTGATGACAGAATGCACATTCATGATCAACTTTTCATCCTGATTAGATTCATGGGAACTTCAAGGACGTTCTAATGAGTTCAAGAACGCTCAAAGGGAAGGAGCCCCTTGAATGGTTCATTTCCCTCCTAATGCTATGTTCACAAAAATTTCAACTAAAGTCTTACAAACCGTATTCCATCAACAAGTAAGTCCCTATTAGCATCAATCTTCTACAATTTGAAGGAATGTTCAATGAAAGCAATTTGCACCACAAGAAAGGAACCTTGATGTAGTATTTTACATTATTTTTTCATCAAAATTTTCTTGTAGATATAGAAGTGACAACCAACTACATTTGTCAATGGTGTAAATTTGAATGTATGGTACTTAAAGGGATTAACCATATCAACATCCATAAGAATGATAAAGCAAATAACAACAATGACTATTTGTAATCTTAATTAAGACTTGTTCCCACCTAGTTTTACAAAGGAACCTTTGTTAAATAGTAAAAGTCTTGAAATTTCTTAAAAGTCTTCTTTTCCACATTACAATAAGCATCCAAATCTGTTTTAAAACTGAACCTATATACATACATACTTGATGTTGCATTTACTTGTATGTAATTAGAAGACATATTGCTTAGTGAAATATTGTGTGGTAATCCTCTTCACTTTCAAAATGCGTGTCAAACAACATCTAGTATAGTCCTCACCATGCAACAATACAAAAGACCATTTTTTAATTTCTAGAATTCTTTGTTTCTTGAAGAAAGAGATTCATGAAAGAGTTGGTTTGAATTCCATAATCATTGAAAAGTCATTTGAAAAGTCAAGATCTATTTTACAAATAGTACTATCTTTTATCCCATGCCAAATTGGTAACCAAGTAGGCTCAAAGGATCAACAATGTTAATGATAAATAAATGCAAAATCTTAGTTCCTACTTAGCAAACTCCAAAAATCAAGTGAGAACATAACTTTACAAGAATATAGACAAATGCAACTTTGGGACGATGGTTGGTGCAATTCAAGATCCATTTACCTTTAAGTGTCGACACGGATGCCAAACATCTGATGGACGACTTCTAGTAGGACAAAGTGCAACTATTCATCCTTTAAATTTTGTTATAAAAAGGGGAAGTCTTCTACAATAGTTTGACTTCCAATAAGTACTTTTGCTATTTCTTAAGCCAATGATTCACATAGTAATGAAAAGGGATGATTTTCAACCCCTTGTCCTTTAAGGCTTAACGTCTTCAATTGCAAATTGAAATTGAAGAATTGCACATAGTAAAAAGTTGACAAAGTTGACAAAGAGCCTTTAACCAAACTTTTCATCAAAATGCTATTAAGACAATATCCTTGAAGATGAGCTTAGCCAAACTTTTCATCAATATACTATTGAGACAACATCCTTGAAGATGACTTTAAACTAAAAGTTTGACCAAATGCAGAGAGAAAAAATCCAAACATTTTTTAATTTGGATTGGAGTAACTTATTAATTTGTTCATCTTGGATCCCACATGAAGCCCAAAATGAGCAAGCATGAGTGACACCCAAACTACCAGATGCCCTTCCAGGGAAAAAGGTTCTAATACAAGCAAATGTGCTTCCCCGGCTGAGCAACTGAAAATCTTAGAAAAACAGTCGGAGCTTCACTTATCAAACCTAATATTACATCAATGTGTTCACCACCCTAAAGCCACACTATCTGAACCCAAATTTGCAGAGAAGCACCAAATCAGTCTTTTGCAACAGAATGGGTTACTCCTCAACCAGGAAAAAGGCTATCTGTGCAAGTAATGAACTCTCAACAGATTGATTAGGTAAGTCGGAACTAAAAGCCGTTTCAAAACATCGGTCTCTGAAACTGGACGCACATTCAATTCCAAGAAAACTAAAACCAATTCTCAGAAGAAGCTTCCACTGAATTGGTTGCGAATCAGAGCCCTCAATCCTACTCAGTCCTCACCACCGCAATGACATCACGGCATTCATACTGTCCAATTCGCCACTTCCAATATGAAATCCAGTATGAATTCGTCCCAATGATTTATCGGAATCACCACGACAAATTTCAGGTACAAGCAACCACACTATGTACATCACTGAAGCCACAGGAGGACCGAGACTGTGCAAATGGGATTAGGTTGAAAATAATGGTGCGGCATAGACTTGGAGACCAGCTCATGGAATCCAATGCTCATAAATGATGATGTACATAGTCTACAATCCCCATCGGAAGACACCATTGCAAAGCTCCTCCGGGACCTCCTTACCCAACTCGCTCAACAACCAGAGAAACAAAAACAGCGTCGTCATGCTCCTCCGTCTTGATGCAGAAGTGTCAACAGATTACAAGCCCTAATTTCCTCCTTCCTCGCGAATTGCAGCAAAAAAAAAGGAACTCGCAACACTACCAAACGAAGTCATCAGGACTCGGAAGGCTCTAGAGCGCCCCCGCGGCTTGCTCCGTGGCCGCGAACTGCGACGCCAAGCGATCCAGCTGCCCTTTGACGCTCATGTCGATGTAGCGCGACCCGTCCTTCCCGTACTGCACGATGAAGCCCGCGATCAACGACGGGTCCACCACGTTCTTGATGCGCACGTTCTTGGCGCCGCACAAGCTCTGGATCTTCTTAGCAATCAGCGCCAGCTGCGGCTTCTCGATCTTCACCGCCGAAATCACGTTCGCCACCTGCGTGTCCGTCAGTTCGTTGTAAATGGACTCGAACTCCTTGATCACGTCCTTGATGAGCTCGATGCGCTTCTTGTCCACCAGCAGGTTCACGAAGTTGAGCGACACGTCGCTAAACTGGGCGTCCTCCGCCACCGTCTTGAGAATGCTTTTCTTCTTGTCGCCGTCGATCACCGGCGACACCAGAAACTCGTACAGCTCGTTGTTCTTGAGCAAATCGCCCAACCCCTCCACGTCCTTGTTGATCTTCTCCAAGTCGTCGTTCGACTGCGAAAGCTCCGCCAGCGCCGCCGCGTAGCCACCCGCCGCGGTCTCGGCCTTCATCACCACCACGCCCCGGCTGCTGGCGCCCGAGGACGAAGGGGCCGACACGGCTTTGGCCACCTTGGCGACGAGCGCCGCATTGCCTGTGAACGACGACCCACTTCCGGAAACGAACCCCATCCGCACCTGCGCCACGCGCGACCCGGCGCATTGATGAGCCACGCCATGGCTGGACGCCGTTGGGGGCGTCCCAGTCGCCCTGGCGCAGGCCAGCGAGTGCTGCAATGCCTCCATGTCTTGGAATTCTGTTGGAGGTTCCCTTGAAGGATCTTGAATTCGCCCTGCGACGAGCTTCCGAATTCGTGAAGACGCGAAATTGGAACGTGAGCTCAGGAATGGCGAAGCGCCCAACGCCAGACCTACCGGGGGGGACCTGCCTGTCCGCAAGGCCAGTCCAATAGACGGTCGCGAGGAAGATAAGGTGGGATAGGGGTTGAGTTTCTCGTTCGTTCGTCGCGTGCCAGTCATGTTCGTCACGGCTATGTGGTCTTCGCTCTTGAGGCTCGGGTTCCTGCCATTCTCTACACACATTCGCTGAACTCGGGAAAGGGCTCAAAAGAGCCTTTCTGGCCATGTGTTTTCGATTGAACTACTGTAGTGTGCCCTGTGCCGTTGCCCCAGTCAAAATGGAAGTAGAAGTAATTTTTTATTTTCTTTATTCCTAAAAACTTCAAAAATCAATAACTTTCACATCGTGAATCAGAATGCTGCAAAACAAAGCCCATGCACCCCTCTTCGCTAAGGGCTTTCTGACAATACCAAGCACGTGACTGGGAGACACACGGTTCACAAGATCTCAACGTGACAAACAAAACAAAACAACTTTTTCTAGAACATCCCACGATCGGGCAATAATCTTATTTTGTCTAATCTTGCATGAGTCATGTCATAGCTCTACAAGAAGCTCAATTGCTTCTGTCTTTATGCAATCTTTGTGTATCATTGATATATAAGTTTGTACACTTGCAAAATGAAGTGTATGAGTGTAAGCATCAAGTTCAAACTATTTTTTATCATTTACAAGTCTTCTTAAAAAAGTCGACTAGTAATGGATTTCTTTTGTTCCTAATAAGATATCTCATATATGCCTTTATAGAGAATATCTATCACCTTTTAGTCAAACAATAAGCAAACTAAACCATAAAACATGAAGAAGTAGTACAAAGCTTTTTAGAGAGTCTCAAAAATGCTCCTAGAGGCTACAAACCTCACTTGTGTCCATTCTGCCTCTACTAGGAGAATAGATCAAACACACCAAATATAACTTAGATATACTATTCAAAATATAATTTGGCTCACTCTGTGAACCCGGAAGCCTGTGTTGGAATGTGAAGAAGTTGCCATGTCTGTTAGAATTCCCAGTCACAACATAACAACCAATATATTCTCTGAGTTTCCCAAACATGGCTACATCAACTCTGAGTTTCCCAAATACCATCAATAGGCATGGTGACTTTTTTAGATCAAATATTAGACAAGTCGTCATGCAACTCTTTAATTTTGAGTTCATATTAAAGTCTATATTTTGTATATGGCTCACTAACAATTTGTATTGGGATATTTCTTCAATCAATCAATATTATATTATTTAATTGTTGTATCTGCATAACTGTGGGTATTAAATTGTCTCTGTGATGGCTAAAATAATCTTGTATTAGTTTGTGAGAATGGAAATTCCAATACTGTTTTTCAAATCTTTAATTAATTATTTTGTAAGCCACTAGATGGAGGAGCCGTTAGGGATTCATTTTGAAGAGATTATCAAGTTGAGAGTTTGGAAGACAAATTAACAAGAAGGATCAAATTGTTGTTGTTGGAGACGAAGTAAGTCCAAGAGGGATTGTAAGTTGCAAGTTTGTGGGATCAAAGAGGGAATTGAGGCAAGTACTACAATTGATTTGTTGAGCAAGATGAGATTTTCTTGCTATTCAAATTAATTGAATACTATAAGAAAACCATGTTTTAGGTGATGTTTAATATAACACTCTATGTCTAAGTTTATGAATTTTAAGTGATGTCAAATTTAACACCCCTATTTTTATGTCAACAATGACATCCAATGTAACCCTTGTTTTTATGTCTAATCTTGATGTTACTTTTGACGCCATTGTTGACATAAAAAAAGGGTTGTTAAATTCAATGTTATTTACAATCTATCAACTTAAACATTGAAAAACTTTGGTTTCTTACAGTAAAAGATGAGATTAATTTGGAAAGATATAGTGATTGCATCTACTATGTTTGAAATTATTTTGAGTTAGCTAGATTTAAATTGAGACTAGTTGTTTTTTTAGTTAGAAGATGTTTCATTATATTCCAATGAGGCCAATTGTTTTCATTGGAGATAATTATTCGAGTACACGGTCAAGTATTGTGAATGTGGTGAGTTGTCAATTTATATGTTGTTTATTTGTCTAAGGTTTGAGTATTGTACTTTTGGATCATGGTTTAGAAGTCAAATTGTTTGGTTAGAATCTTAGCTTGGCCAATTCTGGTGGTTATGTTGAAATTGTATTGTTGAAAGTATTTGTATAAAATTGATTTTCAATTTGTCAAAGATTGGATGTAGTTCAAAATGTCTGAATTGGAGTGGAATTGATTTGTATGTTTCAGAAAATTTAGTAAAAAAGTCTTGAGGTTGATAGTTTGTGGAATTGGATGAATAGACTTGTGGTGACAATTTGTGGTCATTGCTAGTTAATGCAATGCTTAACTATCAGATAATTTGACTATTTTTTTTTATATAAATTGATTGTTGAAAATCTAAAAGTCTCATCAAAATTGCAATCTTATCAATTCTCAGTTTGTGAGGAATTGTTGATTTTGTATAAAATTAAGTCTAATTAAATGTAAATGTAAAACATTGACCACAAAGTCAAAAAAATTATTACATTACACAAATAAGGAGGTTTATCTTACTATCTTAGTAGATTTGATGAATTGAAAAGTGTCCTATATGATGATAGAGTTTATAGTTTATTTAACTCCAATCTTTAAAATCATATGTGTTAAATACAGTCATATTGAATGGAATGTTCACGGTCTGATAGATTCATTAGAGATTTTGAATTAACCAATGGCATGGTAGTAACAAAGACTAAATGTTTTTGGTGGCATTTTGCTAAAACTAAAAATTTTGCGCTCAATACTATGAGTACTATGAAATAGAACAATCTTAGTTGTTGATATAAAAATCAACACCTACTAGTATCGCTGACTACTTGCAAGTACTAAAAAAATACTATTTGAAAAAAAGTAGTTTGTCTAAAAAATAGATATAATTAGGTATAAATACATGTCATTAGTGTTAGAAATCCAACCATCGAACCTAATATTGTCAATACTCTGTTTATTCCTCAGCGTCACTGATCATGTCACCATCTCTACTATATAGAACAAAACACGCACAATAGAATGCAAAGGTAATTATGCAACGTTGAGTTCCTTCAAATTAATAAGAGAAAACGTGAGGGACAAGCCTCCCTCTCTGGCCTTAAAGAGGGCAACATGATGAACCTTGGTAATCGCTAGTGTAACCGTCCTCCATGAGAAACCACTACTTCTAAATCTATGTGTCATTAAGTCTAGTGTTAAGACGAAGTCATAACATTATCCCCCCCTCTGTGATGTATTCATAACGCACAACTATGTGGACTTGTTGCCTCGGGGTGCCAAATGCGGAAATCGTCGCCAAATGTCAAATTGTAGGACACTGAAATGGAAAATACTACACTCAAATGAGTCCAAATGTCAACTTGAAATCGTCGCCAAATGTCAAATGGAGCCTTATTAGATCCATTCCTAAAGAATGCTAATATAGGTTTAAAAGTTGAATCTTCACTTGTGGCCATTTTATGTGTTTTATATTTCTTGCGTCAGTCTAAACCGATTCACATAAATCTAACATTGCTAGTTGGAATTGAGTTGGGGTGTTAGTTAAGCCAAATGGCATCATCAAACATTCAAATAAACCGTAATGAGTTTTAAAAGTTGTTTTAAATTCATGACTTGGCACCATTTGTACCTAGTGATAGGCTTGTCTCACATCTAATTTGGTGAATTTTTTTGCTACCACCAACCAATTGGTGAGGTCTGGAATTAACGATAAGGAATAACGATTTCTTAATGTAACCTTGTTAAGATTTCTATAGTCCACACAAACTTGTATAGATCCATCTTTTTTCTGGGTGATTACAATTGGAGCCGAAACTGGAGACTTGGACCAACAAATCCACCATTTCCCCAAATTCTCTTTAAGATATTGCAGAAGCTCTTCTAATTCAGTCGGGGACATTGGCTGCAATTTGGTATTTCGAGGCTCCTCCCCTTCCTTGAACTCAATCTTCATATCAGATGGATCATTGTTTGGAAGCTCATTGGATGCCTCCATACTAAAAAACCCGCGTACACTAGAAGAAAATGAGGGATTTAGCAACTACAGTTTGCAGCTAGTTTTATAGTTGCAAGGGGCGTTTGCAACTGGGTGATAATTTAGAGACCGCAATTGTAGTAGACAAGTTGCACTAGTTGCAAAATAGTTGCAAGTTTGATCTCATTTGATAGTCTATGTGGAAGTTCATCAATGAACTCTTCTGAT
This sequence comes from Antitrichia curtipendula, assembly GCA_951230915.1. Taxonomy (NCBI): domain Eukaryota; kingdom Viridiplantae; phylum Streptophyta; class Bryopsida; order Hypnales; family Leucodontaceae; genus Antitrichia; species Antitrichia curtipendula. The sequence continues at coordinate 17,527,957 of OX579633.1, forward strand.
GTGGTTGTTGATGTGGAACTTGCTTGTGTGCAACTGATTTGCAACTTTGTTTACAACTGATTTGCAACTTGTTTGCAACTCATTTACGACTTGTCTATGATTTGTAGATTTGTAGATTTTGAAGTTTTAATCTCAATGATTTGTAAATATCAGAATTTCAGATCTAACTTCTTTTTTAGATTATCAAATCCAAATATTGTTATTAAATAGATTTCACCAATTTACAAAACTTTACAATTTCACAAGTTTTTAAATTTCTTAGACTTTAAATATTTGGTGATTTCTATAGACTGCAGAATCTACATTTTGTAGAAATTTACAAATTATAGAAGTCTACAAAATGTAGAAATATTGGAATAATTACGAAAACCCATAATTACAAAATACGTAAAAATGCTATAATTTACAATTCTTATATGTCCAACCTAATGGTATTCTTGACAATTGATATGGGACAATTGTAATCGTTTTCTAGTTGAACTCTAGTGGTAGTTTAGTTGCTTTTGAGTTGTGGTCTAGTTACTTTCGAGTTGAATTCTAGTTGAATTGCAGTTGAATTTAGATTCTATGCAACTGTAGTTTGACTCACTAGATTCTACAAAACAAAAAGTTGTCCACATCGACAATTGTAAGGAATATTAGATGGAATACCTCACACCAACTCTTCTGATACATTTTGTAATCCTAAACTTCACTTTGCAACTGCTTTGTGACTACAACAATGTATAACTTTGTTCATGTCAAATCTAGTGCAAATATAGAGGTCTTCAGTTGCATGACAATTATATAAGACATATAGTTGCATTGCAGTTGGTTGTGGCGGACACATTTTTCTTCTAGTGGTAGATCTTGATATTCCATTGGAATTTGCTGCTCAAGTGATTATTTTACTTCGCTATTGCCATGCAATCACCTCAAATGCATATAACTTGGTTTCTTTTGCAAATAGACGAAATCCAATAGTTATTACCATTGCATATTTTTGTGCACTGATATTCAATTGGTATGATCCATTATCTCTAGCCTTCCTGTCCCCTTCTACTTGGGCACCTTGCTCGGTCTTGACCCCTATCCATTGTGGGAACCTTAGTCGATTCTCCTTTTTATTGGTAGAAGCTTTGAACCTTGGTGGCACTAGCAATTGCCCGCCCTCAATTCCACGAACTTTCTCTGACCTCATCACCGGTCGGCCACCAACCTTCTCCTCGCTTTCCCTAGTTTTGCTCAGAAGTCCTTTTAATTCCTACATACAGGTTTCTTGACAATTCGTAGAATCAAAATTAATGTTTCTTTGAGACCATCAAATCACAGGATCATGGCAAACCAACCACGGCGTTTCCAAAATGCATGGATATATACCGTCTCATATTGGTGATATCGACCGATAATTCTCAATGACCTCCAATGCTTAACTCCACCTTCGCTTCGTGTGTAATGAGTCCAGAATTAATCTTTTTTTCATCAATGACCTGAACTTCCCGCGGAATCACCTCTACTTGGCATTGCTGGGCAAATTGAGGATTCATAAAAATTCCCATAGTCCCCAAATCAATGAGGCTATGAGATGGCATGGAATTAATTTTTCCCTCTATCATCAAGTGCTACTCTTGATCTATTAGCACTCTCAAATACAATGGACCTCAATTTGAACATAATTGCTTGAGAGTGACTCCCCACTCACCCCCTCGAAACTCTTTGGCATCTCAAGTTGTGGCTAGCTTTTATCTTCAATCACAAACTCTTATTGCTACGGAAATTCCGCCTTCTTCCTGTCCATTTTCCACCTTGGCGTCGTGGCTACCACAATTTGGATTGTACCCGGGTACCAAGCACATGAACTTAGTCCTGGATACTCCCTTTTCCTAAATCTTTACTTTTTGCAACTGCTTCCCTTATTGTTGAAATTGACAATGGTTTTGAGGGATTGATTAGGCACCTAGCATGCACATGCCCCATTAATCCACAATCCCAACACTTTCCTTACCGTTAGTATTCCAAGCATTCAGTAGCTATCCTTGCCAATGCCGTTGTTATACTTACAACATCCATCTCTACTGGAGTAGGGCTTGAATTCACTAGAATTGTCGGAGACTGCCCCCTTGGATCTTTGGGATTGGTGTAGGGAAGTGACGGGCGTTGGCCTTGACTCCGAGCCCATAGTCGCTCGTCCATTCATGTTGCCATCACCATCTATTCATAGAGCTTATGTGGTTGTGTTTCCGCGGTAGCTATCGAATCTAGGATCTCATTCTCTAGCCTGCCATGGAATCTCGCTACCAAGCTAGACTTGTTCCAATCCACTTACACTGCATATTCATTGAACATCAAGATATAGGTCAATACCGAATCCGTTTGTTTGATCTTCTCTATGCAATCCTCTATGCTATCCTGACAATCAATATCACCATAGACTGCAATCATTGCGTCCCAAAAACCTTCGTAATCCACCAATAATTCATGTGGCTGACCTTCATCAAGAGCTTGCAGAATTGGCGTTGCCCAATTTTGTGTGGTCCTTGTCATGTAAAAAAGAACATATGTAATCTTATCCTCATCACAACGATAGGTTTGTAGTTTACTTTGGAATACCAACCGGAGTTGTGCAAACCATTTGTATACTTCTCTACCCTTTTTTCTCAAAAATTTCTCCAGAGTCGCCACTTTTGACTCCCTACTCCCAAAACTAACATCATCGATTATCACCAATTGCTCTTTACTGGATTTGATCACTCATTCTCATAGCGGCCTAGGAAGAAATGGATGACTGTAAGAAAATTAATTGTTCACCAAGTTGTTGCATTATTTGTAGAATTGCCTCGCGGAAAACCTATTGCACTTGTTGTTGAATAAATGCTACCCCATCCCTTATAGAAATTGAAGCCTAGCCTTGACAACAAATCCTTCCCAGTCCATGACACTATGGTTGAAGGTGATCAATATTGCAAGAGTTGCTTTTAGCTATTTAATTAGGGTTCACCAAAGTTGCCCCACTTGGCACTAAGAGATTGTTCAAACAAGGCTCTGGAATTGTTGACAACATGTTGAAAAGTATAGCACATCATCTATAATCTGTAATCTATTATCACCTATAATCATCTATAATGCTGAAAAAATGTCTTAAAAAACCTTTGATGTTGCTTCATTGCCATCCCTTACTAGAAGATTGCTCCACCCTCATCGGTGCTTGATTGAGATCCATCTCAGAGTTTTCCAAACACTAGTACTTAGAAAAAACCGTGTTCTAACCTATTGAAAAATCAATTGTTTTGGGTTGATTAGGGAGTGGGTTCGGATAGCTTGATTCGGACATCAATCAACATCTTTCAGTTGATTCGGACATGAATTAACAACTTTCAGTTGGTTTGGACAGCAGAAACATATTGATTGTTCGCCAAACCAACAGAGAAAATTTTAAACATTGCCGAATCAACAGAAACGTGCAAATTAGGGTAGGCAATTCTAGTAGTGAAAAGTCAATTGCTCTCTCCAAGCAAGTGTGTTGTTGTATCTCTTGCAAACTTTATTACAATAGAAAATTTCTCCAAGATGTTTATAATTTCTTTCAATGCTTCCTTCCGAGGACCTTGTCTGTTAACAAACGTTTGCATGTTGTTGTTACTATGAGTAGAACTCTTCTTCATCACTGATTAAAAAATTTCATCTGGAGTCACAATGGCAGCAAGTTCTATATCCACTACTACTAGTGTTATTCCTCGATGCCTGCACCAAGAACCTTCATCCTCCACACACTTAAAACCTTCTCACCAACCCGAGCTTGCTTGGTTCCTCATACAAGCCAACATCTCTGATCCTCAACTCAAGAGCGTAGACAGTCTGTGATGTTTTCTAATGTTAGGAATCCAGCCATCGAACCTAATGATGTTGACATTAGGTTTATTCCTCGACGTCATTGATCATACCACCATCTCTACTATACTAAACACGACACGCACAATATAATGCAAAGGTAATTATGCAACATTGAATTCCTTCAAATTAACAAGAAAAAGCGTGAGGGACAAGCTTCCTCCATTGGCCTTAAAGAGGGCAATGTGATGAACCTTGGTAACCGCTAGTGTAACTGTCCTCCTTGAGAAATTGCTACTTCCAAGTCTATTTGTCAATAAGTCTAGCGTTACGACGAAGTCATAACAGTTAGTATTTTGTATCTCATATCAATATGTGCGTATGTTGTGAGCCCCCATTTTGTCACTTGAGACTCATGATTTAAGAATTTTTTTTTTTTTTTAGACATCTAATTCTAGGTTACACTCCTAGATTATCACAAATGTCTACCATGTGTTCTAGAAAAAAATATAGTGATAAATCCTTTATCATTAAGACCTTATTTCTTCTATAAAGACTCACATATAGCATCATATTATATTGGTTAACAAAGAAATATCTCTTTTCCTATAGGCAAGATCTTTTACTTAAAGCAAGCTACCTAATTATTTTTGCAAAATCATTGTTGAAATTGGACCAAAGTGATGGCTTTTTGAGACCTTGCTCCTTCCTAGGATCAGTACACAACTATCAAAGTTTATCTCGGGATATCTCTATTGATTACCATCACTAGTAGAAAAAAGTGTGCCCTAACCCACTGAAAAATCAATTGTTTTGAGTTGATTAGGGAGTGGGTTCGGAAAGCTTGATTCGGACATCAATCAACATCTTTCAGTTGATTTGGACATGAATTAACAACTTTCAGTTGGTTTGGACAGCAGAATCGTGTTGATTGTTTGCCAAACCAATAGAGAAAATTTTAAAAACTGCCAAATCAACAAAAACGTGCAAATTAGGGTAGGCAATTCTAGTAGTGCATATTCAAAAATTGAATAAAGGTCTAATGGGGGGTTGTGCCTTAATGGCCGCTCATATTACTGCTTACTTGCTGCATGAGTGTAGAAGCTTCCCGCTCCTTTGTGTCCTGACATAACAACTTCAAAGTTGGAAGTTACATTTTTTGACATATTGCCAGGCTCTATCAATTTAGTTTCTTTTGACTATGCATAGGCTTGCATTGTTGTGTGAAGCTCTGGTTCTCATTGCAAAGGAATAAAGCCGTTACAAGCACTAGTAGAAAAAAGCGTGTCCTAACCCACTGAAAAATCAATTGTTTTGGGTTGATTAGGGAGTGGGTTCGGAGAGCTTGATTCGGACATCAATCAACATCTTTCAGTTGATTTGGACATGAATTAACAACTTTCAGTTGGTTTGGACAGCAGAAACATGTTGATTGTTTGCCAAACCAACAGAGAAAATTTTAAAAATTGCCGAGTCAACAGAAATGTGCAAATTAGGGTAGGCAATTCTAGTAGTGAAGATTTCTCAGAATGGTACTTGGATCTTAGAATAGTGGCCAACAGGTGTTGCTTATTTCCGCAGTAAAACAAAAAGCTCATTTTTTTTTATGTTTTGCTTTAATGCTATGGCATTGGTTATGATTTTTTAGAAAAATTTTCTCTTGTGAACTTACAATAACAAATAGTGGTATTTTGAAGACACCTTGGATATGTTTAGTGGCATACTAACAGTTTGCTAGTTGGCATAGATACAAGTGAGGAGTACCATCCCTAGAGGATTTTTTCCAAAAATTCTACAAACTACACTTATGGGCAGATATTGGTTGTAGCGTTTGTCTACAACTTGTTGAGCATTCTTCTAGCATAGATCAAGCTTTAAGTGATTTTTGGCATGTTTTTGTTAGTTCAAACCATTTCAAGGGTTTTTTACAGGGGGTTTTCTTGATATTATGGTTCTAGCTACTAAGCTTTCGGCTGAATAAGTTTATTTCCAGGGATTGTTGATTGCTTATGGTCCGTGACTTGTTTTCATTAAAAAATTTGTTTTTCAGAGAATTTTTTCTGACCAAAGAACCATCTCGTGTCTATTATAAACTGATCTATTATTGGTCTATATTTGGGATATATGTTAGCTTATTCATTTTAGAAGCACTGGGTGTATCTTTAGATTCCACAATGTTTTCTTCATCTCAATGACACATACTAAACTTCACAATGGAGCCAAATTTTTTTGGGCTAAAAGTGAATGTTGTAATCAAATTAGGGATTCTTAGTCCTAATACATGTGTATGAAAATTGATAAGGAAAAATAATCTACTCTGAACGTATCAGGGAAGTTTTGAAAAAAATATTTTTTTAACAGTATTGAGTACAGTTTTGTATACCTCCCCTCCTCCTCAAAAGTGTAAAATCAAAACAAGAATGTCTCAAGCCAATATAATATTTGGTCCTAAATAGAATATTTTTCTTCAAATAAATCCAAATCTTGCTTGTAAATACTAAATAGGGTATAAATCCCAAAACTATACAAATTATAGATATTTAGTAGAAATTGTCCAAATTGCCTAAATTTGCCTTGTATGTGACAAATTTAGGCTAAATTGTTCCAAAGGAACCTAGATGTGAGAACCTTAAGTTGATTCTTGGAGAAAGATTTTAATTTCCCATTCCATTTGCAAAATAATAGAAACCTCAATTGTTAGTCTATAAGTGAAGATTTAGTTAAACTTAAGCCATAGTAGTGGAGGGCCTCTACAACTAGGATATGGTATATTGAGATGGAAATCATGCTCAAAGTCCAACAAAGAAATAGGTTTGTCAAGATTCCCTTTTGTGTGAAAGATTGCATGTTCATTGAAAATTAAAGGAGATAGCGGGATTTAATTTTCTTTTTTTGCATTTGCAAAATAAGAATATGAGCTTGCACATCTTTTGTAAAAATTTCATGAGAAGTTTCATAGAAAGTTCCAGAATTTTTCTGATAGTTAGAAGATTTTTTTTCGAATAGTCAACCGTCAGAATTCACAATGAAAAATTTGTAGAAATTATCCAAGGTGTGGTAAATCTTATTAAAAGTTAGCATAATTTTTTTATGTTCATAAGATGCTCCAACAAATTTCAAGACATTCTGATAGCTAGAAGTTCCTAGAAGTACCTGAACTGACAAGATTCTTCAAAATTAATGAATTTGAAGAAGTTCATGGAGCTGACCATCCTTTTCGAAGCATATGAGATTAGAATGAGGTCAAAGTGGGGTCTTTTTTACACTAAATAGCCTAGGCTAGTTATTTTTCATTAAAAAATTAAGTTTTCAAATTGCAAAAGTTGGAATTTTTATTTCCTTTTGGCATTAATTCCTAAAGGACCAAGGCCTTTTCTCCATCAAAACACACTCAGAAACGCCACTTCTATTGCAAAAAGCAAAAAAATTAAAATTTTCTTTCCATATATAACCATAGAATCTTATATTAGACTAGTATAAAAATTTATGCAAGAAATTTTAGAAGTTTTGGCTACATAGATTGCAAGATATTTCACTACTAGAATTGCCTACCCTAATTTGTACGTTTCTGTTGATTCGGCAATTTTTAAAATTTTCTCTGTTGGTTTGGCGAACAATCAACACGTTTCTGTTGTCCAAACCAACTGAAAGTTGTTAATTCATGTCTGAATCAACTGAAAGATGTTGATTGATGTCCGAATCAAGCTGTCCGAACCCACTCCCTAATCAACCTACAACAATTGATTTTTCAGTGGGTTAGGGCACACTTTTTTCTACTAGTGTTTGCATCCAAAGTGAAGAAAACAAGTTTTTTTGTACCTTGCTCGACTATATTTTTTGGCTTTGAATCTTCTTAACTTAAATTTTTTGTACTATTGATTTTGATTTCCTAAGTAATATGTTGAATACTTGAGTTGAGAATCTCTAAAAAAATATTCAAGAAAGAAATACTTAATTTTTACTTATTAAAAAATTGTTTAAAAGTAGAAGTAGGTTCAAGATTGAAGGAAAAACTAAATTGTCAATAGCTCTAACATGAAATTGAAATAAAATAATTCCAATGATGAGATCATTTTAACAAGAAAATACAACCCTACCTAGAATTTTTTTTTGAAAAATTGTAAAAATTGCATTAAAAAATGAATCCTATAAATTATTTTTTTAAGAAGATGCTTAGATTGTTTGAAAAACTAAGATTGTCCATAACTTTCTCATCACTAGTCCATATAGAATAAATAAGAGCTTCAAATGTAGACATAATATACAATCTTAGAAATTTTTTTTTTTTTAATTATTTTGACTTTTTGTGATTTTTTTGTGTTGCCCGTCAAACTCCATTTTTTGACTAATTGTGCCATAACTTTTTCTCATAGGCATTGATTGAAATAAAAATTATGTATCTACAAAACTCTTGTAAAATCTCACATTCTCAAAAAATTGCACTAAAAATTGAGGTCACAGGAACCTACTTAGCCCCAAATTGTCCCTTGAGGGGACAAAAGGTCCTTTAGGGGTTAAGATGTTGCCAGATTTCTTTAATTTTTTTGTGAAGGAAAAAGGGGCAAGGGATGTATCTATCTTAAGAATAACTTTTTGAAGCCAATGGCGTAATCTATTTGTGATTTGGAATCTTTCTTCAAAAGTTAGAAAATTGATTCAATATAAAAAGTAGAAAATAAGAAATTAGGATGAAAATCCTAGTGATAAGTTTACTAATAGGAAAATGAAAGGAGGGTGCCCTTTCCACTACAAGAGTACATCAGGGCACTCATTTTCCTCTCAAACGTGCTCTCAAAACACTTTCTATAGCCATTTTTTGGGCATGTTAACAAGTTGGTCCATTTAATTGGATTTTTTAGCTATGTGTGTTTTGGGAGCATTTCGAATTCTAATTGTTGTTATTTCTACAAGCTTTGAAGGATTTAGGGTTCTTCCAAATCTTACTAATTCACCTTTTGTCTTGTTTGAATTTTACACTTGCTTGTTGAAGTGTTTTGTTCAAAATTTTGTTTGAGTTGAGATTTTTTTTGTAATTGTACTGATTTTAGAATAATTCCCTCTATACCTTGGTGATGCCGCTTTGAGGGGCCTCTCAAGTAAGTCTTTGTTGAATTTATTGTACTAACCAAGTATTCCACTTACTTGAGAGGCCCCTCAATGTATATTCAAGTATTGTACTAACCCATTTATCCACTTATACTAACTTGTTTGTACTGTCAAGTTATGTTGTAATTAACCTTGTCTAAAGCTTTGTATAACTTTTCTTGGGCTTGTTCACTACAATAAAGCTTTGATTTTAGGTGTTTGACAATTTTTAGAATTTAGAAGTTAACCAAATCACGGTTGAGCTTTGACTCTTAGTGTTTAAAAAAAATTCATCAAAAATAGTTGAAGTTGTGATCTTTCATGGTATTGCACTAAATTTATTTTTCAAGAGTTCTTTAGGAAAGGCCAAGTTTAGTCTCTAAAAATTTCGTGAACAAAACCGCAATTTAGTTCATATGTGGGTGTCAAAAATTAGAATTTTAGTCCCAAGTGTTTATTTTGTTAGTAATCAAAAGATAGTACCAAGAGAGAAAATTTCTTAGTATTCAATTTGCTCCAAAATTAGATTCAAAAGATAGGCAAAAAATCCCCCAAAAATAGCCTCAAAAGGATCAAAATTCTGAACCACTTCAATCCAACAAAAAGGGGCTTGGCAACTAATCCACCAATTATTAGTTGTTCATGTCACCTCCAATTTCCAAAAACTCTTATATTCAAAATTTTAAACATCGTAGGGAGGGATAACATACTAAAAATAGATTAATTATGTTTCTCTTATTATAATTTCACAACTCCTATGCAATTTCACGCTCAAAATTGGAATATACACTAATATTAAGCAAACTCTTTTAACATCTATACGGTTAGATTTAGGAAAAATAAATAATTTGCTTCATTGTGGATAATCATAAGCTCATGATCTTTTTTCATAGGAAAAACACATTTTAAAAGCTTAGGCATTTATGGGCTAAGTCACCAAGGTTAGAATTCTATGTACAATGGAATTTTATTTTTTTAACATAATCATTTATAATTTGGTGATTTTTAAACTCACTAGACTTAAGAGTTCATTTAGACATAGTAAAACAACTTTTTTCAAAAAACTTTGAACTAAAAAAATCTGTAAAATCAAGCTAAATTTCATCTGCAAAAATCCGTTTGAGATTACAACACTCCAATCAAAAGTTATAGACAAAGTTTAGAGAGCAATTGTAATGAATTTTGTTTTTAAAATTTTAAACATTCTCTCTGAATTTTGTCCATAACTTTTGATTTGAGAGTTCAAATTACAAACGGATTTTTGGAGATGAAATTTAGCTTGATTCTACAACTTTTAATAATTCAAAACTTTCTGAGAAAAGTTGTTTACTATGCCTAAATGGACTTTGAAATCTGCTTAGTTCACAAACCAAATCGGAAACTAACAAAAACTAAATAAATAAAATCGTAACCCATGCATGTAGTCATATACATGTAAATGGGTGCATAATGTATTGATTAACCCTTGAGCGCCCACTCCCTTAGTGGCGATATTCTTAGGTGGGGGATCTAGTTGCAAGAAAGTTGCCATTGGAATGTCAAAAAGTTGATTAGTGCAACTTCACCATTGAACTTGAGTGTGGACTTGACTCTGGAGCCAAGGGAATTTTTTTGGAAGCTTCTATCCTGTAGATGGAAACATCATACTAGTCAAATTTAGATTGATCAGTATTAAGTGACTACATTTTCAAGGAAGTTGGTACTTTGAAAAATTGCCACCACCCGAGGAAGAAGGCTAACGCTTTGATTTTTTGGCAGGGCATATATATCCTCGTTGTCGGCCTGCTTGCAAAATTATAGAATTTTTTGTGTCCAGAGTGTTCAACCCTAAGTTGGCACTTCCTTATCTGTAAGCGTTGAAATGAACCATTTAAGAAGCTTCAAGCAAGACAATAAAATGTACAAAACCATACACTACATTATTTTTGAACAATTGAAATTTGTTGTGAAAGCTATTATAAACATGGCTATCAACTTCTAAAGTGGACTTCTTGCTTTCTAATTTGGGCCATTAGAGTTAAATTTAGTGAAGCTAATGGAAAATGTTACAGTTTAACAACATAGTTTCAGACATGTGACTTTTCATCAGTTGCGACACATGTACAATGACGATATTGCATTGTGGAGAATATGTCAGTCCCTACAATAGAGGTTTTAAGCCTTAAGTAGTTATGTTCCTCTCATGGTTCCTAATTGTACATAATACAAACTACTCATGAAACATGGGAATGTCTTATTGGAAGCCATTTCCATCACATGATTTCTCCTCTCATTGTCATTGTGGGCTTGACTCTTGTTGGACAGGCTATAAGAGGGGAAGTTACAGTCCCTCCGAGAATTGGATTTTCTTGGAGATTGGCTTTCAAATGCAAGGAAAGGGAAGCCAATGGGTAGTGTTGTTGCATAGAGGGGTTGTGACATCCCTTTTTGTTGCATCAAGCAGCCAAAATCTAATCTTTGAGAATGGTTCTCTTGGACTATGTTTGGAGTAATTGTACAAAGTTGAGTGACCAATTGGATTGGACGGTTTAAATTATGTCGACTGAGCAAGGAAACTCCGCAAGGAGAAGATAAAATTTTCTTCGGGAAATGCTCATCCAAGTCCGTTTCTTTACCTGTGGAGGAGAAGAATGGCACACCCCAAACCTCAAAGATTCAGAGATCTGGAAACCACGGCAAACCTATAAAACAATGACACGTGTCCAATCTCCGAGAAGCACACGATTCTTAGAGGGGCTGTGATGTTTGGTTTGGTTTCAGCTGTATCTTCCTAGATGTATCAAGGTGAATCCGGAGGCCATCCTCCAAATGGTGAAAAAGCAAACTAAGGGTCGTTCCCCAGAAGCCCCTGCTTTCACAACCGGGGTGAACTACCCCCCTCGCTCATCCCCTTGGAAAAATCCTGAATTTTTTAATTTTCCATGCATGAATTTTTTTTGCAAATTCTGAATTCATATTTGCAATTAGAGGCCCCAAATTAGATGGGGGTCAATAGAAAACAGATTTCACACGACACAAAATAGTTTTTTTAATTTTTATATGCTCCCCTGGATGGACTTTGGTAGGACGAGCGAGGGGGCCAGTTCACCCCGGCTGCTTTCATTCAGCTCCGCATCCGCGGCATCAACGGCAGCTCTCCATAGTCCATACCATGATGATGCCCGCCATTCCTCCGGCCCCCCTACTTCTCACAAGAACGGGGAGCCCTCTTCCGCCACCGAGGAGTCCCACAGCGTCGACGTGGAGGTGTGCCCCAAGTGCGGGACGGCGCGGATGGCGTACGACTACCCTCGCCCGACGTGCCAGCTGCGCAGCTAATTGCGCCTCCGGCAATGCCGAGGCTGCTACTTGTGCATCGCTCGCTGTGAGGAGTGTGGGACTTGTATGGACGGGGATGATTACGAAAAGACTTTTTGTTTGGAGATTCTGTGTCAGGCATGGTGGCTGCTCTTGCCCAAGTGCGCCGAGTGCAACCGCGCGGGATGCAGTCGGCATGTGGAGGGACTGGGGCTCGACGTCGCCACCCACGGCGGCAGCTTCACGTGCGACTCTTGCCAAGCCATCGGGCCCGGGGAGTCGGAGCCTGAATTTGATTGATCTTGGTAACAGAAGTAAGTAATTAGGCCAAGTCTGAAACTTTTCGAGGCAATTGTGTTGGCTGGTGAGAAGAAGGTTAATGTAAGCCATTTGCCCTTCTGCTCCATCTGAGATCTTTGATTGACCCAAAAGTGGTTACTGGATCATCATTGAGATTCAAGGAAACCGCTCGGGATTGTGTCCAGTTAACCTTCTTGAGCCTCCCGGTTCTTGAACGTTACGTAGTCCTTTAGTTTAGGGAACGATTGGGTGTATATATGTGATTTTGAGCTATTTAGTTTTGGCTTCGTAAAACTTAGTTTGTGTGTATAAATATGTACATGAAGTGTGCAGTAATTTCTTTGCGTTCAAAAAGATTGGTCCACAAATGTATTGTGCTTTCTTCTGGTTGTGTAGATTTTTGAGTTGTGCTTCGGTCAGAAGTAACTTCTTCGTGATCCGTAGAGACCAAAGTACTTGCACGTTTGGTGGAGTTTTCTTTTTTTTCCAACATTGGAGCGTCTAGTTAACCCTAGAGTTGGGAGCGTCTAGTTACCCTATTGTTGTGAAATTCGTCAAAACTTAGCTTGAAATTAGTTTGTCGCTAGGCGCGTGCAATTTCTGCTTTGAAATTAGTTTTCCTGGTCTAAATCTGATACCTAAATCTGATACCTAATCTACAAGATGTAACCAGGGTTGTCTATCCAGACGTGACGTGGGCATTTTGCATCATGATCACAAGAAGATTTCTTGACATTAACCGGGGTTAATCCTTTGAAGAATAGCCCCCACTTTAGACCCCATTTACACAGCGCTTGAAAAATCTCAGATTTTTTTTTTCACACTACTTTAGACCCCAAAATGTCCCACCTTAGCCGGGCTAAAGTTCATGCGGGGTTAAGCCTTGGGGTCTAAAGTGGGGCAGTTTAGACCCCCCCCAAAACTTTAGCCCCAGGGGTGAACGCCACGAAATCTTCCTATGGATGTCACGTCACGTCCGTCGTGACGCGTCACGAATCCTGACATCCCTAACCCTAATCCTAAAATTTCAAAAAATTTTGAACTTTAGTTTCATTTTTTTTACAAATATAAATGGAATATCAATTGTACTACTACTATTGAACATATTAGTCTAATGTACAACCTTCTATGTAAAGAATTTTGTAAAATTCCTTCAAATTTTTAAAATATTCCATCATGACATTGTTCGAGCAAAACGTCACGTCACATCCTGACGTCACTTCCGTCCAGACGTGACGTGACACGGACAACCCTAGATGTAACCGTAGGTTCTTAAAAATCACCTATTGTGTTATACCACCTTTTAATTATCAGCAACCGATTCTAAGTATGCTTGAGGAGCAAGACTTCAAATTTCAATCGTGCACCTAGCTTGAGGATAAGTTGGAGCACTTGAATCTCATTCGATGCATATCTGGTAAATCGGATTTGTCATGGGCAATTGCAAGCATTGTAGGTTCTATTCCTCCTTTAGGCTAGTCAGACACTACCTCCTGTAACGGCATGATGGTTTAACTGATTATAACAAGTTGTTTAGCAAATTGCAAAATGAGCTAGAACTCAAGGAACTTACACTCCAATTGCAGCAATCGGTGCCCGCCTTCCATGTGGCAAGCGCTTCGTTGGGGTCCAGGAGCTCCTGCTTGAGTGCTAAGAGCGCCTGCGCATCCTTTCCATAGCAAGCTGCCTCACTGCTACAACACAGCCCGCAGAGGATGGTGACCAACAGCAACGCCAAGCCCCTTGTCTGCTGGATCAGTCTTGTCATTATAGTGCCCTTGGAGTGGAATTAATCCACTGTGCTCTGAACTTGTACCTGTTTCAGTGCTGCCACTCCGTCAAGTTAGTCAAAGAAAACATCACTGACTTCCAAGACTTGATTTCAATGGTTCAAGCTAGAACTTAATGTAGATGCTAACTTGACTCAAGGAATACTCCAAAGCGACGAGATTCTACTTGCTCGCAAGTGCACCGGCCTGAATGTCCACTTTCCTGGAAGATAGGAATGCAGCACACCTTCCTCACAAGTAATGGACATTTGTTAAACGAAGAGTAAATAAATCCGAAATTTTTTTTAGTTAAAATTGCAAAATGTAGTAGAAGTGTACAAAACTTAAATCTACGTCTGTCTGAGTATTTATAAAAAGAATAAAACCACTTGTGCATATATCCACTTTCTTAAAATCGGATACACTGCCAATTTGATTGAAACTGCCTTCACTAAGAAACGAATACGGAACACCTACATTGACGCACTGAAACTGACTTCTGGAGACCTTCGTACCTTCGTACGTACTAATTAATGCGATGGCGCCTGAAAACTAGTATGGATGGCATTATTGATGACCCTGGTTCAATCCTTGGATCTTAAGTAAAACGAATTGCTGGCAAGGTATACACTGCTTACTTGGTTTCAGACGATGAGAAGTAGACGCTGTAAGAGAATTAGGGTGACCCCGTAACAAAGAAAGAAACTATGAGGAACGCAGATTGTTTTCAAAAGGATGATTATCAAGTTACAAAAGGACTTGCCAATTCTCCCGCAAGCAGATCAATTCTATCTGCAACGATCAATTCAACACTAGCAGCAAAATCTATATCCTATGTATCTCCCCAACTTCGGTAACACCAAACGTGACACACTTCACTATCCACACCCAGAGTACTGCCATGTGACATCCCATTCAGGATTCGGAAAGCTAGCTTGCACCGTGGACTGCATGAACTGCGAAACCCACGACAATATATCACCACTACCGTACGTGCAACCATTCAACAACCTAGTTGACACGCTGAAGCAATTAAGGGAGCAATGAACGTGGAAACCGTAACTTACAAGAGATTTTGCACAACTACAGGTTATATACGCAGGTTTCTCACCAAAGATGCAAGACCGCCTTTAGTTCAACTTAAACGTACTACGGTAGACCAATCGTCAACAACGTCAGAAGCAATTCCTGGTCGAACGTTTCATCGGTGTCTGAAACTTGAGAACAGTCCCGTATGAAAGAAGAGAAAAGCTAGGAAGATGAAATATACCTATATTGTATATAGAGTTCAATGATTTTGACATCCTGGGAATGGTGCAACTCGGCGTCGACTTTTTTCATATTCAGTTAGAGCCTTCAATGTCAACATCCGGGCTCTGGCAGTCTGCGTCACGTACTCCGACCAGTGTGCACAAAATGTGGGAAAATTTGGCGAAACTTCTACGGAAAATCTGAACACATTGTTGGAATTGGAATTTTGAGCTCCATGTAGCGATGTTTCGCAAGTGAAGGTAAATATAGAATTCGCAGTTGGGACCCCTGACACCGACCTGTCAGCCGTGATCGTGCCGTGATCGTGGCAATTTAAGAATCTACCGGATCAGAAGGGTTTTATCCTCTCTGGTCTTACCGCACACTGTGAGGTAGATACCAAAAATGGATGGATGAATTTTCAGTTTCTGGATGATATTCAAGGACAGACAACCAGACGACTAGGGTTTCCAAGGCGGCGGCTTTGCATGCTAGGTTTCGCTGTAACTTGTGTTGTTTCTAGATCGCCGGCTCGTCGTAGGTTCTTTTGCCGCTGCTCGCGTTGTTCTTGCTCTGGTGATCGCTTCGTTCTTGTGCTGCTGACCGCGTCGTCCTTCCGTTGCTGATCTTGGTGAGTTTCCGTTTCAATTTTGTAGAAGCTCCTGTTGTTTTTCTTCTTTCTCTCTCTGGCGTTTTTTGGAGAGTTTTTGGTGTGATTCAGCGATTTAGGTTTTTGGATTCTAGTGTAAAGAATAAAGAGCCTGGTGATTTCGAAGTTGCTCTCTATTTTCGTGTGTTCTAGTTGTGATCAATTGAAGAGTGAGCTACTGTCGTTTGTAATGTTAGAGCACTGACTGTCGGTACTGAGCATTGGCTTTTTGTTATTCTCTTTCAGGCTTGGGGTTTGAAGCAGCTGATTTGAAGAGGCTCAATGCCCCCAGGTATTCGGTACTTGTCAAGTTGGGCGGTGCCTTCGTAAGTTCAACATATGATCCAATTTTGGTGCAATTTCTGTGCTGTCGATTGCTAGATTGAATAACATCCGCACAAGGGTATTCTATGTCGAGTATCGTCGTGATTTTTTGATCCCGTACCACATGAAATGGTATAGCATTTCCTTTAGATGCTGTGAAGTGACTTCGCATTTACTTCCTGTGAGCCATAAGTATGCGGTTTGTCTTTCTGCGATTGTTATAAGACAGGAATGCTCTACACTGCCCTACTGTAGGGTTTTATGGTTTCTTAATTCTCGGTGATGTTTCACTTGTGTCCGATGGCTGTATTTTTATTCATTTTCATCTGTTTGGATTGTGCTTCACAGGCCCCACAGCCATCGCCCGGACCACACAAGGAGAGGGAATGTTCTTGGTTGTGATGCTGAGGAACAGGCTCAAGTATCCATAGACCTACCGTGAAGTGATGGCCCTTGTCATGCAGCGTCGGATCTCCATTTATAGCTATTTCCGCACTGACAAGTGCTACCCTACAGGGTTTATGGGTGAGTAATTTAAAGAATCTGTGTTTCGTCTTTCATTGCGTACTCTGCTTGCATTGTCTTTGGGGAGGAGACCTCATTTAGACATGCAAACATCTGGTAATCTATAGCTGGTTTACGGTTTAGGGTATTGAAACTAAAATGTGAGGCTTGAATGGGCAGGCTTACTCTAGCAGGTGTACAGTACTTCAGTTGCAGCAGTGTTTTCGTGAGATCTCGGTCCTCTGGGCGATTGGCGTTTTTCTTACGCAAGGCTCAGTCCTCCGTCCTGTCCATCGATCTGGAGCTCTGCGAGACTGTGAGGTACTGCGAGTTGTGTCGACGAGCTTTCGTTGCGATATCAGAGACATTCTGAGAGCCGGCGGGTGAAACGTGGGCCTCTTGAAGAATTTTCTTGTCGCATGAAGTGAGTGCCTTGCGTTTTCTACCCACATTTCATCACTCAGCGTCCTTGAAATGTTGTGTTTCTGTTTTCTTTGTCAGGTGAAGACAACTTACACGAACGAAATCGCCACTACTGTTGTTGTTGAGCTTAGTACTAGTGTTAGACTTGGTCAATATCTTGGTGGCAAATGAACAACGCACCGAAGATTTCGTGACTTTGGATACCGACAATTTCGATTAAATGGGCGGTATTCCAATTTTTTGGCACCAGTCCGACCTTGTGTCTTTGAAACATAAAGCCGTGTCCGTCTTAGATTCCAGACCTTCTTGAACATACATCTGTGTCACAATTTTTGGAGCAGGATTGAGTCAATTTAACTAAAAGGACTATGGTTTGCAGAATCTCTGCGACCACAGAGGAAGGGTGGTCGATGTAATTCAGGCGGCTCCAAGTTTTGTAGAGAGGCAAACGCTAGTTCTTCAGATTTGCATCTTTTAGCAAGTAGATCTAACCTAATACAGGATTACAGGTTGACTTCTCTTTTCGAAAGTTGAAAACAGTCTTAGTAGTGTTCATTTTTTTGAAATTTTAGCTGAGGTCTTTGGCAGGAGTTGGAGCCACTTTCTTGCTCTTGAGAACTGATGTAAATCTGGTGGCCTGAACGTGGGGAACAGTAAAGAATCTTTCCTAACAAGAATCTGACATCTAGAGACTTGTTTTGATTGTGTAGTACTTTAAATTTTCCTTCGAAGGTTTAGAAGAGAAAATTGACAGAAAAAAACAAAGCGTCAACCACGAATATTTACTTTTTGAGCAGGCCTAACCTGAAGGCGCAGCTGGTTGATATTTGTGGTTGATGTTGTTTGTTTGTTCAACGAAATTGACGTTCCTTGCTTGCGCATATTGTTGTCACCACCATAAAGTTTTCCATGTTGCATGTCTCCTTATTGTAGGTATTTGGATTTTGGCGTCTGCAAGAACCTCCTCTGCATGCCTCAGCTTTTTGATTTTGTCTAAAATGCTTTTGGAAATGATTTATCTGACCAGTCTCTCATTCTTTGTAGGTTCATTTTGAGGGCCTTGCTTCAAACCAGGGACATGTTGGATGCTATTCATTCTGGAAACAATCTATTTGTTAGTGTGTTATTCCATTGAAGTAACACGGAAAGATGTGGGACACTTTTGATGGAAAGGTGGTTTGTTCATCCCGTAAGTTCTCCGAAGTCCATGTTTTGAATGATGAACATAGTGTTTTTTGACTATTTTTTTTCCAAAGAATTTCTCATTTCTCCCAAGTAATGCTGGAGTCTTTGAAAAACAGCCCTTTCTCTGTGATTGATCACTATCATGAAATATATGTATAGAACATAATTTACTAAGATAAACAAAGATGTGATCAATTTCCAACAATGATTTGGGTGTTAAGAGTCCTTGTTTTGTTGGTATTGAATGTTTTAATGTTCTGCCTGGTTTCAAGTACTACGTCATGCTCTCAGGTGGTAAAATGCTTGATTTTTCAGGTGATACATTGCCACTTGTTGGTTAACTGTGAGTGGAGATCTAAAGGTTTTGGTTCTGTGAGAAAGTATATGAAGGTGAGTTCCTATGTCACTGAATGTCTTTGAATTTAGTGTCTTCCACACTATTGTGGCTTGTATGAAGCAAGTGTGAGTTATTGAATGCTATTGAGATTGAATTGGTCACTCTTGTTTAGTAGTGAATGTTTTTCATTCCATTATAATGTTTGTAAATTTATGTGTTATGATGTGTTTCACCTAAACTTGGTTGATGCAAGAATATTTCATTGTATTTACTCAGTTTCTTTTTGATGGTGTGATTTTTTTTTATCAAATTTCCAGTGTACCACCAAGCTTGAAAACAATTTTTGATGCTCTGGTTTAAATGAATGTCACATTAGATTTTTCTAGATGGTGGATTGATTCTCTTGTTTTTAGTTCTTTTCAAACTTGCCATTGACTTGAATATTACCTTTTTATTGTCATTTTCCATTGATAATGACCATTTTTGTGCATTCTTTCACTTCTAAAAGTTAGTTTGTTGTCATTTGGTTTGTTTTTATCTCACACAAAATGTAGTGCTCAAAATGTAATTTTGGTAGACAAATCAGAGATCAAAATGTGAAAGACTTTTGATATGTAAAGTATTCCCTTTGTTTTCCTTTTGTTTGATGTCTTCTAATGATTACTTCTGTTCTTAAAGATTTAATGAATGGATTAACACTTGTTAGATACACTTAGAAATAGGTTAAAAGAACATTATTTTTAGCCTTGGTTTCAAACATTTTGTGTAAGTATATCATTTTGGGGTGAATAGAGTATTATGGTAAATATAAGCCCCAATTGGTCTTTTGGTTTGTCACGATGTTTTGCATTATGATGTAAGGTAGAACTTTCCAATTCCGTCAGTGTTTCAAATCCGTGGTCTACAGCTTTGTCCCAATTCTGTCAAAAAATCATGCAAATTCGCTTCAGATTCATGTTAAAAGATTAATTATTGGCAATTAATTATTGGTGGATCTTCAAGTGCTATTAGTACATTGGAAAGTGGTACTATTGAGTACTAAGAGGACGTTTATGAATCCAGTCTATTAGTGGTTGTGCAATTTCACTTCAGAAATTCATTGAAATTATAATTTTTATCAAAAAATTATAATTTCACTTAGGTTTGACTCCTGAAACAAAAGCACACCTCTGAAAAATATGTGTCTTTTCTAGAGTTGGCCCCTATATAGTTAGATTGCAAATGAGGGTGGTAACGGATAGTTCTACCTTAACGGGTGGTCTTGTTGCTACCAATTTCTCGCCGTTTTTATTGTTTGATGCACTTTTTTTTAAAATGTATAATATTGATCCAGTATTAAACATATTCTATTAGAATAAATGAGATTTTAAAAGATCATTTATTTTAGGAGAGTATACATTAAATCTATAAATAATATGTTATCTATAAACTATAAATGATTATAAAGTAATAAGTACAACTACTACTACAATTATAATAAGTAATGAACAAAAGTACGTTATATAAATGTATAAATAATTCATGAGAAGAGTCTTTGTTAAATTTTGTCCTTAAAATTGCAAATACCATAACTTATTGAAATAGTTTTACATTCTTTTTTGCATGGCTTCTAGAGTAAGCTTAATAGTATTTCTAGATTTATTCTAGAAATACTATTAAGAAATATTGAAAAATATCCTTCTAATAATTTATCTAGAAATATTATGAAGCTTACTAATAACTAATAATTTATCTTGGAAAATAAAGTTTAGATATGCATAATCTTCATATCAGTAGATTTTGTTGTATGCAAAGTTTATTTTGTAATTTATTTTCAGAAGTATATATATTTGTATTATTTACTTTCTTAAATACAATGATTTGTTGTAATTCATCATTGAATATATTGATTTGATATAGTTAGAAGATTTGATTTGCAAGCCATAATTTGAAAGTAATATTGATTTGAGGATATTGATGTTTTATATTTCTTTGTTTTGTAAGTATAGTGTTTATTTTTGTAAATTTGGAGTCATTTACAAGTCTATTAATTTTATTTAATTTGTTTAGTGGATTACATTTTGTATACAAACAATGTGATTTTTACCACTTCACAAATTCTACAAATACGTTATTTTGTCTTTTTTAATAAGTAAAATGATTTGCTTATCTTATGAGTCTCTTTCTTATATTATAGCATGTTGACTTTTTAAATGGATTGAGAGTACAATATTTTCTTATCAAAATACATAATCTTTGAAACACCAACATCCATTCTTTGGCAATATAGAAATTTTGGGTCGGTACTTGTCATTTGAGATTTTTATGCTTTTTGTTGAAATTTTAGTAAAAAGAGATGAGGAATGTTATTTAAATGCACTAAAATTCAAGACATTTGAAAATATTAGTCAAAAGTTATGGCCTTCTATGTTTGTTTTTTCTTCAATCAAATGATTTTGTTAGATAAAAATAATTATTTTTCTTGGAAATAGAAACATGGAAAACCCTAGGTCATTCCATTTTGATCAATGAATCAAAAATTATGAGGAGTTTCTACATTTGGGTAGTTGTAGTTTCTCTATTCTAAAATATATTTTGTAATCTTTTATCTTTTTTGATATTTAATATTAAAAAAATAAAATAAAATCATTGGATATATATTGTTTATTACAACATTGCAATGATTGAAAGTGGCGCTTTTCAATTTCATAACTAAATTCTTAATTATTATGTTTTTTGTATTGCTCTCTATTTTTTTTTAATTCACTTTTCTTTTCTTGTATGTTGTATAATTTTCAAATGACATAAAAATATTAAGCATGCTGCCAACTTGTTTAGTATCAAGAATTCAAAGAACTATTGTCATATTGGACATTTTTCTTTTGAAAAGTGAGCTTGTGAAATACAACTACCTTTTTTTTTGGAAGTCCAAAGAAATGAGTTTAGTAGTTATGAATACTTCTGTCTTAAAATCCATAAGGTGAAAATTTCTGAAATTTTTACTACATGTTTTTAAGTCAACATAATACAAGATTCTATAGTTACAGGTGTCAAAAAAAGTTTAAGAAAAAAGTTTAATACTTATATTTAAATTGGTTGTTTTGGAGTGCTTTTGGTGAAAACATAATCAAGGAATTTAAATGGTTAATTCATGGCTAGTATTTGGTAACATGGATTGCATTCAAATTTTTATTATACATAAAATTTTTAGAGATGTAAGTAGTTGTTAAGTTAGTATTCTTCAATATTGAATCTTACTACATATAATGCCAAACAAGTATTCATCATCTTAGTGATAATTTGCATTGACTTTGGATAGATTTCTTAATCTTCTAGAGCCTTAGGATGGAATTAAACTTGAATTAAACTAAATAAGCAATTGAGCATTGTGTTGCTATTTATTAGCCTAGTTGTGATTGGATCTTGCTAGAAATTCAAAAAATATTTTAAATTTTCTTGTTATACATTTTTTAAACATTGGATGCCTTTAATTTTGAACTTTTGGAATTTTGAGTATCAAAAGTCGAAGAATATTGTAACATAATAAATTTGTACGGATTACAATTAGGTATAGTTTCTTTTCATTGAAGTGCCCATATATATTACGTGCATCAGAATGTAAATACTTAATTTCAATTTTTGAGATATGATAATCAATCTATAGCTAGTGTATTGTTTTTCAATTGAAAAGCCTTTTGTTTTTGTTAATGAAATGGCTAGTTGTGGTGAAATTGTCATTAATGTGGAGATTTTGCTTACAATTTTGATGGTTATCATATATAATTTATTCAAGAAAAGTTAAAGTTTTTTTTATTTTTTATTTTAACTTTATTTTTGAAGGCCCTTAAATTGTGCATGGGAGGTAGTATTAGAGTTATTAGTTTTTAATTTGATGGGGGTTAAATAGATAATTGATTTTTAAATGACCATTACAAATGTTTTGATGTTGAACATATTAGTTCAAATTTGCATTTTCATCCCATAATCATGGATGATGCAATTTTTATTTTATTTTATTTATTTTTGTGAAGGTCTAGGAAATCTATTTATGGTTGTGTCATTGTATTTTTGTGTATTTGATATACAAGGTGCATGTTTTGTTATGTATATTAGTCACAAAAGTTTGTATTTTTGATGATCCAAAACCAATCGCTTTGCATTTCAAATTTTTATCATTATTGCATATCTTACTTATTTAAGAACATAATGGCTATTCACCATGTACTTGAACTTGATAATGTTGGTTGTCTAATTGACTTTTGGATGAATGACATCAATTGATGTATTTTTCAATTTAATGATATTTTCATATTTTATTACATACTTGTATTCATGGAGAGAAATATTGGAATTTATATATAATATCTTAAATTGTTTAGCTTTGAATATTTGTTCTTAGATTGTTGGTCAAGTATATTTTTGCGATTGTATCAGTGATTTTTATAATGATTGGATTTCATTTCATTTTGCATGGTTTGATAATTTGTGATGTACATGGCATTGACTTATGATTGGTTATTTGATTAGATTAAGAATTTTTGAGGTTTTTTATATTCAATATAGGCTATTTGTAGAGATTATTTTTAGTATTTGTTATCTTATATTTTGTAGTGGATAATGATTCAAGTCATTTAATTTTATAATTTGTATTTTCAACTGAATATGCAGGTAAGAAGAACTGTAGTGTGATCTTGGAAGTCTCTCAATTTATTCATAACTTTTGCAATCTCTATTGGCTCTGCAATGGACAAATTATTGAAACTATTGAAGACAATTACTTTGAGTTTATCAAGAGCTATTTTTTCTTTTTTGTAAGAAATCAAAGACATTCATTGTACAACATTCTTCACCCAGAGACTACGATGTTCCAAATGTGACATTAAACAACTTATGTGGAAAATTCCCCTATTGATAGGATTGATGGCAATGATGTTATGATGGATCATGTGGATATACCTCTTGGTAAAAATTTGGTGTTACCACCTACTCCAATGAATGATGATTTCATGCGGTGGTATAAAGAGTATTGTAAGAAAGCAGACCAAATATTAGCAAGAGATGATTTGCATATTTTGAATGCAAATCAATGTCGGCAATTGGTCAAGAAGCTTAAGTATGTAGTGGATTGGATGTTGAAGGAGATATATTCTTCTGGTCGTGTTGAAGAATTTGAATGCATCTTGAAGGATGTGCATCGTCTTGTCTTCAAAACAATTTCACTTGTTGAAGAATGTGGAAGTGAGAAATTATGTGTTTAAGCTATTTTCCAATTGGAGAATGAAGAATCATTTCGAGAGTTGTTATTGGAGTTGGAGTGTTGCTTCCAAGCAACATATTTGAAGATTCAATCCAAGGACAAGACCAATTCAATTGATTTTGGGATTGCATCTTGTGAAGATGTTAAAATTGATCAAGTGAACTTCAAAAGCATATTGGAAAATTCAAAGATTGCCTTGGCGTCAAACAATTCCTCTAATCTTGCAAAGTATTTGCTAGAGAGATTGAAGGCTCTTGATGACTTGAAAGGAGGTGAATTGAATACTTTGAAGTTTGTTGATTGTGGTATGTTCGAGAAAGGCAAACAACTCGGTGAGATCGGAGGCAATGGAATTGTTTATAAATCAAAGTGGTTGGGCCTTACATGCGCCACCAAAGTCTTGAATAATTCAGAAGGATTATGTGATGACTTGACCATGGAGAATTTTCGTAAGGAATCAAGTATTCTTGTAGGCTTGAATCACCAAACCTTATTAGGTTCATGGGTATGGGAAAAGGTGATGATGGTTGGCCTTTTTTGATGATAGAGAAAATGGTTAGAAGTTTGAAGAACTTTCTTATTGAACACACTTCAGAAGGACTTAATTTGCTTCCCTATGATGTTTTACTTGATATTATTCAACAAATAGCAAATGGTGTGTATTATTTGCATGATATGCATGTGGCACATCGTGATTTGAAGCCTGGCAATATTTTATGGACTCCACTGAAGGAAAAAGAGGGATCCCTCCCATCTTCTAGTTCCTTTGGATACATAAAATTGATTGATTTTGGTATTTCAAAAATTGAAGTTGGGAGCGAAAGTTTTGAGCCTGACAACATGGGCACCTCCATGTATAGGGCTCCAGAGGTCTTGAAAGCCTATGCTGAGGATAATGCAAATTATTTTCAAGCTGATGTGTTTTCATTTGGCATTACATGTGCTGAGCTTTTATACGGTAAATTGTCATTCAAACAAGAACAACCAAACTTTTTTTCAAGAGATTTATATATGAAGATAAAAGCTGGTTTACGTCCGGATTTGCCAAACTTTTGTGGAGAATTGAGCACTTTGGTTGAGGAATGTTGTGCTTTTAATCCTTTTGAAAGGCCAACATTTGCTCAAATATGGAGGCGACTTACAACTATAAAAATCAATCATTTGGTTGGACGAAAAGGACTTCAGTTATGCATTTGTCCATCAAGCACGGTATGATGCAAATTATATTAAATGAATCATACAAATATGTATCAAGAACTAGAATAACACAAAGAATGTTGAAAATGTATGCTTCAAAGTACAACTTTGTAAAATTATTGAATCTATAGATGTTTATTTGCTACTAAATGTAAATATTTTATTTATTGCATGAGAAAGTTATCAATTGTTATCTTCTCTAAAAATAGTTTATACTTGAAACTTATAAGCCTAATCTTATAGTTTTATCAAACAAATACTTTTGATGATAAAATATTTAAAAAAAAACGCCAATGAAAATGAAAGCAAGAAAAGTAATATGATTTATCCTTATAAATTGATTTTTCCACTTTAATATTGGTATAGAAGTATGGATCAACTAATTAATGAAATCCTTTCAATATATATAAGTTGTTATATTGGAGTAACATATATGCTTCCTTTAGTCCCTACTGATAAGCGTTTTCAACATGATTTGTTCACCTTCAACTTTAAATTATGAATTAATATTTTCTTTGATGTTTGAAAAGAGCTAAAAAAATTTACAACTAAATATGAATAATTTCATTAGATTAGATTTTTTTGAAATTCTACCAAATCATAATTCTCAAATCTTAGATTTGTTTAGTTTTTTCAATTTAAGATGGCCTTATAGTGACCTCATGTATGTAAGTTCCATATTGTATGGTCCTAATTAGAATTGCTTACATTGCATTTTTGTATAAGCTCAAGGGATATATTTTGTTTATTAATAGAAATTATTGTAGCCTATTTAACAAATAATCCAAAAATGTAATTATACACATCCTAAAGTCAAAGTTCAAGCTTTTGGGGCTTAGTTTTATTGGATTTTTTGAGAATGAATTGTGACAAATCTTTTAATAAAATTGTCTTTTTAGTACCTTTTAATTATTAATAGATTTCTAAAATCAAATAATGCACTTGTTGTATGCTTCAATCTTGATTCCATTTGTATTGTTGTACTTTTATTTATGTAATTTATCACTTTGTAAGGTGATCATTGAAATTGTAGTAAAAAATTGAATTGATTGTTACAATTGTAGGTCCATGAAGCAAAGCAAGATGGAATGCATACAAAGCTATTTGGTGTTGATGAAAAGGTCAAAGAAATTCAAAACCACCTTCAAAAAGTGAATTCACTGGGTATCATTGGTATAGGTGGACTAGGCAAAAGCACTATTGCCGAGGCTTTACTTCATGCTGAAGAAGGAAATGCAAAGTTCCACAAAAGATGTTTTCATTATATTGGAAAGCTTCAAAGTGATGAAAAATGCTTACAAATATTGCAAGATATATTGAAAAAATTGGGTCTTGATAAGGAATTGGAAAATCTAGCTCACGGACAAAGAGAGTTAAAAGAGGCCTTGGCAAAGAGCAATACTCTCCTCATTTTGGATGATGTATGGAAATCAAGCCGTTTCAACAAGATCATATCACAAGACATCTTTTCTTCATGCCCCAATTCAACATTGGTTGTGTGTTCACGCAATTCGGATGTTGTCAAGGATCATATTGCAAAAATATATTATTTGCAACCATTGATGGATAAAGATTTGACTATGAAATTGTTCGCTACCCATTGTTTTGGTAGTGAAAAGGTCAACATGTCCAATCCATTTTTGGAGGTAGGTTCAGAAATTGTAGAAGCTTGCATGGGTTTGCCTTTAAGTTTGAAGGTCCTTGGTGCATTCTTGCATGGCAAGGAGAGGTTGAGAAGTTGGGAGAGAGTGTTGCAACGATTGAAAAGGGATAGATCACCACAAACTAGCACATCTGAAGATACTGGACGAATTTTTGAAGTATTGAAGATAAGCTTTAATGGATTGGAGGATGTAGAAAAGACCATGTTTTTAGACATTTGCTGTTTCTTTCTTAAAGATGTGTATGGTCGAAAGTTGCATACTCACTCTGATATTACCAGCTTACTTACTTATGGTGATAGTTCGTTGGTTAAGGCCTTTGAGACATTGCAACATCGTTCACTTATAGATGTAGATAATGGGAAGTTACACATGCATGATCACCTTCGTGATATGGGTCGAGAGATTGTAGAATTAAAAGTTAATGCTCAACTTTCTAGTATTGACAAAGAAAAGAAGTATGCGGGGACTCGTCTGCAATATCCAAGTGCAAATACATTTGAACAAATGAAGAATGAGGTTAGTTTGTTGTTTTAATGATTTTTTGAAACTTTATCCATATTTAGGTGAAAGTAACTTCAATTTGTTTTATTCTTAATTGGGTTGCATCATTAAAATGATTTTATCTATTTAGTATAAATCTTTAATTTTCAAATGGTTTGGAGTTCTATTAGTGTATTATATTTGTATTACTCACAATGTGGGATGTTATATATGTAAGCAGGAGTTTGATTTCAAAAATCTTGAAGGGATTTTGTATCAAGTATCAAGAAATGATACTACCCTTGATAAATATTTGAATGAAAATCAATATCCAAGACTTCGTTATTTTTTAGTTCGAACAGGTATGACTATAGAAAATCAATATTGAATTTTATATTAAGCGCTATAATTTGGCAAATTTTTGAATATAGCACTTTATTCACCAAAAGAATAGGCGAAGTGATTTATTATAGAAATGACTAGTTGATAATCTTAAGTAGACTCAATAGAAAATACATGTTTTTAGTTCATTAAATTGCATTTCATCTTGTCCTTATATAACATTTAAAAAAAAACTTAGCATCATTTATCATCAATTTCTAATCATTCAATTTTCAATGAATGGTTGATTAGCATAAGGAAATATTACTTCCTAATATATAACCATTAAAAAGATCAATTATGACTTAGTACTCTGCATGCACAAACTGTCCAAAAATTTAACAAGATTTTGAATTGAAAGATTCTGCTTCCACCTTTTTATTATTAACGCTTTCCTTTCTATTTGCAAATCCAGAAGAACAAACAATATCTTATAACTTCAAAAATTTGACTCATCTGACATTCAAAGATTTACATGGCTCTCATTTGAAAAAAATACCAAATGGAGTTGAAAACTTGATATCATTGAAGTCACTCAGCTATCACAGTGATAGCTTACAACTCTTCCCTGAAACATTTCTTGATTCATCTTTAATATCACTCAACTTGAATGGATGTTCCAAACTATCGACATTGCCTGATGCATTGGGGAACTTGTCTTCTTTGACATCACTCGATTTGAATGGGTGTTCCAAGCTATCGACATTGCCTGATGCATTGGGGAACTTGTCTTTTATGACATTACTTGATTTGAATGGGTGTTCCAAGCTATCGACATTGCCTGATGCATTGGGGAACTTGTCTTCTTTGACATTATTTGATTTGTGGTGTTGTTCCAAGCTATCGACATTGCCTGATGCATTGGGGAACTTGTCTTCTTTGAAATCACTCAATTTGAGTGGGTGTTCCAAGCTATCGACATTGCCTGATGCATTGGGGAACTTGTCTTCTTTGACATCACTGGATTTGAGTGGGTGTTCCAAGCTATCGACATTGCCTGATGCATTGGGGAACTTGTCTTTTTTGACATCACTCAACTT
Source organism: Antitrichia curtipendula (assembly GCA_951230915.1). Taxonomy (NCBI): domain Eukaryota; kingdom Viridiplantae; phylum Streptophyta; class Bryopsida; order Hypnales; family Leucodontaceae; genus Antitrichia; species Antitrichia curtipendula. Next base: position 17,556,886 of record OX579633.1, read on the forward strand.
GAGTGGGTGTTTCAAGCTATTGACATTGCCTGATGCATTGGGGAACTTGTCTTTTTTGACATCACTCAACTTGAGTGGGTGTTTCAAGCTATTGACATTGCCTGATGCATTGGGGAACTTGTCTTCTTTGACATCACTCGATTTGAGTGGGTGTTCCAAGCTATCGACATTGCTTGGTGCATTAGAAAACTTATCTTCTTTGACATCACTGGATTTGAGTGGGTGTTCCAAGCTATCGACATTGCCTGATGCATTGGGGAACTTGTCTTCTTTGACATCACTGGATTTGAGGGGGTGTTCCAAGCTAACGACATTGCCTGATGCATTGGGGAACTTGTCTTTTTTTGACATCGCTTGATTTGATTGGGTGTTCCAGCTTTTGGCATTGCTTGGTGCATTAGAGAACTTATCTTCTTTGACCTCACTCATTTTGACGAGGTGTTCCAAGCTATCGACATTGCCTGATGCATTGGGGAACTTGTCTTCTTTGACATCTCTCGAATTGAGGGAGTGTTCCAAGCTATTGACATTGCCTGATGCATTGGGAAACTTGTCTTCTTTGACATCAATCGATTTGAGTAGCTGTTCCAAATAATCGACATTGCCTGATGCATTGGGGAACTTGTCTTCTTTGACATCACTCGATTTGAGTGGGTGTTCCAAGCTATCGACATTGCTTGATGCATTGGGGAACTTGTCTTCTTTGACATCACTCAAATTGAGTGGGTGCTTCAAGCTATCGACATTGCCTGATGCATTGGGGAACTTGTCTTCTTTGACATCACTGGATTTGAGTAGCTGTTCCAAGCTATCGACATTCTCTGATGCATTTGGGAACTTATCTCCTTTGAAATCACTCAATTTGAGTGGGTGTTCCAAGCTATCGACATTGCCTGATGCATTGGGGAACTTGTCTTCTTTGACATCACTGGATTTGAGTGGGTGTTCCAAGCTATCGACATTGCCTGATGCATTGGGGAACTTGTCTTTTTTGACATCACTCAACTTGAGTGGGTGTTTCAAGCTATTGACATTGCCTGATGCATTGGGGAACTTGTCTTTTTTGACATCACTCAACTTGAGTGGGTGTTTCAAGCTATTGACATTGCCTGATGCATTGGGGAACTTGTCTTCTTTGACATCACTCGATTTGAGTGGGTGTTCCAAGCTATCGACATTGCTTGGTGCATTAGAAAACTTATCTTCTTTGACATCACTGGATTTGAGTGGGTGTTCCAAGCTATCGACATTGCCTGATGCATTGGGGAACTTGTCTTCTTTGACATCACTGGATTTGAGGGGGTGTTCCAAGCTAACGACATTGCCTGATGCATTGGGGAACTTGTCTTTTTTTGACATCGCTTGATTTGATTGGGTGTTCCAGCTTTTGGCATTGCTTGGTGCATTAGAGAACTTATCTTCTTTGACCTCACTCATTTTGACGAGGTGTTCCAAGCTATCGACATTGCCTGATGCATTGGGGAACTTGTCTTCTTTGACATCTCTCGAATTGAGGGAGTGTTCCAAGCTATTGACATTGCCTGATGCATTGGGAAACTTGTCTTCTTTGACATCAATCGATTTGAGTAGCTGTTCCAAATAATCGACATTGCCTGATGCATTGGGGAACTTGTCTTCTTTGACATCACTGGATTTGAGGGGGTGTTCCAAGCTAACGACATTGCCTGATGCATTGGGGAACTTGTCTTCTTTGACATTACTTCATTTGAGTGGGTGTTCCAAGCTATCGACATTGCCTGATGCATTGGGGAACTTGTCTTTTTTTGACATCGCTTGATTTGATTGGGTGTTCCAGCTTTTGGCATTGCTTGGTGCATTAGAGAACTTATCTTCTTTGACCTCACTCATTTTGACGAGGTGTTCCAAGCTATCGACATTGCCTGATGTATTGGGGAACTTGTCTTCTTTGACATCACTTGTTTTGATGGGGTGTTCCAAGCTATCAACATTGCCTGATGCATTGGGGAACTTGTCTTCTTTGACATCACTCGATTTGAGTGGGTGTTCCAAGCTATCGACATTGCCTGATGCATTGGGGAACTTGTCTTCTTTGACATCACTGGATTTGAGGGGGTGTTCCAAGCTAACGACATTGCCTGATGCATTGGGGAACTTGTCTTCTTTGACATCTCTCAATTTGAGTGGGTGTTCCAAGCTATCGACATTCTCTGATGCATTTGGGAACTTATCTCCTCTGAAATCACTCAATTTGAGTGGGTGTTCCAAGCTATCGACATTGCCTGATGCATTGGGGAACTTGTCTTCTTTGACATCACTTGTTTTGATGGGGTGTTCCAAGCTATCGACATTGCCTGATGCATTGGGGAACTTGTCTTCTTTGACATCACTCGATTTGAGTGGATATTCCAAGCTATCGACATTGTCTGATGCATTGAGGAACTTGTCTTCTTCGACATCACTTGATTTGAGGGGGTGTTCCAAGCTATTGACATTGCTTGATGCATTGGGGAACTTGTCTTCTTTGACATCTCTCAATTTGAGTGGGTGTTCCAAGCTATCGACATTGCCTGATGCATTGAGGAACTTGTCTTTTTTGACATCACTTGATTTGAGTGGTTGTTCAAAGCTATCGACATTGCTTGATGCATTGGGAAACTTGTCTTCTTTGACATCACTCAAATTGAGGGAATATTCTAAGCTATCGACATTGCCTGATGCATTGGGGAACTTGTCTTTTTTGACATCACTTGATTTGAATGGGTGTTCCAGCTTTTGGCATTGCCTGATGCATTGGGGAACTTGTCTTCTTTGACTTTACTCAATTTGAGAAGTTCCAAGCTATCGATATTGCCTGATGCATTGGAGAACTTGTCTTCTTTGACATCACTTGATTTGAATGGGTGTTCCAAGCTATCGACATTGCTTGATGCATTGGGGAACTTGTCTTCTTTAACGTCACTTGATTTGAGTGGGTGATCCGATTGCCAGTAGTACGTGTGGCATTGGAAAATTAGTCATTTTAGACATCATTCAATTTATGTGCCTGTGTAGACTAAGGTTGTGTTGTCGGACGTAATTTTTGGTTTTGGCATCTAGTAGACGTCTGACGTCAAATATGGTACATGACAAATGTCGAGTATGCATGACATTTTTGGCTCTAATTGTTAGTTTGAACATTTGGAATCTTGCTTTAATGAAAATATTAACTTATAATGTTATAGGTGTTGACTACTTGTCCACACTTTAATCAAATGCAACTTTAATATGTCAAAATTGTAAATGGGGGGTAATTAATTTGAAAGAAAACCTAACAGTTACCTCTATTAGAAGGATGAGGGGTCTACTAGACATCTTAGACGTCATGTTTGTCACGTTGTCCTGTTGTTGAGGAAGACAACTAGGGTATAGACGTAAAAACTTTGAATAATTTTTCATTGTCCTTTTATTTATCTTTATAGTAGTCAAATTAGAGTTGACATGGTGTCCAAGTGTCTTGGCGTCTCGATGGACGTCCAACAGATGTGGATGCTGACCCTGGGACGTCATTTCACATACTGAATTTTTCTATTTTCCCGTCCAGTGGACGGTTGGACGAGCCGTCAAGCGGATGGGCGAGCAGGTGAGCAGACAGGGGTCAGGTGGACGGGGCGGTTGAAGGCTGTAATGCAATTTTTTTTTGAAGAAACATAGTAGTTTGAACAAAAAAAATATGAACCCCTCAAAAAAGCTGAGGTGTCTCAAAAAATAATTTCATATAATATTAATAGTATTAATAACACATTCTTCATTTTGCATGTATTAAATGACAACAATGTCAATTATACACCCAAAAATTTATAATAATAAATCTCCATGACTTGCCATAAAATAATAGTCTTCAATTAAAACTTACATTCTTTTAATTAACCTCTAAAAGACCAAATTCGTTTTTGTATACAATATCACTCCAAACAATGTTATTTAGTGGCAATGAGAAATGAACTTTACAATTATTTATTTTTTGCAAATATAACGTTTAGATCTTCTACTATAGTACTAGAACTGTAGAAGAATGTGTGGAAGAAATTATTGAAACTTAAACTAAATCAATTGCAAGATATTTGTATTTAGAGTGAAGAAAACAAATTTTGGTGCTTGCTATTCCACGTCTCCACTAGAATTTTGCAAATTTATATATTAAAATCTTACAATCTACATGGTAGAAAGTTCTGAAATTCTTTACACATCTCCTGAAACGAACTAATCGCAAGATACTATGGTTATTTATGTCCCCAATTGTTCACTGTTCCAAAATTTGGTATTTGTACTACAATTGCTAGTGTAGAGGGTTTAGGAAAAATATATACTTTGAAACAAATTGACATGTTGAACTATGTGTTTGTTAGGCTAATGCCGACCATCTATTTCATGATGGTGAACATTGACTTTGTGTACTTTACATTTGTATACTTTACATGGTAGTATCAAATGTACAAAATGTCAAATCAGTTCTATCCGGTAAGTAATTCAGGAACATTTTCTGCTACTTGCGATTTTGGTGATGATTTAAGAGGTTATAGAGGGATTGAATTTGAATTTTGGACCGAAATGTTTGAATTATGTTTCTATTCTAAATATTTCGGACCTAAACTCGAATTCAACCCTGCAAAGTCCTCTTAGACCTCGTGTGAAAGTATCAAACCATCTCCCCTTCCACATGCTCCAAAGAATTGGCTTGACATTTTTTTTTTTTTTTTTGTAATGGTTGGCTACAAAGACCATTCCAAATGCCACCACAGGGAATTGAACTATGCACCTCGAAGAACTCAAAGGAATTCTACAATCTGCACGGGAAGACCAGGGTTGCTAGCATGTGAGCTTGTGAGCCTGTGAGCTTGTGAGTAGGAATGTTTTTTGGAAGAAAAATCAGTGAAGGGCCTATGACCGTGGGTTTAGGGTATTTGGATTTTCAGAAATGCGGAGTCACTTGAATGAAATTTGAGGAACTTGTAAACATGTTTTGAAGACGTTTTGGCAACAAAAAAATTTAGTCATACTCAATAGACATCAGGATATGTAAAATCCAAATCATACTACTAAAATCATAACTCCCTCTATAATATCACAAATGCTACCATTAATAATAGGGGCTCATGCTTGCTATGCTATGCATTTGTTGTATCACATATTAGTGAAATTTTGATATATTTGAATAGAATGCATGATAATGATTTCAATAAGTCTTTGAAATAATTAATTTTAATATTTTGTAAAAATATTTCCATGAATAGATACATAAAAATAATATTTTCACACAATGTTATATTACATAAATATAGTAGTAGTTTGCAATCACCTCTGTATTATCACTTTTACAGCTTTTATAATTTCAAAATTCTAGTGCTACTACCAAATGATTTGAGAAATTTATTCAATTGAAGAGATTTTGAATTTCACAACAATTAAGTTGTTCATGAAGTTTTTGAAATTTACAAGTTTTTCTTTTCAATTCACCAAGTTTTTGGGTTGCCATTGTTCATAACAATTGAGTCAACTTTTGAATGCATTACAATAAATGTGTATCTTTTACAGTATTCTCCATTGCATATGCTTCATTCATCATTCAATAAATTTCTATTGTACATTTCAATATATGCTTACTTATAAACATATATATACAAAGATTTTAGTAAATAATTTTTATTTGAAGGGTTATTAAAATTTTTGTTCTGCATTTTATCTAATAATTACATAAAAATTCTAATAAAATTCTAATGATGAATGCGTAGCATAGCAAGTGCCAACCACTAGTAAAAATAATAAAAGCTCAAAATATAGCCATAAAACACACAAATCTAATCAAAATAAAAAACCAAATACAATAGTTTGACTCATGAGATGTGTCAATCTCATGAATCTAAGTAGCAGTGGACTCGGTAGCAGAACCCGTAGTTGTAGATGATGATGACTCCGATGTCTCCCTACCCTCTGATGCACTACCATCTATAAACTCTAGAACATTCAATGCATATGTATCTTTGCGGCGTTTCGGTTTAGGGCAATCAAATTCCACAAACATTGATGCCATCTGCTCGGCATACATGGGAAGTTGGAAAGGCTTCTCTGGACTGAAGAAATGACTTTGGGAAAAAATTATCCCATCTGCCGGTGTCAATCGTCCATGACTGCAAACAAATACTAAATAATGTTAGATTTGCAAAACCTAGAACTTGATATAAAAAAGAGGAATACAAAAAATTGTAAACTTACTTACTGAATGGTGTCTTCTGAGAGAACTTGCGAGCCACAATGGTCATACCATCCGGATCTTTGGATGCCTCAACTAGTGGTGGCGGATGTGTTGTCATCGGGTCCGAAATAGGCTTCTTCATGGGTTCAAGGATGACTTTGAAAATTGCCCCATCCTCTTTCAACGCCACAATGTGGCGGCCCGTGCCACAACAAGCAATAATAGATGCACCTAAAATTAACAATACCAAATACATTAGTTGAATGTATCACTCCACAAATGACAAATTGAATACTCAATAATTAAAGTCAATTTTCACCTGTAGCTACGGTGCAGTCTAGAATTACATCTCCTTCGTCGGTTGTTGCTTCAAGGAGAAGTTGCCAAAATCGGGGGTCTTTTTTTCGAGCCCCACGCCATGGTTTAGGGCCATCCATGGCCAAATCGCATTCCTTGGTGAAGTTCATCAAGATGTCGTCCCGTCCAATGTCAAGACCCGCATTTTTCACTGTTTCGGTCAGTTTGAAAGAGAAATTGGATTTCCCTTTTGCCCCCAGATCCTTCACCAAAAGGGTGATTGAAAACTTCTGCATCTGTAAGTATCCAGAAAATAAAGTTGTAAGAACTTTACTACAAAAAGCATGATGAAATGGCATCATTTTCTGGAGGATACTGTATTACACTTACCATGGTTGTATTATCTAACGCTGAAGTCAAGTGCAATCGATTCATGCCCAACCACTCCTTCTTTTTCTTGAACATTGGATAAACCTCATAGAGTCCTAAAATAGCGCTCTTGGAGTCCACAGAAAATGAATGAATAATAATCAAATAGCCATGGTCTTGTAGATGTCTTTCTGCAAAGACAAATACTGAATGCATAGCTTCATACTCCGTGTCACTGTTCCATGTCGGAACCTCATTCTCTGCACTTAAAATCCTCGGGACAGGTAGATTCTCAAGACAATTGAAGAGGATAACATCCACCCCCGGCCTTCGATTAACTGCACCGTTGAAAAAACAAGACTTTCCTGTCGAAACCTGCAATAATACCGCATTCCAAAAAAAGGATCATCAACACACATGCTTGTAATGTCATTTAAATCAAACAATGATTTTGAAAATATATAATACAAAATATTACCTTCTTCAAGAATTCCATAACCTCTGGATATGAAGTTGGTTTCTCTGATCGCATGTCATCCATGAGGTCCTCAATAGAATTGTTCAAGATCAAATCCTCTGTGTCGTCTCCTTCATCCTCTTGGAGGACAAGAGCTTGTGTCCCTTGAGTGATGACGTCCTCAGTCAATTGTGAGAGGGCCTTTCTCTTCACTCCGACATAAGACACGCCATGCATATGCGAGCCTTGGTCCACCATAGAAGATGCTAGAATTGGAACCTTCTTTTTGCCTTTGGCCTTTGCCTTCTCCATCCTCTCTTGCTCCTTCTCTGCCAACTTTGCAATGCGGTCGGATTCTTTTTTCTCCCTTGTGCTGAATATGACTTTCTCACGAGCTTCTTTTTTTCTATCATTTTGTTCCCTCCTCGTCATGGCCCTCCTCTTTTGACTGTTAGTGAGCCCTGCAAATTCATCCACGTCTAAGTCAATGGCACCAAGTTCCTCAAATGACTTTTGGTACTCCACTTTCGATGGTGGCGTAAAGGTGATGTAACATTCCAAATACCACCCTCCTCCGCTAAGATGAGCCGTCGTAAACATCCGAAGTTGGTTTGTAGTATACATGCAATCCGCCGAAGTACGATCAAGCCATATAGACAAAAAAGGAGGAAGATCCCTCTGAGGAATTGCACCCTTCAATAGAAGTTCTAACTTGAAATACCTGGAAAACAATTAAATAAATTCAATACATGCAACTTCCTACTTCTAACAAAAATTATGTAGTGAAGTTGCATTAAAAATTGACATCCCAAATTTAGCTTTAAGGAGGAAGAATTTAATTTGAAGACTAGGATTGTCCAAAAAATAATGATAATATTCAGTCCAAAACATTTAGGGGCTTGTTTTGGACCAAAAGTTTGGGGTCCAACTAGCACCTCCAAGACCTTAGTCAGATCCAACTAAGGTCTTAGAGGCACCAGCTGGACCTCCAACTTCTGGTAGACTGGTACACCTCTTCATTTACAATTATTTTCTAAGTGGACCTAAACAAAAAAATCCTATAAAGAATCTATAACAAGCATATTCAAAACATAAAATTACAATTGTAGGCTTTAAAAAAAAAATGTGAAAAAACATCGCAGTGTTGGTACCAACAATTAGAGGTCCACTTGATATCTCCAAAACCTTAGTTGGATCCGACTAAGGTCTTCAGGGTACCAACTTGATGTCCAATATTCGGTACCTATCATAGCATAAAGTTATTTTTGGCTAGCCTTTTAGCTACAGCTATAGTGAAAAATTTCAGAATTTCAAGGAATAGTCTTCATCAGCAAGGGAGACAATGAAAATTGACTAGTTCAAAACCGGAAAAGAACTCTGCGAACCGCATGGCTAGAGCCTTCAAAATGCATGAAGGAATCACCCTTCTTGAAATAGTTAGCTCCTTTCAAATGCAACATAAAACCTTGCTCCTAAATCTTTTGCCTCCATCCTTCCACGTAATCCGGTAGGTGCTTTGGACGCTGTGGGGTGTCCATGTTGATCATGAATTCATGATGTTATCATCCCTCACCACCCCCTCAAAATAATCCACCGCTGCATCCTCGATCTTCAAGGAAAATGAAGAAATTATAATTTTGAGTTCTATAAAAGCATGGGTGTATCCAAAAACTAAAAAAACACACTCTTTAGGCTAAAATTTATGAGGGAAGGAAATACTTCACTACAAATGGCTTTCAAACACTTACCCCAGCATACCACACGCATCTGTTTAAGAAAAGTCCAAGGTGTGTCTCCAAAACTGGCTTTGCCGGAAATTTTAGAGCTTTACGAGAGGGCACTGATGAATTCCACCACTTCAAAAACTTTGTCTTGTGATAAGGAGTGGTGTTGCAAGTAGACACCATTTGTAGCTTCTCCAATGTCATTTCAGGGGCTTCATTATTACTCCAATGCCTCTCAACCTGCGGATTTTGTGAGTCAATACACTTCTTATGAAATAACAACTATGAACTTTGAAATATGTTTATGTCATACATTTGTTGTTACAATAGAATCACCTCTTCCAAGAATTCTAGACCATTTGCGGGGTTAGCCACCACTACTAGCTTCATCATCTTCATATACAATTTATTTGCCTTCTCCTTAGCCTCCATTCTCATGGCATTTGCAATGCTTGGTTCGCTTCTTTCATCTGTCAGAGTTGTCTCAATGTATTTCGTCCCGCAGCATCCGCTGCAACTGAAATCTCTTGCTGCAGCCAACCAAGACTTGTGAATAATTGTTTTGATAAATAGTCAAACCATAGTGAACATCAAAACCATTTTCCTCCAAAACTTTACAAAATCAAACAACTTACCCGAAACATGAAAGCTGTAAAAACATCAACAGGCATCGAGTACCAGGTTTTCCTAGTACTTGGTGCCATACACTTCTTCAACTCTGATGGCCTCATCATTTCCACAAACTTCTGCAAAGGTAACAAACCATACTTTTGCACCATGTGCACCCTATGGACTAAGTTCGTCTTCACATGCGAGTCCTTAGTCGATCTGTATTTCAAATGAGTCAAAAATTAGATTCTATTTTCAAAAAATAAGTAACACCAAAGAAGTGTAAAACCAACACTAACTTCGTATAATATACAGATGGTTCATTTAGGAAAAAATACACTTACTTGTTTATGTCATGCATGACCTGCATGACCAACTCCACTTTGCCTTTGGTGTTGAGAATTATACAATCCACTGCAATGTGCCATACCTCCTCTGACTGATGAAGTCTACGAATGTGATTCATCCAGGCTTGTAGACGGTGATTTCCGTCACACACAAAGAACTTGGCATTCTTTAAAAATCGAAGCTCCTCATGTGAATTGACATGCTCCACAAATTCATTGTTCACCTTCTTCCAAAGCAGGCCCCAATTGGCCATCTCTTCATTTGTAAACTCCATGCTCTCACCTGCCTCATTTGTGGTTGAAACGTAAAAGGCAGCAGCTCCATGAAGGTACCCGTTGCAAAACTCTTGCTCCAATTTTTTTACATCACAAGATAGTGTTGGTTGAACCATTGGCATCACCACTAGCTTGCACAAAGGGCTCGGGGAGGTCACTTCCCCTTATGTTTTGTAACCACGTGCGTTAACCACCTATTTGTTTGGAGGCTATTTACTTAGTAATCATGATTTTAAAGGACCCTATTAGTAGAAAAAAAGCTACTTGGTCTTAATTTTAGGCACCCTATAGGTAATTATAAATGAAAATCTAACTTAATTTTTGGCACGCTATAGTATTTATAAACTTTAGGAATTTTGTTTTGTTTGATAATGAAGGATTTTTGGATGAATGTTGGGCATAAAAATATGCAACATACATAAAAAAATTAGGATCAAACTTAACCCTTAACTTTCTGAACGACCAGAATGTGGTCAATTTGTTTTTTGAAGTGCTTTTTCTATTATTAAAAATATCTAGGAGGTATCAAAATACACTAAGAAAGCATCTTTGATGATTCATTTTTAACACATCTTCTTGTATAAAGCATTAAATAGTTAAAACATAATATTTTTCATTCATCCTTTAGAAGGACTAAGGATTATACTCATCCTAAAATTAATTTTTTTTCTTCTATGATTTTATTCACACTAATTTATATCTATTTTTTTTTTAAATCAAAAGATTTTTCAATATCCTATTTTATATATAATGATGTTTCAAGAATTAAATCCAGGCTAAAATAGATCTACATCATTTATAAATTTTTGCTCCAATGAATAAAATTCACCCTATAGTTTAACTCACGTGGTTTTCTACTTTTCGAATAGTGACCTCCCCGAGACAAAGGGATAAAGAAGCGGAAGAGAGTTGATGGTTTCATCTACAAGGACACTAGGGATGCCATTGCATCAACCTTTTGCAAAAGGCGGAGGTCATCTTCAAGAAGCTCTTTCTCCTCGTCCTCAACGACATCCACTTCCATTGCACCTCCTTCTTCTTTGTCCCCAATATCGGGCTGAGTGGTGTCATCCATGCCTGGAGTCTCTAATATCCTGTCCTCTTGAGTTTGATTGATGGAAGATTGTTCCATCTGCAACATCAATCCGTAGTACTTAAAAAGGTAAATCATAATATCATAGAAGGAGAGAAAACAAAAGTTACAAATGAAATTAAAATGAAAGAGATCATGCTTTAATGTGAAGACTTGAAGTTTTTCATGATAGAAGTATTCAAAGATCCAAACAAAATTGGATTGCATTCAAAAGGCCTCTAACAGACATGTGACGATCCCCTATTTCTCAACAGATATCAATTCCAAATGAATCCATTGGAATCAACATCGACATCCTCATCTTCATCCAAACTGAGGTGGATAATGACCACATCATACTTGCCTACATAGGAACTAGTTGCACAGTTACAGAACTGATAAAGATTGTCACCAACTGAAACGTATGAATCGCTCGATTGATGAACTATACTCAGTCTCAGAGCTCTCAGAGCTGAAAACGGGTGCCTTCCGTTTTCGGGATCGAGAGGCTGACATACGACTGGCCACAGGGGATTCTTCAAATTGGTCAGCTGCGCGATCGGCAGCATCCATGATGTCATTGAAGCTTACCACATCTTCACCACCTTCTTCATTAGCTGAGTTGTCACTAGAAAGCTCCATCTCTGCAATTGTCATAGTCATTGGCAAATCGGTTTGAGGTTTAGGTGCCACATCACCGACAATATTTGCAACGCCATGTTGCATCTGAAAGGCAAAGAAGAACTATGTCAATATTTGAAGTTGAAATACCAAATTCTACAAAAATGATTTCATTAAATGTGACAACGACAATGATTAATGAAACAAATTATCATCATACAATGGAAAATACAAACGAAATAACGAAACAAATATATTGTATTAAATACCTTTGAAAACAACATAGTTATCTTGAAAGGGTCTAGTGAATATAAGATAACTTAGTAGAAAATTTAAACTCTACAATATAATTAATTCATCCAAATTTGATGAACAAATCAATGAAGAGCTACTTGGCTCTATTCACTAAACATGTATTGGAAGTTTCCTATAGCCAAACTAATCGTACTCGCCTAAGGCTTTATTTGTAACATAAGGGTCAGTAATGATTAATAAAAACCACAAACATCATTATGTCTCTACCTTACCAACATATGATTTTATATCATTGCATATAAAAGACCATAGACACAATATTAGACATTTAAAAAAATGGGAAAACAGAGGTAAGAACACCATTTCTAATCCTTGTGATACATTTTTGGTCTTTACCTCAAAGAATTGCCTTATATAAATTGCAGTAGATATATAAGTTCAAGAGTCGACACCTCACAACAAGTCTACAAGAACTCAAGGTCAACATATAGTAAACAACTACAATTCAATAGCCTTTTCATTCCAAATAAACAATTCCCAAAAAACTAATTTACACATATATATACACATAATCTCTACAAAATAAAAAGGCAGAAATATATAAAAATGGATATATATAAAATTATTCAAAAACTGGACAAAACATTTAATTCGAAGTTGAAATACTAAAAATTGAGAATCACTAAATTTGATAAAAACTAACAAACGCTAAATTCGATCAAAACTGACAAACATTAAATTGGATCAAATTAACTTGTAGAAACATGTATGGATTTAGGAAAAGGATCACCAGAATATTGGATATCTGTTGTTCAGCCAAGTAAAATACTTTATGAAATAAGTGGAATACTAGAAACTATTGCAAGAGCAACTATGAAAATCGCTGCATACAAAATGTCGTTTACAACCCTTTTGATACTTGAAAACATTAATTAGCATTCTATAATAACCAGAGGTCAAATTTATTCTACATTTGTATCAAACACTTTGGACCAAAAATGTACCCCTTTATGTGGGGGATTCAAAACTGGAATTTATAATACACCGATACAAATGACACACCGATACATCGGTATACCGATAAACCGATTTGTAATCGAATCCATGGTTGACAAATTGGAATGTCCGGGGGCAAATCACGTCCAAAAATCGGACGTCCGGACGTTTGGACGCAGCAGATGTAGTGGCCACTGTCCGACAAACGGCGACCACCGGACAGGCGGACGATTTTTCAGACAGGCGAACAATGCGGACGGTGCGGACGGGTAGTCGCGCGGACTAGCCAGTGGCGCAACGGGGTGGACGGCCGACGGGGAATTCGACTCGGATGATCTCACTGTCCGGCCGCCCGATCAAGCGGACAGTAGGTTCGTCCGATCAATCAGACGACCGCGTCCACTTCGGGAGGTTTGGGAGGGCGTCCGCCGCCGGACCTACTTTAGGTTTGGTGGCGGACGGGTATAAAGGCGGACGGCCCTTCCATTCTTCCTCACTTCTTCTCTCCATTAGAGGTGAAACTCGTGTTGGAAGTGGCAACTGTTGCTTCATTGTGCTAGTTGCTCCTATACAGGTGAAGGGTGAGGTCAATTATTTTGATATCACTTGTCGTCAGTCATGACAATGGAAGATACGAGCAAGGGTACTATAGCGATGACTTCAAGAGGTGGCAATCCCGGGAAGACAAAATCAAAGGGGGCTGCCCACGAGCTTTACTTTGACATTTTAGATGATCCAAATATCAAAGCGGAGAGCGAATGGGAGAAGGAAGAAGAAAATTATTGGACCTCCAAAATGTGCAAAAAATATGTAAAAATGTATCACATCGACAAGTTGTAGCCTCGTGAGGTCCACATTATTCACACAAGAGGTTTTCGTTGCAAGCCATCGAATTGCAAGGATGGACATTTTGTCCATCGATCATTTGAGGTTTGGCGGGCCCTCTTCGGGGACAAATCAATGAATAAGGGTCTTATAAACTACAGCGTGGCCTCTATGGTGTATGCTGAGCTCATATTGGCTCGGAAGGTGGACTGGAGCACATATCCAACGACAACTACGGCTCCACTTTTGCTTAGAGAAGGGCAAAAAGATATTTCCGATTTGTATGATCCAAAGGCAAGTCCAAGTGAGGCACCAAAATCACAGAAGCGACAAAAAGATGGTATAATGCAATATAAAAAAGAGATCATGAAGGGGGGAAATATTGGAGTACATTTGGATTCTACAAAGATTCCAACTATAATGTCAAATGCCACGGTAAAAGGTGTTGACGGAGAGGTGTTTTTAACTCCTTGAGCGGATTGGATATGCACACGCAATTTTACATCTGTGGGTGAACAAAGTGGTGCTCCAAGCATGCAGCCCATTTTTAAAGAACTGGTGGCCCCGTCTGCACTACAAAAATGTCGGGAAGAGGTTCGTCCTGACTCCCGAACAAATGGTAAGGGCCATTGCATCAATTGATAATATCATAGCGAGCGATGCTATGAATTTTATGACACAAGTACCTTGCAATCAAGACTTGCCAACCACACCAAGCCCCATAGTGAGCCCCGTATCAAGCCCCATGTTGGACCCCGTATCGAACCTAAGAGTTGAAGGGCAGATGCTGCCAAAAAATGGAAAGCAACTCGATGGCATGGCGCAAAATGTGTCCATTGATCACAACCCATTGGATAAGAGCTATCCGCATTTGTCAACTCAAAATACGACACAATTGGAGGATCTTCGTCATTTGCCAATGGCGAGTGAATTAGAAAGCTTGTTGGAAGCTTCTTATTTGTTTAGGGCACATCAACAAGACATCTCTCTTCAACCAAACCAAGTAATCGAGCCAAATGAGTCCGGTCCTAGTAACCCTGCAAACAAGGCGGGCTTGACTGAAACCGCAAACGAGGCCGGACCGAGTAATCCCTTTGCCGAATACAGTGATCAATGGCCCAATTTTGTGGTCACCTCGAAAAGATTGTCGGTTACAGCTAAATTTGTAGCTAGTATTGCCCCCAAACTTATGGAAGTTGCTCAGGAATTCACCAAATCCGGGCCCGAGTTGGTGTCTGATGCCTTGTCTTTTGGGATTTCTTCACGTCTTTGAAACCATTATTAGAAGAGCGGGTCGACAATTATCGCAAACTGCACATTTTGACTGAAGAGAATGAGAAATACAAGGCCTTGAAGATAGAGCACGAGAAATTGAAAGAAGAGCACAAGCAATTGATTGGTGCATTTGAAGGAATGTGCGCTAATTATGAAAGATTTTTGAACGCACAAGATCGCCGATATGACGCTCTAGTTTCTCAAAGGAAATTTATCAAAAAATTGGAGTACAAAATTGTAGTGCTCAAGCAAAAGAATTTGAAGGACGAGGGATGTATTCTTCCAATGACCGGCGTAGCCGTGCGTATAAAAGCGGTTGAAGAAAACAACCAAAAGGAAGTAATATCCAAAACCGCCAAAGATAATCCTCCTCCCACATGGCCACATTCCAAGACGCGTCCATGCAAACAGAAGGCCGCGAGTTCGAAGAGGTGAAGCATGAATTAGAGTCGGTAACCCAACAAAACGTCTATTTGGAGGCAGAGTATCAGAAAATGATGCAAGTAGTGAAGCTGGATAAATGCTTGCCAAAGAGCAATTCCGACACTCGTTGGTTCACGTGGGTTCAAAAACTACAAGACAAACCGTCTATAGTAATCCGAGCAATGAAGGGGCTTTTCAAATTAGCCATGAAGTTGAAGGAGTAATGTGATGCCATTTCCTCCGACCTCCTATCTATTAGAAGCAGGGTTGTCTATCCGGACGAGACGTGGGCTTTTCACGTCCGGATGTCATGACGCGTCTTGATGCGTCACAGCTCGTCGCCGATACTGACAGGACCATCTGGAGTGCGGATGAAGTCTGTCCATTCTGCGACGGCATCGGGCCGTCTTCTGGACGGTCACTATATCGCCGAATGGACATCCGTCTTTTGGATGGAGAGCCCGTATGTGGACGAAGAGGCCGTCCGCTGGACGGTAAGCCGTCCTCTGGACAAAGAGTTCGTCGCTGGATGGTAAGCCGTTCTCTGGACGGAATTCTTGTCTCCAGGATGGTAATCCGTCTCTTGGACGCGAATCTGTCCTCTGGACGGGAAACCGTCCCGTCCCCTGGACCGGATTATCGTAGGATGGGACAGTCGCCACTTGGACGGTTTCGTTGGCGAGGTTGCAGGTTTAGGGTCCACCCCATCAGCCGTCACTCCGTCTAGCTGGGTTTAGGATTTAGGGTTTTAGGGAAGGCTTCAAGGTGTATATTAAGGACTTCTGCCTATTCAAGTTTACTTTCCCTTGCTAATTTTGCCTTTCCTGATTTGGTTGGAGTACAACCATTGCGGTAAAGCGAAGTCCAAGAAGAGTGTGTTGTGGTGGCACTTGTTGTGAGAGCAACAAGTGTTGTTTCCACATCACATTTCAAACAGAATACTGATCTTTTTTGTGGTGCAGGGGCAGGTAGAAGAGGACAGATAAGAGCAATGGATGGAGGAAGATCTTAGTGGGAACCTTGGTACATACTACGGCTAGATGGAAAAGTTGTTTGCAAATTTTGCGAAGCTTTGCTAAGCTATCGAAAGGATCGGTTGCTTTTCCATTTGGAATACAGACGCAATGACACCCTCCTTGGAGTGAGAGCGTGCACTAAAGTCAATGCAGCCGTGAAGATAATGTTTTTTAATTGTGGAGGACATGTACCTACGGACACTTCGCATGGAACTGGACGCGACGTGGAAGTGACATCACCATCAACGATACTACCAAGTGTAGTACGTGGTGAGCAACAACTTGATGCTTCAATCTCGGCAAACGATGGAGGAAAAAACACTGGGGGCAAAGCTCTCAAATACGATCATCGGAGGCGCCCAACCCTAGTTTGACCCACAATCGATCGATAAGGCAACTGTCTCTACAAGAAGGAATGAACGCATCAAACAAGCAAGTACTAGACAAGAAGTGGGCTAAGTTTTTCTATGAAGCCAATATACCATTCAATGTAGTGAGGCATCCTGCTTTTCTGGATGCAGTGAAATCAACATCGGAATCGAGAGTTGGCTACAAACCTCCAGCGTACCATGCACTTCGTACAAAGCTCATAAAATCTACAAAAGACAAAGTGGCAGCAATTATAGCAGAGAAGACGAGGGCACCAATCCACAAGTATGGCGTTACAATATGTTCTGATGGATGGGACAACGTTACACATCGACCAGTGATGAATGTCATGTTGGCATGTACAAGTGGAGAGGTATTTCTTGGATCGATAGACACAACAGGCGAATGCAAAGATGCTACTTACATGGCTAATTGCATGGGTGATTACATTGACGAGGGAGGGGCACAGAACGTGGTACAAGTTTGTACAGACAATGCAACAAACATGTTGGCCGTTGGCGCTCTGTTACTTTGTAGATTTCCACACATATATTTTCAAGGGTGTTCAGCACATGCACTTGACCTTCTATTTGAAGATTGGGGAAAACAAGATTGGATTACAAGTATGGTCAAGAAAGCCAAGTCAATTGTGAAATACATTCGAACGCATCACATGCCACTTGCAATCTTTCGACAACATTCTCCTAATCATGTTTTGAAAAATCCCGTTCAAACACGCTTTGCAACCATGTTCCTCATGATCGAACGTTTGGTGGAGGTGAGGGAAGCGGTAGAATCGACAGTCCACAATCCACAGTGGAATGAGTACACGCGGAGATTGGCATCCAATCAAAAGCAAAGAAAAGCTAACGATGTGCGACGATATGTGCGAACGGATGAATTTTGGAGGAAATGTTTGAACTTTGTGCACATAGTGACACTACTAGAATTGCCTACCCTAATTTGCACATTTCTGTTGACTCGGCAATTTTTAAAATTTTCTCTGTTGGTTTGGCGAACAATCAACACGTTTCTGTTGTCCAAACCAACTAAAAGTTGTTAATTTATGTCCGAATCAACTGAAAGATGTTGATTGATGTCCGAATCAAGCTGTCCGAACCCACTCCCTAATCAACCTAAAACAATTGATTTTTTAGTGGGATAGGACACGCTTTTTTCTACTAGTGTGAAGCCCGTGTTGATTGCTCTTCGAGAGTTTGATGGCAAGCATCCGTGCTTGGACAAGGCATGGCTTGTGATGAAAAAGGTGGAAAAGCATGTTTTATCTTTGGAAAATCCACCATTTTCATTAGAGCGGAGGTATGCAATTTCCGCCACCGATGATTTCTACAAGCGCTGGGATATGCTCAGGACAGATTTTCATTACGCTGGGGCTCTATTGAATCCCTTTTTACTTGACAAAGTCTTGCTAATGGATGATGATGAGGCAAGAGAAGCCATATTGAGAGTTTTGCGCAAATTGGTTGTTGGAGATCAAGCATTTGCTTCAGCTTTGTTTGAGTACCAAGCATTTAGAGATCGGTGAGGCATTTTTGGTGGACTTCCTGATGTAAACACCTTGAATTTGCAGCCTCACGAATGGTGGGACCTTCTCGGAGCCGGTGCTCGTACACTTGCACCGATTGCCAGAAAGATCCTTGCGCAAGTGTGTTCTGTATCGTCCTGTGAACGCAATTGGAGCATGTATTCGTTTGTCCACAACAAATCATGCAATAGATTGACATCAGAGCGTGCTGAGGAATTGGTTTACATTTATATCAATTCCAAGACTCTTAGAGAAAGGGCTGCAGCAAATCCGACAAGGTGGTACACTGAAAACATGATGTCAGAGGATTCCATGACAGATGAATCTGATGGTCTAGACCGTGGTTCGGTTCTCTCTGATCCCAATGATGACGATTCAGATGATAGTTCCAATGACGACGATGAGCTATCGTTTGATAGATTTCGTGGGGCGGGAGGAGTGCGTCCTCTAATTGATGCATCCATATTTGACTTTGAAGAGGGGGATACTAACGACAATGACTACGAGGGACATTAAGGAAGTCCACCACGAATGCTACAAACATGGAATGCTGGGCCAACTGGGGGCAATACAAATGAGGACGTTGTGGCACCGAGACCACTAAGTCCAGACCCTATGGATGTACAAGTTGATGCTACAATAGAAACAAATGGTGTTGACGTTCAAAGAGGACATGAAGAAGACGTAGTAGTACCACCGTCATTGCCCATGAGGACCACCCGCAGAGAAGGGCCCCCTCATAGTGGAGAATTAGATATGCCCCCTCCAAATCGAGTCTCAGTTGCACAACGGCAAATGCCAATATTGGAAAATCTACAAATTCAAAGTTCATCAAGGCCGTCTAGTTCCGAAGTTCGTCCACACGAACCAACTTCGTCGATAGGTACACGATTGGCTGATATGGTGTCACATCGTTGTCGAGTAGAGAGGAGTGCGCTTAGGGAATACACGAGGTGTCTGGCTGCAGGTTGTGAGTGTAGATGAAAGGTAAGTAACAAAACTTGAATCTTCACTTAATCTTTTCTTCAATCTTCGCTTGATCTTCACTTCAATCTTCCGTTGACCTATCCTGTGGTGGTTCTATAGGGCCAAAGGTAAGGGTGTGTTATAAGAAACAAGGCCTCGGACGGGTAAAACGGGACAGCCAAACCACAAGTTGTCCGTCCGAAAGATTGGCTCCTAAAATCAAACCCACGGTGACCAGGAAGCGCCTTTCACCGGTGGGAACAACAAATAAGATCGACCATGTGGGCCATTAACCCCACTTCGTCGCCACAAACACGAAAAAGAGCGCTTATTGGATAACCATGGCTCGCAACAAGTTTACAATGCAGAAATTGAATTGCAACTAGCCTCCAAATCCGGCTAGGAATAACAGAAATGAAAACGAACCACAAGCCACAACACACTGGAGACCTTCAAAGCTCTTCAAATCTTCATCTTCAAGTCTTTAAGCCTTCACATCTTCAAAAATATCTTCAAAACTCTAAAAGAACTCCAACTTCACCCTCAAACTACCTAAACTCCACTCAAAAAGAAAAGGCAGCAGACCTTCCTATGCTTCTATACTCATAACTTTTGCATTTCTTCTTCAAATTAAAAGATTGATAGCTTTTCTGAGAGCTAACAAATTTTCCTATCACTCCTACAACTTTCAAGTCACTCCAAAACTCTGTCCAACTTCTATGACCTCTCAAAGTTTCGGTCCATATATGGTAAAAACAAGAGACTCTCTCACCTTCTCACACTCACAACTCACTCATAAATGCTCCAAATTGAATGAATGATAGCTTTATAGAAAGCTAACAACATGTACTACACTCCATCAAAGTTTCATTCTAAACAAAAGACTTGTCTGTTTTCTATGGTCGGTCGAAGTCTCAGCCCCTCTTCATAGGAGGCAGCAGACCTCCCTCCACTCAGACAAGCACAAATCTCAACTCACAACTTCAAATAAAGCAAGAGAGAACAATTTGGAAAGCTAACAATATGATAAACAACTCCTCCAATTTCCATTACCAAATTCCCAAAACCCAATACACAATGAGCTTCCAAGCACTCGGTTCCCCCAAAACAACATTGGGAGAGAAGATGAATAGTGTCCATCTTTTCCTCCCCTTTTCCAACACCTTTTGCCCCACCTAAACAAGTGTACATCAGCCCTTAACTCCCTCCTAAAGTCAATTTACACCTAATGGCCTTCATATTTGGCCCCACATCTAAATCTTTATCTTTAACTTAGAAGAAAAATCACTTCAAAGTCCAAACTATTTCCATTCTTTCCTTCTACAACTATAACCAAACAAAATAGTTTCAACAAAATACTTCAAATATGGATTGAAGTACTAACATTAAACCAATGCCTATTAGAGGTAAAAAAATAGAATTCCAAGACTATTTTTTACTCCATCTGTAAGAACTTGAGAATGCGCTTGATAGTCGCAGCGATGTAATCAACACGACCCGCCTTCGTTAAAGGATTCACTGGCCCTTCTAACCAACGATGGTGACCACGACTTCCTTCAGTAGGCTTCATCATACAGTAATATTGATCAACGTTGAGACCTTCGAAACATCCTTCAAATGTCACATCTCGACTGCCAGGCTCAACACATCCAACCTGCAACAAAATCACCAGTGCCCGAGCGTCACGTTGAAGATTCCCGTGCCATCGCCGCTCTACACGAGGTTGCTTTGGCGGACGAGAAGGCCCAGCTTCTTCTTGTAGACGCTCATGCGGCGGCGCAAGACTTAGTGGCAGAAGAGCTTGAAACGGTAGTTGTGACAATGAAAATTCAAATCCAGGCTCCGATTCTACTTCTTCCTCTTGGGACTCTAAAAAAAACCTTTAGTTCGACATTCTGACTATAAAGTGGAAAATTAATATCACTAATGGACTTCAATGAAACTCTAAAGCAAAGCCGTCATTTTAAATAGATAACATGAACCTCCACGAAACGTCATCTTGAAGTTATTCAACAAAATAGCGTCACCATGAAGCTACTCAACAATACATATTATAATATGTTTTTATACTATGAACAAATTTACAACATGACATTCACCCTCTCTAAACCTGTACATCCTCCGGTATGTGCCAAGTTTAGTCTTCTAAAATATCTTGGGTCTCGTCAACTGCATCCTCCAAGTCTTCGTCATCCTCTTCATCTTGTTGACCATCATCTATATCTTGTTGATCAAAAATCTCTTGAAAGTCTTCATGATGAAATCTTCCACTACGTCAAAAGGCTTTGATCCGCTTTCCAGCTACAGGCACGCGTAGAGAAGTCCCATCCAAATCCCAAAGTGAATAAGTGCCATTGGTGTGCACCTTAATCACTACATAGGGCCCAAACCATCTCTTTGCAAATTTTTGCACTGTACTGTGTTGATGCTCCAATGTGCTATCAAAGACAAGGACCCAATCACCCTCTGTAATCTTCTTCATCCTCAATCGGTGTGTCTTGTCAAACCACTCTTTGTTGTTGAGTCTAGCTGCCTTCATTTTCTCCAGTGCAATGTCAAGGTTCTCTGGCAATCTCCCAAGCTGTTGAATGCGAAGTTCCAACAGCCTTTCTCTGCTTATACCGTCCTCCCATGAAAGAAACACCCATGTTGGGATATCTTCCTCCGCCGGTATAATTGGTTTTTGCCCATGCATAAGTTCCACAGGCATGTAACCAATAACTGTGCTGTGTGTGGTTCTGTCTGCCCATAGCGCAAACGGTAACAGTTTTGGCCACATATTAGGCTTGCCTTTACAGGCTTTGACTAGAGCATGAATAATTGGAGGATGTCCCCTCTCAATCTTGCCGTTTGCTTCAGGATTGTAAGCGGTTGTTAATTTCAACTGCACACCATATCGTTTGAAGAACTCTTTGGCTTCAGTAGCATTCAACTCTCCTCTATCAGCCCTCATCCGGCCAATGCTGCCATAACGACTGAAGATGTCTTCAAGTATAAACCGACATACATTTTCTGTTGTCTTGGTCCTTAAAGCTCTTCTCTCAACAAAGTATGAGAGTTCTTCTCGTGCCAAAACAAGGTACTTCATTCCCCATATTGCAATTGGCATGGCAACCAAATCAATCATCCATTGAAAATGGATTGCCAAAGGATAAGTTGGATGTAATTCGTCTCTATGCCGCACCTTAGATTGTAGTTCTAACAGTATTTTGTTGAATTTTAAACCCTGCCTACACTATTATACTCAACTCAAAGTCTCAAACGTACAAACATTCAATAACTTACTAAGCCTGGATCAAATATACAAAGATCAAGACAAAAACCACCCTTTAAATGCTCCAGTTAAAGGTAGTAAGATTAAAACTCTGAAATGGTTAATTATGAAATAAGTTAAAGACCTCCTAAACACCATATGTCATATGCATATCATTGATTCATGTAAAATATTGTTTCGGCTTTCCATTCATACATTACAGAAAGAGAATGTAGCCCTATACATCTAAACTTAAGAATGTTTTACCTTTTAAAGATATTGTTATGCCGTTTTTTGGTGTCTTCAATATGTTTTTTAAAACTTTGATTTTAAATCATTAATCTATTTTTTTCCAATTCAAACTTCAAAAACTACATCTCGATCAAGTTTTGCACTTGTAATGCCAACTAAAAAAAGGAAAAACATTTTTTGTAGTTTCCGGTCCATGCTAGGTTTTGAAGTAAACCCTATAGGCCAATACCCTAAATCTCAAACCCTAAACCCTAAACCCTAAACCCTCTTCACTGTTGCAATTTTAAGAGTATTTGATGTTCAAGTTTATGTAACTATAGCAAATAAGAGTGGATTGGTGTAATAAAATTGAAATGCAACATTGAGTACATGAATTTCACATTTTTGTGGTCTCTATATTTTTTTTATGGCTTCTAAATTATAAAGCAATTAGCGGTAAATTACTATAGTTTTTCATATGGATTGTTTATTAATTGCTTATGTAGTACCGTATGTTAACCACTAAACTAACTAAAGTCCCAAGGCCTCTTTTCCATCTTAAATCTGAAATAAATTGCTATTTCTATAGCAAAGAATTAAAAAAAAAGAAATGAATGTGTTTAGGCCTTCAAGGTGCACATCTACTTGTAGTATGTAAGATCTCATACTAGAGTACTAGACTAGTGTTCAATTGACCGGAAGAAATTTCACAAACTTCGCCTATGTAGAATTGTAGATTGCAAGATATTTACAATAAACTTCAACCTCTGAACGCCCAACGACATCATTTAGTGCCAATTTGATGGCAATTCAATCACTTCAATGAGATGGAAAGATTGTGGAAGCGTTCATTTCATTTTTTGGGGACCTTCCATGTTGAGTTACAAAGTGTATCCAAATGATTTTGTAGCCTTTCCGATATTTGCCTCCACGTAATTTAGAGTTTAATCAAAAAAAAAAAAAATGTTACTTTAGTGTATTTTGGAAAGTTGTTGCTCCTTACTCTAAATCTGAAATTTCTCCCCCAAATTGATATTTTCTGAGTTTGAGTCTAACTATCAAACAAAAGTTCATTTTCTCTAGTTCTATTTTATGTAAAATCCCCCAACACGACCCTAAATTGAAATTTCATTATTGCGATTTGCACTTCAAATGTGTTTTTAATGTCTATTACATTTAGTACATTCTAAATAAATCATGAAATGGAAATTAAGTTTATGCTATAATGGATTCTAATGTCATTATCTTTGTGATATAAGGTAAACTTGCCTATGACAGGCAGAATGACTGATTTGTTGTATTGCCATTAGCAAAAATAATCAAATTTTTTCTATACAAAGACACATGTGAGAAATGAAGAACACAACTGGAATTTTATTTTTTGGATTAAATATGAATTTTTTGTGAATTTTTGAAGTGTACTGTCCAGTAAGCCCAAAAGAGTTTGTAGACTACCCCAAATCAGCAGAAAATTGTTTCCATGATGGTCATCTTTCCACCTAAAACAGTCATAACATTTTCTAAGATGGCTACAAGACTTTCTAACATGGACATGACATGAAGAAATAAAAAAACTACTTTTTACTAAAAATAAAAATAAAATTTTGAAAAAAATAAAAATAAAAATTTTAAAGGGGCGTCTAGGACGTTTGGCAGGCCGTCAAGAGGACGGGCAGGCCGTCCCAGACCATGAACAAGCCGTCGAGAGGATGGGCGGGCCGTTCCCGACCAAGGAGAGGCCGTCGAGGAGACGGGCATCCCGTCCTTTTAGACGGCCTTTCCGTCCAAGAGACGGGTAGGCCGTCGAGCGGACGAGTATACCCGTCCAGGAGATGGGTATGCCGTCCAAGAGACGGGTATTCCGTTGAGGGTACGGACAGGCCGTCGACGGAACGGGCAGGCCGTCGAGAGGATGGAAAATCCGTCTGTCCAATTCTCGGGCGACGGTGTAATTATTTTCCGAACCTGTCGACAGTGCCCCGAACCCGTTGACGGCATTCCAACCCTGTGTCGGACCTCTGTGGACGTATCGGCCGTCCATTCCAGGGCCATCCCATGCCCTGGACGGTCTAGATTCGAGGGGGGACAGGCTGATGTTATGTTAATTACCCTACCTAATCGGGTCGATAATTGGGGGGTATAAGTGAACTTTTTTTGACAGTTCACCTGCTTCCTCTTTTGAATTGCACTGTCCGAGCTTGAAAAAGCTTCGCACTGCAATTTGAAGGGAAGTGTTATACATTTGACATTGTTTTGCCACATTTCAGTTGCCTTCACGCAACAGAAGGCAAAGCAAATTGTCATTGTATTCGCATACAATATCGTGTGTATCATTTTCCAGGTATCAAGAATGGACGCAGAGGATGTAGCAGGAGGTTTGGGACCTGGAGGTGACCCCCCAGGAGGTTTGATACCTGCAGGTGAACCCCCAGGTAGAAGGAAGAGAGGAAACAGAGCAACCTTGGATTGGGGCACACTTAATGCCCAAGCAATTATGGCAAAGCATGGGTAGGTGGAGGCAGATGGCCCATGGACAAGAGTGACATGTCGGCAATATATAGATTGGGCCCACATCAACAGCCATTGGCCACACGACCTGTACAAAGTACACGTGAAATCTGGCGTGGTAAATATTGACCAGTGCCAACATCCGCACTTCAAGAAGAGGATGATTGAAGTATCATTGGCACTTTGGGGTTCAAGATCCAAGAAAGACGGGACACTTTCATTGTGCCAAATGGCATATGCGGAGGGTTTTCTTGGCAAAGATGTGGACTAGAGCAACTTTTTGGGCAGAGCGCGGAATAATGCATTTCTAAATCGAACTTGCCACATTGCACAAAATCCTGCTGTGCCATTGGACAATGTACCAAATCCTGCCGTGCCATTGGCTGATGTCCAAAATGTGCAAATGAACGTGGTTCCACTGGCGGAGCGTCTAGGGACGGAGTTGATGGAGGTAAAAGTTGGTTAGGGCAACGGTCCAGATGTCAACCAACAAGATGTGATTGGTGGAGTGCAAGCTAATAGTGAAGAAGTAATTCGCTTGCGCCAATTAGTACAAACACTGCAAGCAGAAAAAGAAGAAACACGACGATAACATGCTGCAGTGTTGGAAGTTCACCGTGCAAGGATGCGGGCTGTTATAGATGAAAATGTACGCCTCATTGCACGTGAAGCCGAGCTCGTAGAGCGTGAAAGGTGGGTCAGCACAGATTTAGTTCCACTACTCGATGTTGTAGTGGAACGTGCTACATACGGTGCAGATGAAGACACACCAGGCCCGAGCAATACATCTGAGTTTGTGCTGCGATCACGATCCACTTTTCCAAGTGCAGAAAGTGCCACATTGGATATTATGCGTGCACGTGCTGAGCGAATTGAAGCAGAGCTTGGAAGTATTTGCACAAATATGGAAGAATTAACAAACGCCATGCGTGCTTTGGAACTTCGTGCCAACAACGCTGAGGCAGAGGTGGCGGTGTTGACTACAGCTCGAACAGCCTTGGAGTAGACCATGACCGCAATGAGTGCTCAAAATATGCGGTTGGTCCAAAATCCTCAGAAGGAGCAAATGCTGCTTCAAGTGTGCAACATGAAGTTGACATGCATCTTAGCGCTAAACGAGACTCAGCAAATGCAACGTGAAGTGAGGAGAGTGGCTGCGAAATTCAATGATGGCGATCAACGTTATTTTGGCTTGACCTCGTGGCCTTGGGTGGCAGAAATGTTCACCGATGATTTGCCAGTGTTTAGGGAGAATTCAAGCATCGATTGGAATGCCCGTCCAGACTTGGAATTCCAATATAATATCGATCGCCAACGGTACGGGCCACCCAACCACAATGGCATTACGCCACTAGTGTGGCCTTCCGTTCCAGATTTTGTACAAGATGGAACAACATGTATAATGTGCCAAGAACCGTTTGGCCCCGAGGGTGGATGGATTCTTGGTACATGTGGCCATCTATACCACCCCATATGTCTCATTCCACACATGGTCACCAGAAAGAGATGTGCGCAATGCAGGGCTCCATTTCATGCACGATTGTACAAAACGTTTGGCCTTCAAGACCACATGCTTGAACATTACGAGCACAATGAAGAAAATTTACCGGGCATCGGTAATAGAGTATATTGGGGGTCCGACATGACATGGCTTTGGAAGTGGGGCCACGACAACCAACACCTCCCGGCAGGAACGGTGCCTGACATACCATGAACAAGTGACGCCCAAGTGACAGAGGTGATCATGAGGGTGTTTGGAGACAGTGATCCAGGGCGTCGACTATATTTTGGTCAGATTGCCGGTGGACATTGGGACCCAGACCGCTTAATTTTTGTGCGTGCACCACATCCACAACGCATCATGTTCAACTCTCAAAGCCAGCCAGTCGGATTTGAGGGGAAATTGGGCTATGAGGAAGAAATGGCGTACATTGCAGACAATACCTTTCATGAGCCAGCCCTCGTGAATGACATTTTTTCCCACTTACATAATAGATACAATATAGAAGCACTTCAGCTTCTGAAGACTTTGAAATCGCAACAAGAACTGCAGCAATTTTTGAGAAATAGCATAGCACGCGGCGTTGTAATCGAAGATGTAGACTAGATTGTGTATAACTAGATAGATGTATAGAATTAAATACCGGAAGTTGTACAAAGTGAACGTATGTAATTATGTAAAGCCTTTGTTAGTTTACCATGTACTTCAACGGATTTATAAAATATGTACATTTATTGTTTTCTTTCCACCTCGTGTATTGTTGCTTCGCCTTTGTCAATTTTTGTAATCTATTGGACCTTTTTGTAATAGTATAGAAGAAGCTTATATGCTTAGATGGTAGGTCAAAGAATGTTCTATTTTATTTTTGGTGAAGCCCTAAAGTCCGAAGTCCATTTTTTGGCCCAAAACACCCTAAACTACCATTTTTGCTATGTTCACCTATGAATTAAATTTTCCATTTTTTTTTTGAATCGAACCAAAGGATCTTGTTCTACACTTGTCTTAGATGACGTGATAAAAAAATTGTGATGTTTGACCGTATGGATTGAAAGTTATTAGCATTCAAAGTGAAAGAAGCAAATTTATTTTAAGAAGTTGCTAGGATTGACCGCTCCACAAAAAACCCATAACTTTTCCATTCCTAATCCAAATGGGATGAATGAAAGCCTCCCATTTAAAAGAAAATATAATCCAACTGGAAAAAAATATACAAATTTGTATTTCATTTTTTTGTGGATTTTTTTGTCTACCCGGAGTCCTGGACAACCCGGAGTCCCGATCTCCTTTGTTTGAGGTTATTGTGGCATACCATGTGCTCTTAGGCACCGATTGGAATAGAAATTGTATTATGAATAAACTCATAAGTTTATCTATCATTCTATATTATCATTCTTATGAAAAAGTTTTCAAAAGTTTCAGTAAAAAATGAGATCATAGGAGCCTATCGAAAATCCATTTTGTCCCTGGCAGAAAGGACAATGAGAGTATGTTACTTTAGGGGCTAAGAAATAAAAACAATGGAAATTCTTTACCAAAGCAAGAAATAAGTAACAAATTATTTGATTGCTTCATATTTGATGAAATCTCCTTTAAGTCTTTAGAATTAAACCAAAAAATAATTCACATTTTGTAACTTTTGTTCTATTAGTTTTAATGTTTTTTTAGTTGGACTATTGATTGACTACTCCCTCATGTTTATTTTTGAATCCAAAGTTTACAAATTAAAGTATTGAACATTTTCCATTTTTTCTCAAATGGCATTATGGAAATCAAATGATCAAAGTCTAATATCTTGCAATTGCTAACTTGATAAGGTCATGCTACATGAAATTTATTTGAAAATCAATTGAAATAAATGACTTTATGAATGGCGATCCTATACTTGAAAGTCTTAAATTGAATAGATTCTAATTTTTTCTTTTCATTTCATTTCAAGATGAACATGGTGAAATGACAACTTGGAGTTTTTTTTGGCAATAATTAGCATAGGGCCTACATGGATTAATATTTTTGAATTTCTTGCTATATAGTCAATGTAAAATCAATTTAGCAACTTCTCTAATTCGAAATTCAATAACGAACTTTAATCCCTAGAATCCTAGATGCCCAAGTCATGTTTTGAGCTCCTACGAATTTGCTCTAAATTGAACAAAATGTCAACATTTTGATTAGGTGACTAGGTGTATCAATTAAAAAAAAATTGTAACCATATAAATTCAAACAAGACATGTTACAAATCTCATAGGTTGCTAAAACACAAAAATATCACTTATAGAGTAAAAGATAATAATGTTTGAACATGAGGGTGTTAAAACTACAAAAATGATGTGAAGTCTTCCAATCCTCTTTTCAGTTTTCACAAGTCAAATTTAAACAGTTTTTGATCCAAAAAATATGAGTTTAAATTGCCTAACATATATAACCCCAATCAATTTATGGCTTTTCAAAATATACTATATATATATTTTTTAGTTTTATTTAACCCCTAAAGGACCAAACACCGTGTTTTGACAACATAGCGTTTTTGGGCAGCTCACCACGAATGGAATTTTTATTTTTTTTCTTTGAAATTTTCACACAAGATGTGCTCAAGGAGTAGCTTTAGGGCCCGATGATTTTCATAACTTTTGACCACATGGTTAAAAAGTTATGATATGATATGTAGTTTTCATTGTTCGGCGGGCACCCCGGGCAGCAAAAAAAACTTCTTTAAAAATCATTTTTTAGAGAAATAAAAATTTGAAATTGGTTCTCTAGATTTATGTGCACAAAGAAAGCTTTAAATCATTCCACTTTGATTTATGAGATGAAAGTTATGAGGAATTTTAGTTGTGGGTAGTTTGCGGGTAGTTATAGAATCTCTACTCTAAAATAAACTTTGAAGTCCTTTATTTAACTCAATTTTCAATATTTTTGGAAAAAAATATGAACACAAGGTGTAGATTGTTTATTACAATATTACAATTGTTTGGATTGGCATTTTTCAATTCCATCATTAAATCCTTAACAGTTTAGTGTTTTGAATCATTTTCTACTTCTTTCTATTTACTATTTTTTTCCTATATGTTGTACAATTCCAAATGATCTGAAATTTTTCAAGCATGTAGCTAACTTGCTTTGAATAATGAATCCAAAGAGTTACCACCATTTTGGACATTTTTTCATACAAATGTGACCATGTGAAGTGCAGCTGCCCGGTTTTTTGCAGGGACAAAAAAAGGATTTTTGTCACTTCAAATGCTTATATCTTGCAATCTACACGGTGGAAATTTCTGAAATTTTTTCCACATCTTTCCAAACTAGTTTACTACAAGAATCCTATGGTTACATATGTCCAAAAATGTTTTTTTTCCAAAATTTGGTACTTGTACTAGAAATGGCAGTTTGGGAGCGTTTTTGGTGAAAAACATAGTCAAAAACCTTTAGGGGTTAATTTTAAAGGTCGCCTGTCCGTCGCCCGTCCAGCTCGGCCGTCCAGGATGAACTTCCATCCATTTCTATAGTTTTCATCCTCTGTCAACGGTTCTCGTCTAGATTTCATCCTGACGGACGCCGGGGTTGAATCCTGACGTCCGTCCGGACATCTTGACGGACGGACAGGATGTGACGGGGACAACCCTGATTAGAAGGATGTTTGAGGTACATCATAGGGGTTCAATTGACGTCACATATTGAGGGGACATGGATGCAATGTCTGAGCGATTGAATGACGCGTAGAAGATTGCGTCAAAGTCCATCATTTGGACCTTGGAACTAGAAGAAGGTTGGGCCCCTTACAACACGCATTTAGTGCACATCAAAGAGGCGGACAAGATAGTAGTGCATGGTGAAAGTTCAAATAAGGAACTATTGGAGGATAAATGCAGCCTTTGCCTATCTCATTTTGGTTTCGAGGGTGCCTTAATCATGGGCCAATGTCGCCACATTTTTCATATCACGTGTATGGTGAAAGCATCCCTTGTTCGTTCGATTTGTCCCGACTGTCGTTTTCCTTTGAGCCCTAGGTTTTACAAAATGGTTGGGCATGAGGAGAGCATGCCCCTAGCCACGAATACAATTGATGGACCCTTCCACTTGATCAAAAGCCATTTCTATTCCAAAGTTACATTCATTGGAGGCGACCTCTAATTTGGAATGCGCAAAAACTCATGCATGATGTTTGTGAGAACTACAATGACGAATTGGATGACTTTGACTGGATGACATGCAATAGAGAGGTGGAGTTGCGGGCCAGGGGTATTGAAGACTTGGAGGCTCGAGAATTGTTTTGTCATAGCATGGGGGGGCACTGGAGCATCTCACATCAAAAGTTCTTCCGATTTCCTAAAAAAGAAGTGCGGAAAAGAGAAGATGGCGTCTGGATAGAAGTGCAACCATCCCAAGAGTTCAATGAGCAGTACGAAGCATACAATCACAGTTTAATAGGGAGGGCCCTATTCTTATCAAAATTGGAAGAAGCTGCGCAAGTTCGTGTTGCTTTTAATGTAGATGGGCTATCAAGTACAGAACATGCATTCGTGGAGGTGGCAAGTGCATTTGATAAGAAGATCACCGACATTATAACGACGTGGAGGACTTTTCTACATGGCACAGGGCAAGTGATCTCATTGACCCCTCGAGATGATGACAAAGCGATAAATGCTATGATAGAAAAGATTTATTCGGCTTTGAGAGCGTTAAAGGCACAAGAAGTAGATTTGTCTCCCACGAGGAAAAATAAACGGAAGATGGAAGACGAAGATGACTACTCTTCAGAAACCAAACGACAATTCATCGCCGTGGACATGGAAGTCCGATTAGGAGGAAGCACAGCCTCTGGGTCGGGTGGTCCTTAAACTCGTAGAGCAAGTCGAAGACTTAAGGAACAAGAGGGTGCCTCTCATATTTTCGCAAACAATAGCGATGATGCAAAATAGTGTTTGTATTAGGGGGTTAACCAATGAAATTTGTTTTGTACTTATTTGAATCTCATGAAGATTCAATATTAGTAATGCACAACACTCATGGTATGTCATGAGTTGCTTTTAATTAATGTATAAATATTTATGCAATACAAATATGTTTGGATTTGTTTTTTCATCATGATAAATTTTGCCTTATTTATTTGTCAAATATGTTTCTTTTGCGTACTTATTGCAGAAGATTATACCTATTGTACATTTGTACAAGATCATTTCATGTTATTGTTATATTATCTTCTATAACCTTGTGCCTACAAATCATCCATTTTCATTTGCACATACATTTCTATTCGCCTAATCCACTTGTCCGCTTGTCTGCACACTTCAAACATCTTACCGAAATTGTAAAAAACGGTTGTCCCCCCGACAGGTTTTAGGTCGGTCCGTCCGCCCATCCGCTGAATTGACAGCCCAGATTCCCGTCCGCCGACCGACCGTCCATCCGTCCGCTGATCCGACGGTTTAGATTCCCATCCGTCGTCCGGTTGACTGTTGTGGGAGGATTTTTTTTTCTCCCATATTCAACGGTCACAAACAGATGGAGACTATAAGTGTCCTCAAATTGACATTTACAAGCACTTCTAAGAAACTGAACGTTAAGATTTCCAAGGGCTAGGAGCTGCAATTTTTTGTGTCCCTTGCTTGGTAATGCATAGTTCAGTAGAAAAGGAGGCCTTGTTTTCCAAGGCTTTCTGCATAAACATTTGAACGATTTTACCCAATTGTTATCATTATATTTTGAATTTCTGATTTCAATATACAGAGCCTAAACCAGCCACCATGACCAAGGATTGGTCTTCTTGGTACGAAACCCTATCAAATGAAAAAATACAATGCAAGGCTTGCAAATTGGTATTTGCCAAGAAGCCGGTCCGTATGATTAGTCATTTGGGATATGCAGGCACATCGGGAAGTCGTGACAAAGGAATCAACCTTAATATCCAAATGACATCTGAAGTTCGAGGTCTATTTGTTCGTTGCAATGGAGTGATTCCACAAAGAGGTACTCCACACAATGTGGATGGCAACGACACACCTATGCCTATGGTTGTTCGTGCTATGTCAAATGCGAGAGACACTGTGAACTCTACCGAAAAAGACTCATGCACGGCACCAGAGGAATATGTTGGTGATTATTCCCAAGGAAATCCAAGTACACAAGCATCAGGTGGACGTGGAACTCAACGGACATCAAGCAGTAGGCCCCAAAGACAGAGTAGGCTAGTAGAGGGATTTGAAGAAGCAAATAAACGCATTTTGAATGCAATGTGGGCCAATTTCTTTTATGCGGCAAACAAACCATTTGCTGTAGTACGAAATCCAGCCTTCAAAGAAGCAGTGAAGAAAACGGTGGAGTTTCACCAACCTTATAGCCCACCATCATACCATGATCTATGTCATAAATTGCTTGACCAAGCAAAGATAGACTTAGAGGTCAATCTCCGTAAGCGGACAGAAACCAGTATTAGGAAGTTTGGAGCCACATTGTCTACTGATGGGTGGACCTCGGTTTCGAATCAGCCATTGATAAATGCCATGCTTGTGTCATCCGCGGGTGAGCAATTCCTAGGATCGGTGGATACAACTGGGAAAATTAAAGATGCTTCATATTTGGCCTCTATATTAGAGAGTTTTATAGAACAAGTGGGCCCTGCAAACGTAGTGCAGGTGAGTACAGATAATGCGGCTGTAAATCCAGCAGCATGGAGTTTGGTATCTACTACCTATCTCCACATTTTTTTCTAAGATTGCGTGGTGCATGCCTTGAATTTGTTGCTAAAAGATTGGGCAAACGAACAATGGATTGATGACGTCGTGAAAGATTCCCGAAAGATAGTCAAATTCTTCAAGAAGAGGCACATGCCGCTTGCGATACTTCGGAAATATTCGACGCAGTACAACTTGTTATTGGCGGTGGAAACAAGATTTGCTTCGAATTACAACATGGTTGCACGTATACTCAAGGTGAAAGCACAATTGCAACAAACTGTGACGGACCCGCAATGGGAGGAATATGCTAGAAAGCACTTGCGAAAATCCAAAACTCGTTTAGAATCCGAACGGGTGAAGAAGACCATTCTAAGTGGGCATTTTTGGCATCGTTGTCAAAATTTTGAAGATGTGACAGCTCCAATTGTCAATGCTCTTCGTGATTTGGATGCGAAGACACCATGCATGGGCAAAGTGTTACATATTATGAGGAAACTAGAGAAGCACGTCCTCGCTTTAGACAAAGAGCCTTTTTGTTTGGCTTTGGACAAAGCCATCCCGTTGGTGAAGGCGTTCTACGAACAACGTGATATGGTGAAGACCGATTTACATTATGCAGGAGCAGTTTTGAATCCCTACCTTCTTGAAGACAAAGAACTAGCTGACGACACCGATGCCATGGCTGCATGCAAGCGAGTTTTGATGCAAATATGTACACCTTTAGAGTACGCAAAGGTGGTGAAGGAATTTGTAGCCTTCCGCCATAGGGAACCTCCGTTCCACAACATGTTGGATCCGGGTGAACAACAATTGTCGGCGCATGCTTGGTGGGATTTTGAGGGCGCGTGCAGGAAGCTCATTGCTCCAATTGCCAAGAGGATTTTGGCCCAACCAGTATCATCATCTTCATATGAACTGTAACGTTACGGAACATCCGGAAACTAAACTTAATACATAAAATAGAAATATATAGGAGAAGAACTTTGAAATTTTTGCATAAGTATAGAAGTTTAGACACTAGAAACCTACATTAGAAAAGATCTCTTTCGTAGGAAAGTTAAAACTCTAATTAGGTTAAAACAGTATTCCGGAACCAGTAGCCGGATAGTCGGAAGTTCCGGATCGTAGGGGTTCCAGCTAGGGAACTTACGGGAACTCCACCGGTTCGGGAACTTAGGGTTTCGTGCCGCTATATAAACCCCGCCGCCATTCTCATTCGGTCTCTTTTCTCTGCGGCATTTTCGCGAGTACGTTTAGTGAGAGAAAGAGTGGTGAGATAGGATCGGGGTAGGAAGCGGAAGTAAGGTTGGTGCAACTCTGGAAGACCGACAGGATGACGGAAACTCGAGCCCGTAGACTGGCGGTGACCGCACGGACTATCAGCCCGGTGATTCCGTTCGATATGGATCGCCATAGAGAGTTGCAAGAGGATTTAGAGACCATGGGCTGTGTCGGATTCTTACACCGCCCATGGGACTTGAAGAGTGAAGGAATGATTGAAGAACTCCTTTACGGAGTTCCCAATCAGTAGGAGTTGACGGTGAGGGGCCGCCCGAGAGCGTGGACACAAGAGCTCTGGACCGGAACGTACTTTGCACTGAACCAGGGGCATGGATGGGCCGGCCGGCCGGAGAAGTTTGCGGCGGAAAGATTTCGGAACTCCGCCGACCCAAAAGAGGGGTTTGCAGTGACGGATTGCGTGTATGCCCGAGATCAGCAACTCTTAGAGTTCCTGATCCCCATCCTGTATCCGGAAAAGCCTAGCCGGGTGACCACCACGATGGCCAACACCATTTTTGGGGCTTTAGGAAACAGGATTAACCCGCCCCCAAGACCCGTAAATTGGGGCGGACTTATTCACATGATTGTGGATAAGTTAGCGAATGGGATTTCAGGACGGAAGACCAGTTACATTAGCCCGTACTTGTTCCACTTGTACCACCGGATGGAAACCCTGAGCGAGCCGGAGCAGCTTATGTACAAGAAAGGGGAAAATCTCCTCAAGTACGGGCTAAGACCGGAACCGCAGCCGGAGGAGCCGGAATCTGAGGAGGAGGACGTTCCGGAGGAAACACAAACTACTCCGGAGAAGGCCGGAACCAGTAGGCGGAAGTCCACCGACCGGACAGCGCGAGGGAAACAAGTGGCGGAAAGTTCCGTCCAGCCGGAAAGCCCACACGAGGAGGTGGATCCAGTCGAGAACGCCATACATTGGCTGCGAACGACGAGGACGGTGAACGACTGGATGGCAGCAGTACTCCAAGACGTTTGCCATTCGTTAGGAGTGAAGGACAAGAGAGAGATCTTGGCCGCCATCGCACGAAGACCGAATCCGGAAGACGTCAAGGTTCTGTACGATCAGATCCGGAGTCTTCAGGAGGAACGGGATCAGTTCCGGAGCCAGCACCAGTGGTCGGAACGGGAGATGCACATCGCAAACTGGAAGTCCACGAAAGCGATGGCTCTAGTAAGGAAGCTGGGAGAACTGATCGACCTTCCGGCCAGCACCATCTCGAGGGCCCAACTCTGGAACTCACAAATGGTGGCCCAAGGCCACATTACCGGAACGAAGGTCGTACTCATCCTGACAGATTTCGAGGCCCGGATGGAGGGGGTGTTGAAGGAGATGCGACAGCTGATTGGAAGCCTCGACCCGAACCTGCTTGACCAAGCAATGTTCGCTGATCTTCCGGGAGGAGAGTTCCAAGAAACCCATGGAGCCGGAACTTCAACGGGAAAGAGGAATCCGGAAATCCCGACTCACGTGGTCACTTATTCGGAGGTTAAAACGCCGAAGGAAGCAAGCACGCAGACCACCGTCCAGGAGGGGACAGCCGGAAGATAGGCGGCGGTAAACCTGTTTCCGCCTCTCCAGCTGACGGAGACGGAAGCTGAGGCCATAGCAGCAGCAAGTGTCCGGAATCCTGCCCGGACCGATCCGGACAGGTTTATGCATATGCAGAACACTCCACCACCAGCGAATCCGGGCAACACCGTCATT
Source organism: Antitrichia curtipendula (assembly GCA_951230915.1). Classification (NCBI taxonomy): domain Eukaryota; kingdom Viridiplantae; phylum Streptophyta; class Bryopsida; order Hypnales; family Leucodontaceae; genus Antitrichia; species Antitrichia curtipendula. Next base: position 17,593,705 of record OX579633.1, read on the forward strand.
AATTTGACGGAGACAAAGACGACACGGCAGCGACACACGAGGATCGAGGAGCCGCTGGAGATCGATGAGACGGAAGAGGAATCTGCGGAGTCTCACTCCCAATCGGAAGGGACGGATTTTGATCCGCCTCAGATCCGGACTCGGTCGGCAACGAAGAGGACTCCAGCAAAGGTAACTGCCCGGAAGTCCACTCCAGCGAATCTTAGGGCCGGACCATCGACAAAGAAGCCCCGCAAATGACTAGTGCGGATGGGTGTCTTTTTAGTTAGGATTTTGACTTATTAGTTATTTCCGGAAACGGGTAACCCGGACTGTGGGCCCCTAGTTCCGGACTTTTAGGCTGTCAAACGGCTTTCCGGTTTTGCCGGAACGGTTATTAGGACCGTTAGCCGGATTTTTAGTTGGCCGTTGGCCGGGTTTTGTGTGGGCCTTTTGGCCGCTTTTTGTTTGCTTTTAAGGGCAGGCCGGCTTGTTGGCCTGTCATTCCCTTTCTTGTCATTTAATCGAAGCTTACCGGAGATCAATTTGATCATCTCTTTGCGTATCGCGTTGATGATTGAGTCGTACACTGGTTTGTGAGTGAGAGTGTGTGAGAGGGAGTCCGGATTCTTGGGTTGACGGATACATATGCTGTGACGGAAGAGCTTTAGATGTGTGAATGAGGAGCTGTGCATGGTGCCTTTAAATTGCTGGAACGGTGATCCGGTGGAAGCCTGTTACGGGTGAGGGTGCGAGTCCGGAAGTCCAGGGAGGATTCCGTGCGGAGATAAGCAACCGCCTGAGGAATTATCCCAGCCATCGGAAGGTCTGCCAACCTCTGGAGCACTCGAGAGATACGAAGTCAGCACTACAATCCGGAAAGTCTGGATCTGTCGTTGTAGTAAGGTGGATCTAACCGGGCCCTGTGTGACCTACTTTCCGGATACGTCATCTGGAAGATTGTGAGGGTACGGATTCTCCCTTTGCTATTACCGTATAATTCTTGGGTGTTTGTTTTGTTTGTTACGGATAGAGAGCGTGAACCAAGAGTGGCGAGTCCCTGCCCCTCGGAAAGATCAATAGTGGACCCCCTGAGGGTGAAACAGGGGTATCTAAAACCAGTTACTTGAGAGAGTTGGAACCGGAATCCGGAATAGGGCGGATCCGGATTGGAATCCGGAAAATACTAGTTTCCGGAAGATAGCAATAGAGTGTACGGATTGCTTGGGGTGTTTTTTTGGAAGTGATCCGGATACCCAAAACTTGCAGCAACATACTAGAATTCCCTGGGACGATAACTCGTGTCATCTTACCACATTTTTGTGTTAAAGATACTTACGTGCTAACTACGCGTGCAACATGAACGAAATTGGAGTAGCTATTCTTTTGTTCACAACAAATATCGGAACAAGTTGAAGCCACAAAGAGCACATGATTTTGTATATGTGTATACCAATTCCAAAGTCCTCGGTGCATCAAAGCAAAATGACGAGAAGAAGTGGTATGATGAAAACCTCGAGTCGAAAGATTCGGCCTTGTCTTCATCGGAAGACGAGGGTGGAGAATCCGGTGAAGAAGTTGATCCCCTCATGGACGATGAAGATGACCACGGCATCCGCAATTTCGATGATGAACCGTTTCGAAGCCCACCTCGTTATAATGGAGACATTGGAGATGATTGTGAAGACCCTTACAAGTTTCCGTTAGATGAGGACGACTGTGAATATGACGAAGGTGGACCTTCCATAGCTAAATACTTAGATGGAACCGAGTTGTTGCGTAGTGAAAACATTCTAGCAAATAGGGAAAATACTCATGCGAAGGTAGCGGAGGAAGATGAGGAAATGTTTATAGGTGATGAAACTCTTCATATGGATGAAGTGATTCAAATTCCCGAGTGTCCATCCATGACAACGGTAGGAGCCAAAGAAAATGATCAACACGAAGACATGAGAGAGTGTGGAGTGAAGTCCCACACAAATGTGGTCAACCAAAGTATTGAATTACCAGGGGCATTGACAAGTGAAACTATTGGACTTTTCGGCATTCAAAATGCCCAAGCACCTCGAATAGAGGGAAGTCAAGATCCATGTGTATTGGAGTCCGTGTGCCCAATGCCACACCGTAACGCCAAAGACATGAAGCACCTCGTGAGAGATCCTCAATTACCATCACGTAGCGGTCCTCGACATGTACTATATACAAGCGGTAGCACGACTTTGAATGGTCCTGGAGACTCACGGTTTAAAGAACAACATTTGAGCAATTTGAAAGAATTGCACATTGGAGCCAATCCCAATCCATCCGTTTCATCAGACAACGATGATGTGCAAACATTGGAGTCTATGTTTCGTCGATTTTCTAGCCATGCAAAGCATTCTCCGATCAAATTTTCAAACCCTACAGTGGAAGCTTTGTCCGCAGAGAAGACAAACATTCCAGGAGGTTCGGAAGCACGTCCACCCGCGGTGAAGGAGTCCAAAAAAGCTAAGAGGAAAAGAATAATGGAGCCTTTTGCAATCTCTCCATTGAAAAAACAAAATGTAGGTAGAACCCCCCTTGATGCAAGTCTGCCTCTAACCAAACGAAAGGTGAAACCAATCCACAATCTTAAGGGAGGTATTGGAAAGTCTCTACTAAAAGTCAAAAGGGATCATAAGTTAGGTAGATCCGTGAGATCAGGCGCATCGAAACAAGTACAAGAAGGAGGGAAGATTGTACAATCTTCATCAGATAGTATGCAAAATTCATCCAGTGACGATGATTCCAGATGAGATACAACAGATCATAAAAGCAGGGCTGAAATCAAAGGAGATAGTGACTACCAGCCATAGTCCATAAAGATTGAGAAGATGTAAACTTGGGTGTTTAGTTTTTTCCCCTAAACACATTATATTATGACAATTCATTGTTTGAACTTTAAGTTTGTAATACAAATATGGTCATTCATATTGTGCACACCATCAAAATTTTGTTTTTTTAAATATCTTAAAACTAGCGAAGAATTTGGACCGTCAGTCCACTTGTCCGCCAGTCCGCTTGTCCGCCCGTCCGCCTCGTGGCTCGTCCACGCCTTGGTCACTTCCGTCCAATGGGCGGACGGTCCGACCACCCGTCGGACCATCACAGTTCATGTTTTTTTCTCATTTAGTGCAGCATAGTGTGTGCTCCCAATTTGTCACTTGGAACTCGTAGAATTAAGAAAAATAGACAAAATGCCATAAAAAGAGTGTAGAACCAAAATAGGATTGTAACATACCCATTATAGTATTTGGTCTAGATTTGTGTTTAGACTTAGAATCCCACCAACCTGGCCCCAAAATAGGTAGAAAGAGCAAAACGGTTAGATTTGTAGGGTTCAAGTCACATGGGCCCAAAAGGGCTAAATCCCACCATGAATGTGGCAATTCATGGCTAAGTTGGTCCGAGGGATCGATAACGAGGCCACTAGGTCAGGTCCTAGAGTTAGGTTTAGAAATTCCCCAAAATCCCGATTGTTAGTATGTAGGAGCCACTAACGCAAGAGCGGGCCCGTGGAGGAATCTACAGCCCAAGGATGGTGTCCTAAGATAAATCTCATGCCAGGAGTCCAACGACAAAATCGATTCGCCAAGATTCCTCTATCTGCAAAAGATTCCCGCACCATCGATAAACTCAAGGAGATGACCAATTCATCTCCACTGACCAATTGTGCCAAGTACGGAAACGCACCTGCACATCTTTCATGTGACCCCATGAGAGGTCCTGTGAAAAATCCCGTCATCTTCCGACTTGCAGAAGAACCTTTTGCGGGTGGTCAACCCTAGTAACCTCCAACGGGAATTTCATGGAAATTACCCAGGTTACCAGAAAATCTCACTAAAATTTAGACTAGCTTGTTTTATGTTAATAACGCGCTCCGTGAAGTTTCGCGACATTCCGATAGCAGCAAGTACTCAAACCGGCGAGATTCCTCGAGAATTAATCATGTGACAAGGTTCCCGCCACGTTGACCGGCATTCCGGGACCATACGACGGTAGAACGAAGTCAACCAAGAGTCTTTTCCGACTCCCTCACACCTACCGGATGCCCTAAGCTATTTACATTTCTCAAAATAGGAGACCCTCAATATCTAGGATTTTACCACGGTTTAGTTTTAAAAACTAAATTAGCCTACGATGGTTTTTTGTCCTCAGTATGGGGGTAAGGGGATCTTAGACTAAACACGGTGATCTGGAGCCAATGGCGCAATCCGTTTGACGATTGGAGTTAATCTCCAAAAGTTAGGAGGTTGGTCCAGCGTAGATAGGTAAAAGTAGTTTTTTAGGGATTAGGATGAAAATCTTTGAAGATGAGGATGAAAATCCAAGTTGATAAGGTTACTTTAGAACTCTTGAGGGAAAGGTGGGGCCTTGGAAACCTATTTAAGGTCCCCATTTTTCTCTCAAGAACACCTCCAAATCTTGTTTTGGGTCCGTGGGTCCAACTTATGTTGGAAGATTTTGGCATTTTAACCAAAAAAACTCTACGGTATTTTCGAGCTCTTTTTGAGCTCCATTGTTGTTGGAATTCAAGCTTTGAAGTTTGTTGTAGAGTCCTTCTACCTTATTGCGTGTGTCATTCGGTCTTTCTTCTTCTTGTTCTCTTGGGCTAACGGGTTCTTTTGTTAAAGTATTATTGGGTCGATTGTACTAATCCTAGAGATACCCCCCACCGTACCTTGGTGATGCCGCTTTGGGGGGCCTTTATTGTGGATTGTTGAGTGCTCACATTGGCCATTATCATACTAACCCATGCATGTTAAAGTGGTACTAACTTTCAAGGGCAATCTTATGTGAGAGTGATCCCATTTGGGAACTAACCTTCGTGTTAAGTTGTGTTCACCGTGTGTGGAACCCCCATGTACGGCGAAGCTTTGAACCTGTGAGTGTCGGAAGTCCTAGAGTGTATATTAAAAAATAGGGCGGCGGAACTTGAACCCCCGGTGTGTCCCTAAGTCCTAAAGTTGGTGTTAAAACCAACTTGGCGGCAAAGCTTTGACCCTTCCAGGTGTCTAGTTTCAAAGTCTAGTTTCCAAGACCTTTGTGGAAACATTCAAAATTTAGCTTCCAAGATAGGTAGGGCCCTTTGCGGTTAACAAATTTAGTGTTCAAGTTACTCCTCTTTAGTTAGAGAAAACCCATTTGCTTCATTGGAGAACCTCAACCATTTTAGTTAGAGCAATCAATTTTTAGTTTAAGAGCAACCAGTTTTTAGTTAGAGCAATCAATTTTTAGTTTAAGAGCAACTAGTTTTTAGTTAGAGCAATCAGTTTAGTTTTAGAGCCACCATTTTAGTTAAGAGCAACCAATTTTTAGTTAGAGCAATCAATTTTTAGTTTAAGAGCAACCAGTTTTTAGTTAGAGCAATCAGTTTTGTTTTAGAGCCACCAATTTAGTTAGAGCAACCAATTTTTAGTTTAAGAGCAACCAATTTTTAGTTAGAGCAACCAGTTTAGTAGGAGCAACCAGTTCAGTAAGTAGCAACCAGTAATCCAACAGCAGGTCAGGGGTGTCCGCCCAGTCAGCGGTTGGGAGGGATATCGTCTAGTCAGCGGGCCGGGGGATGTCTCATCCAGTCAGCGGTCGGGAGGGGTCTCGTCCAGTCAGTGGGTTGGAGGGCGTCTCGTCCAGTCAGTCGGGCTGTGGGATGTTCGTCCAGTCAGTCGGGCTGGGGGGGTGTTCGTCCAGACAGTGGGTTCCGGGGAGCCAAGGCAGTCCAAAGGGTCGGAGCCAGGTCTTTTGAAAAAACAAACCGGTTACCACAAAGGCTCAAGGAGAAAAGAAATCAGAATCTAAAGAGGGAAAAATCACATACAAGGCTACTGAAATTAGAGTCCGGGTGGGGAGTCGGGCTCGTTTCCAACACAAGAACCGGACAAGGGAATAGTTGAGAGGAGAAAGGAAGAGAAAATGGAATCCAGTCCTAGCTAAGCTCCACGTAAGAAAATTGTCCGTCCAAAACCTACAAAAACCACTCAAAGATAAGAGGAGAAGGAGAGGAGGGGTTGGCTATATGGGCAACTTAGGTGAGAGTGACAATAAATAGTGACCTAGGTTAGCTAAGTAGGTGTTAGGAAGAAAATCTCGAGAATTCATAGCGACCATTAGGAGGAGGATTAGGATGACACGAGGACAAGGTCGTGTAAGAGGGTAGGAGAGCCATTAACACCCCTTGGGGTTCGAATCTATAGTTGTAAGACGCTCATAAAAGAGTAGGTAGAATAGTGCTAGTGCAAAAGAAAGGAAGGGAAGGAAAAGGAAAGAGAAAGGGAGAAGAAGGGAGGCGTTTAATCCACACGGGTGTAATATTCTCCCCCAAAATAAGCGGTGAGCTCGAAGAAATTCCACCGAAATCAAGGACTACCATGGAACACGAGAATGTGCATGCGGACGTGGACGAATGTCTCTCCGATACCGGCAGTGAAGGGGTGAGTTTTTGATTTAATCTTGGATGGGTTGTTCCCAGTTAGTTTTTGATTCTTTCTTTAAAATTTAGCCCTCTTCACGTGAATAGTAAACCGTGATAGGTAAAGTAAACATTGGGAATAGAAGCTAAATTGTAGAGTTAGTTTTAGGAGTAAAAAAGTTAGAGTTAGTTAGAAGTAAAAATATAGAGTTAGTTAGAAGTAAAAAGCTAGAGTTAGTTTTAGGAGTAAAAACTTAGAGTTGGTTTAGAAGTAAAAATATAGAGTTAGTTTTAAGAGTAAAAGCTAGAGTTTAATTGAGAAGTAAAAACTTAGAGTTAGGAGCAAAAATCTAGGATTAATTTAGGATTCAAATCCAAGGGTAAAAATCCATAGTTCCATTTAGAGGCTAGAGATTTGAGTAGAAACTAAGCTCAAGATTAGCTTGTAGAATTGGAACTTCCGAAAGAAGTAGTCTTAGAGGTTTGTAGAAGGAACGCAAGGGTTCCCCTTTCACGTAGTTAGGGACGTTAGAAATGACACCAACTACCCAACCAACCTCGGACGGAGGATAGTTAGGCGGAGGTTCGGATTTACTATCACCCATGGTCGTCGCAGTTAGCTTGTTGGTTATCCATGCAATTCTAATAGTATTTGCTGCCATCCACAACACTTAGAAAACGTTAGCACAAAAAGATCCATTGCTTGGAAGGCACAGTGGACCGCGCTCAAAAACACCCCCATATATTCAAAAGGTGGATAAAGACATAGAACCTGGTCGGTGTTCGCCTGATTGTCGGGGGTGGGTAATCTTGCGCCCACACATAAGATTCCTGAAATGGCCAGGTCATCATCAAAGAGTGTGCCTTCATGACAACAAGCATCCAATGTGAATACTTCAAAGACATTGAACTCCTCATGGGTCAAACATCAAAGTTCATTCTTCAATGTGCACATCATATTTTTAGATTCAATCTTGAAATTAAACATCTCAATGATATTTTGAAATGACCATCTTGAAAGATCAAAATGAAATGCTATCTATAGTTCTAAATTTTTTTTTCTAATTTTTTGATGATAGATCGTAGATTTAATTATTCAAAAGTTTATTTGGATTTTAATCATATATTACTATATATTGTAAGACATCTCAATTTTAAAATAATTGTTTTTATGAAGAAATTTGTCGAAGTAAGCCAAATCCGACTTAATGTCATGAAACTAAAAACAATTGCTATGTACTTATATAATACTATTGCATCAAAGTCACGATCTTCTAAGATATTTATATGCAAAGTTGTAGTATAGGATTTAGGATTTAGGGTTTAGGGTTCATGTCATTCATATAAATGTTGTCCAAATTAGAAGGGTATTTTGAAATGGATGTGTGATAATATTTTGATGTTATATTAAAAAATCATTTTGGTCATGATAGTATAGATTGATACCTAATTACCTACTTATAAGAAATTGCCCCATTCAATGTCAAATAATGTTGTCAAAAATCATTTGGAGTTATATGTTGCGGACTTGCGGTCTTGCGGAGTGCGGATCATGAAGTTAGAAAATGCATATAGAGTTGTCTTATGTTTCTAGAATTCAAAATTCTTTATTCAAAATTGATATCAAAGAATATTAGTTGTCTATTAGAATATTTTTTTCATTGGGATTAACAATAATTCCTCAATTCTTCCAAAGGTTATTCGCGTATTATTTTTCATTTAATAGTACACCAATTTCTACTTCACAAATTTAAAAAAATGAATGTGTAGTTCTTTTGAGTTTAACCTCTAAAGTCCCATTGTCCCATCGGGGGACAAAATGGATGTAAGATTCTTAGGTAGGCTCCTATGGCCTCAATATTTTTTGGAATTTTCTGAGTTTTTTTGGTATCTTTTAGAATAAATAACTTGAAGGATTCATTTCTGAATTGAATTCTAACAGTTAAAAAAAAAAAAAAGGTTTCACGAGGTCTAGATTCCTTGCTAGAACAATCTCAGAATTGAAATTAGTATATTTCAATTCTATCTTACTATCTTAGAGCTATTAACGATTTAATTTTTCCTTCGATCTTGAATCTACTTCTACTTAACAATTTTTTAATGAGTGAAAACTAAATGTTTCTTTTTAAATATCTTTTTTTTAGATTCTCAACTCAATTGTTTATCATATAAAATTAGACATTCACCATCACTAGAATAGCCTTTTTTAATTAAAAAGGTTCAAAGCCAAAAAATGTAGTTAAGCAAGGTGCCTAAAAAGTAGGGGTTAAACATTTCACATTTAATCATTTATTCATAACTCAATTGCCTAAACTTTGGCTAAAATGCACAAGGTGAAAGACGTACGTGAATTAGTGAATATGCCTCAAAGGGTTGAATGACCAAACATCCCAATTTAGAAAAGCTAGAGAAGTAAACATTTAATTTTTAAATTCCATGCACAATTGCACATTGGTGAATTCTTTGAGGTATAAATTCATTCAACTAATGTGGGACAATGGTGTTGATAAAGTTACATAAAAAGTCTATTGTTGAATTTGTTTAACAAAATATATTTACATAAGAAATTAAAAAATTGACTTCAAAGCTTTATTTGCGAACTTGTGCGTGCTATGAACTCAAGAACCTAAACCCAATCAAGAATCCTCAAGTTAAGTCCTTAATTGAAGATGGTCCATATATTTCTTGAGGAACTTAATTTACATTTGTTTTCATATTTTAAATTAGTTATGATTTCTTACATTTGTGACTTTAGAGTATACAATTTAGGACTTAGGTTTTAGGATATAGGGTTTAGGATGTAGGATTTAGTGTATAAGATTAAAGATCATTGCATTAAAAAATCGCTGGAGTTCTATTTAATGATTCAAGTTCTTTAAGTAAGAAAGTGAATCTCGATGAGATTTTTAACTTTCCCATCCTTGTCATTATTTGTTGGTCAAGGTCGTTTTACGAGTCAGATGATGCAGCCGTCCGCCTGGTTGGACGACCTCGAAAAATCTCTCAGTTTCATCTCCACTTGAGATAGGCTGTCTGATCAGTCGGATTGCCCACGCGCCCGCTGATCGGACAGGCCCGTCCGACATTCCGACGCCTTTGCCGAAATCGTCCGATCAGTCAGACGGCCCAGAGCGGACGGCGGCCGTCCGATGAGTCGGGCGAGTGGCGTCCGCCTGATCGGACGGTCCTTACGAGGTGGACGACTATCCGTCCACATCGTCTGGTCCGTCCGATCAGGCGGACGGTCGAGGCGTCCGCTTTCGATAAGAGGGTCGATCGGCCTAGAGCGGACGGCACCCGTCCGACTCATCGGACGGTCCTGATGAGGCGGACGGTCGAGGCGTCCGCCTTGAATAAAAGAGTCGGACGGCCCGTCCGCTCCTCACTTTTATCTTCCCCCTTGTGTCATGCAAGAGAGAGCGGAGAGCTTGGTGGTTTATCCTCCATTGGCTCCTTTCTGAAGGAAGATAAGAGTGTGATTTCTAGAGGGTACTTGTTGCCTTTTTTTTCTAGATTTCGTGTATGATCATCTGGCAAATCGTATATTGCCTTGTGGATTAGAAATTGCAAGTGCACTTCTAATCGTGATTTCATCACGATGCTGAGACCAAAGAAGGTTGCAAAGGACAAACAAGTGAAGCCGGACAATGAGTCGAGTATGGACGCTCCCTCTCTCGCTTGCAAAGCATTTCTCATTGAGTGCATTGTCAAATTTTATGAGTCGAAAACCACTGCGTTGTTGTATACCAAATATGCGAGGTATGAAGACGAGTGCCTAGATAAATTCAAGGGAGATATGGCACAAAAGTTCATGGATGCTTTAAACGTACCGTACTGGATTCATGAAATGGAGAGTAAGGGCTTTCAACAATTTTTGAAGAACAAGGTCCATGATGCATTGTGGAATGCAAAGGTGATCTTAGAGAAGTACGGGAAGCAACACCACGTAGGTGATGACGCTTTTGAACAGGTCATTTTGAAGGCAGACTTGTTTGTTCGCCAGTGCGCCCCTTTTGCAAAGAATCGAAATAGGCAAGGTTCAATGGGTTGGTGGAATAGTGATGAGGGACTTGTGGAGTTGCAACGTGGGCGCCGATATCTCTTAGCACTTCCGGAAACAGCAAGGGTGATTCCACAAGATGATCAAATCCTGAGGGGTGGATGCGCAATAATTCGGAGGGTCCGAATTGAAAGATGTCGTGAGATACCCACATTTTGGGAGTTCGCAGCGAAGGTATCTCATCAACAACGCTTATGACCTCTACTCGCAAGGTTGGAATATCAAAATGAGTGAATGGCAATGAGAATTCCACATGATGGAGTTATCCGGTTTTCTGCTGTTCATGCAACGCAGAACGAAGGGTACTCGTATTGGTGGAATGGCGGAACATTGAGGCAAATGTTAAAATTGGATAAGGATTATCCCGATAACATTGGCATTCGGTTGGCTTATTTTCAACCGACCCCGGAAGAGGTGACCAAAGCTTTTTTTCTTGGCCGTTGGAGGAAGAAGCGCACAGAGCTTGCATGGGCACTAGTGCACCTCATAAATGCAGTGCACAACGCTGGACATTTGCACAATGATCTTTCATTGGACAACATTATGTTTCACTTTCCCAATAATGTGTCACGTGTTTACATTGGAGTTTGCGATTGGGGCATGACTACTTTACATAATGAACCAATGAAGTCCTTGTACACGTTCACCTCTCAGAGTGAGCGGACTGAGACCTTGAAAAAGAGGTGGTGGGTGGACCCTTCTATTGCATACTTGCATAGAAGAGATGCGGATGTGTCAACGATACCGGATTTATCACGTAAATTGGAGGAATATGCGGTTGGTCGAATAGCTCAAGCCATCAATAATAGTTGCATGTTGGCGGACTATGTGAGCTTACATCGGGAAAATGAAGGACATACAAGATTTAGCCATGAAGATTTGGCAAAGATTTTTCGCCTTTACTTGGAGCGCCTTTGTGATTTGGTGATTGATTCTCGCGGTAGCTTGTCCGAAATCATCCATCGATTTACCAATAATTACAATTGGCCTATTCCAGATGAACACTTCCGCCACTCATATTAGTGTCTATGGTGTAAGTGGACGACATAGAAGTGATAGAATTATAGAAGTATTAGGCAAATGTAAAAGTGAATACAGAAATCAATATGATTGTGTGCAAGGATTTTCTAGTATATATATGCACCATCAATGTATGCCAATATATGTGCACCTTTACAATTAATATAAAGTTTTGAAATGTTTGTGTGTTTTGAAACTTCCAATGTCTAATGTCTACCATCTATTTATGCATTCATCATATGTTTTGCTTGAAATCCTTGGATGAGAAGTGCAATGCAACAATTATTGTTGATGGATGTTAGCTTGGTATGGTTGGATTCAAAATTGTATAATCAATGTTGAACACATATAACCCCTAAAAGACCAAAATGATTTTTTTGGCAACATAGCGATTTTGGGCAGCTCACTACAAATGGAATTTATATTTTTTTTCTTTGAAATTTTCATACAACACGTGCCCGAGGAGTAGCTTTAAGGCCCAACAATTTTCATAAATTTTGACTACATGGTTAAAAAGTTATTGCATGATATGTCATTTTCAGTCCTTGGCGGGCAGTACGGGCAGCGAAAAAAACTTCTTTAAAAATCACTTTTTAAGAAAATAAAAATTTGAAATTGGTTCTTTAGATTTATATGTACATGGGAAGCTTTGAATCATTCCATTTAGATCTATGAGTCAAAAGTTATGAAGATTCTTAGTTTAAGGGTAGTTATGGAATTTCAACTCTAAAATAAACTTTGAAGTCTTTTATTTAACTGAATTTTCAATATTTTTGAAAAAAAATAAAAACATTGGGTGTAGATTGTTTATTACAACATTACAACTGTTGGATTGGCATTTTTCAGTTCCATAAATAAATTCTTCACAATTTAGTGTTTTGAATCATTCTCTACCTCTTCCTACTTACTATTTTTTTCCTATATGTTGTACAATTCCAAATGATCTGAAAATTTTCAAGCATGTAGCCAACTTGCCTTCAAGAATAAAACCAAAGAGTAACCACCATTTTGGACATTTTTTCATACAAATGTGACCTTGTGAAGGGCAGCTGCCCGTTTTTTCACAGGGACAAAAAAAGGATTTTTGTCAATTCAAACACTATTATCTTGCAATCCACATGGTGGAAAATTCTGAAATGTTTTCCACATCTTCTTAAACAAGTTTACTACAAGATCCTATAGTTATATGTGTCCAAGAATGTTTTATTTCTAAAATTTGACACTAGTATTAGAAATGGCAGTTTTGGAGCGTTTTTGGTGAAAATATAGTCAAAAACATTTAGGGGATAATGATAATAGAATTTCATCGTACGCAAATATTTTTTATATTGAAAAGCAATACAGTTGATACTTGAACGATACCGCTATGATGATACCAAGTACCAACCTCCAAATACATTTTAATACAATATATTTACATCAAAGTATTTTAGTACGTAAATGCTATTTGCCGAGATGCCGATATTGTTGTACTATGATTGCCACACTCCATAATCGAATGGCAAAAGATTCCAAGGCCCACTCGATTGTGAGACAACGACTAAAATAGCTCTACCTACTTTACTCGGAATCTGAATGGATGTCATCTCTACGTTTTGGTGGTGTGGAACCGGATCCATAAGTGCCAAGATATGGTCCTCCGCCCCAAGTGCATCCATAGTCGCTTGGCGTAGCTCTTTGATTGGGATTTCCATAGTAAGGACCTCCAAAAGTTGGAGGAGGAACTACATCACGGTGCTAAGACCTTCCTTGCCTTGGTTCGACATGACAAGAGCCTGTGTGACGCTCATATGAACCACCCGTAGTAGATCCAAAATAGTATTGGAAGCCTCCTTGGCTAGATGCAAAATCATGTGTGGTTCCATGGCTTCTTTCTGGGTTGTAATAAGTACCTCGGGGGTCGTTAGCGTAGTGTAAGACCCTTTGACCATCTTGTGAACCAGATGCAGTACGATCATGTTGGTAGGACCTATCATGCCTGTGTTGTTACCCCGATCTTCCATGCTTCTACGCATAGCTTCTTGCATTTGTTGATTGAACTCGATGTCTTCTCGAGCTTCTTGACGCTCATGTCCCATTGTAAATGTTACGGGTGCTGGATTGTCGTCTACATCATCGTTGTCCGACCATTCATCCTCAGCATCCGGTAATACAACCGGCGGAAATCCAAACTGCCCTCGATTGGACCACATTCGCATACAATCGCTCGGTTGAGTCCAACTCGTATAAATAATAGCGTCAGTGCGCTTCATATTGTCAACATTTTTCCCGTAAATTGTGTGCCAGTCTACATCTTTGCGGAGTACAATCTCTGCCCAAACCATGGCCATGTTGAAATAATTCATGACATTTGGTTTGGAGTCAAGAAGCTTAGCCCACTGCGTTACTTCCTCGTATCGGTGCAAAAAGTGTTGGCTCTCGCGCATGGAAATTTGTTCTTCCCAGCATCGAACTTGCTTATCTGCTCGTTCTTGTGACCACATTTTGGAG